>JAAWXA010000035.1:3717232-3901685 GCA_038090715.1 Florisuga fusca | reverse complement strand
CCCTTTGAACTCTGGTTTGACTTCATTTTTATTTCTTGTAACCCATGAACTTTGAGTTGAAAGTTGGATTTATACCTTAAAGTAAGACCCAATGTCTCACGTTCTGGTTTTTAACAATTCGGCTGTCACATTCCAAATTCCTTTCTGCAGCAAGTAGTCTTGCATCAGCTCTGCATCAGCTTTTCCCCTTGGGAATTCCTCGGATAGAGCAGGTGCTTGTGGCTTTTAGCCTGAAAACTCCCACCAACCATTAGTGTCCATCAGTTTCCTCTTAAACTCAATTCTCAACAAATCTCATTTCTGTCAGGTGTTGCCCATTCAGCAAATCTTTCCTCCACTTCTGGACATCAGCATTTCTTTGAGAGATGGAGTTACCACACCTAGGTTTATATAAAGATGTATATATATATATACACACAATAAATACTAAGGTAAAAGTATTTTGGCTGACAATCTGACCCACAATGCTTATATTTAGTAGTGCAGTTTTAAACTTGTACTTAGACAAAGGAGTAAATGTTGGCTTCTGTACAAAGGAGTGTGTCTGCGTGTGAGAATGAGTAAAGTTTTGTGAGTGCAGGTTTGAGAATCTACTTTTTAAGTGGGAATTGGAAATGTAGTTCCAAGACTTCCTTTCCTATTTTAGACATTAAAATTGTGATTAAATTAAACATTTTGTTAGCGCATGGGTGGCCAGGTGTGGTAGACAAGTTGGTGGTCAGGTTTGCTTTGGTTACCTTTGGAGGTTTTTATAATTCCACATATTTAAAGAAGTGCCCCAAGGAAAAGGGTTTCCATGAGGTGAGGATGCATAGGCTAATAAATTTTTTTTTTTTTTTTTTTTTTTTTTTTTCTTTCTTAAGGTTGCTTGATTTTAATAATTTTTTGAAATAGCATTAGATTATAAGCTTAACTTAAATCTCCTTCAAGTGAGTAACTGCTCCTATAGCTTTACTTCCAACTAAGCAGTTCCTGCCAGCTGTTGTCAGTTTGTTTTGTGGACCTGTCCATCTTAACTCTACCTGGTAGAGGGCCACATTATTTCCTTCTTATCGATTCTAGGGTCTCCTGAGACATGCTCATCCTTGTAATTCAGCAACCAAATGTTCTGCAGCTCCATCAGACTTTGTCCAGAACAAGCTGTTTCTGTTTTATTAGTCTTTGGTAAGCTATGCATTTTTGCTGATCCATGGGTTGAACACTTCAAATAGGCTTCATGGTGCTGCTGCTGGAACTGGACGTGACAGGTATTTTTCAGCTGTATAGTTAGCTGGGTTTTAGTATCATTTCAGACAGCTATTGTAGCAAAAATTATGCTGCAACAAAAGCTACGGGTTAGACAATCCATATTTCAGGATGTAACAATGTTAGGTGTGCATTCAAAGTTGTTAAAACTCTCTTTGACTGTAACTACATTTAAAAATGGTTTCAGCCACAGTTACAAGCCCCAGAGGGGAAAGAGCATCGCTGTCTCTCTCCTCCAGGACACCACATACTACCTGCTTCCTGAGCTCTTGCTAGCCTACAGAATAAATGGTGAATTAATCTTCTGTGACTGAGAGAAACTTATGGTACATGAAATTTAGAATGCTGTCCAGACCCTTTCAAAGAAGCTTCTATCTCTTTCAGACCTCGGGCTCTGGAAAATTGAACGTAAAGAATATATGTTGTATGTCTGACAGAACTACTCTTGTTAACTATTCCTCATCCTTTAATTTCCTGGAGTCAATAACCTGGTGCTGATGCAGTCCAGCATTCTGTTCAGAAATCTGTTCTAAGGAATGCTGCACCTGAGCTGCTGAGACAGTTTCCTTCACCAGCCTGGCACTAACCTTGCATGGACACTTGTCAGAAATTTGTTTCTATAAGGGCTAAATTCCACCATCTGCATTATTTCCCCTTCCCTAACTGGAGACCTTGACAGACCTTTTGGTTTAGACAGGGAAGGGCAATCTTGCCAGTAAGTAACCTGCTTGTTTAATTCTTCAGTCTTACTAATTGCTAAACTTGTAATTTTAAATCTGACTGGTGGTATCAGAAGGCCAACTGCGAGCTGTTAGGTGGGTCAGGACCTTAAAATCCCAGAGTCTTAATTTGACCTTTGGCAATTGGCTCTGTGCAGTTTTATTCCCCATCTTTTCCCTGTAATTGCAGTTGCAGCTGTGTGTCTAGCTGCTATTACAAGAACTGAATTAGAAAAATGGAAGAAGTTATTCCATGGTGCTTTGGCTCTAGAAGTAGCTATTTAACACTGTGATTCTGTTAGAGCCATGCATGAAATCTCTGCCTCTGATGTCTCTTCTGTCATGTGTACCTATAATGCTGAGAAAGAACACTCTCAAAATGATGATAAAAGGAAAGCTTCAGGACTGTGATAATTTTGACACATCATTACTATGATTGACATGATAAATAAGTTGGGTCATAAGGAATAATGCAGTTCTAAATCCCTAACCACATAAGCTTCCTGAGAGGGGAAAAAGGGTCTATTAAATTCTCTGTATAGAGATTGCAGTCAGTGGTGCATAAACAATACATTCTATAGCAACCTGTTCATTGCTCAAGTTGTTATTGGCAAGCACTGTGGCATTTCTGCAATCATTAGAAGAAGCTATCACTATTAATCTCCAGACTCAAGGAAGACAGGTTTAAACTGAAGCTGATCATCAAATAATGGTAACACATATTTGTGCTTTGAAAGTGTCCTTTCAACTTTGGATGCCATTATTGTAACGTTACCAAGAAGGGTTGAGGATTTTAACCTTCATTATAAAAGTTAGTAAGTTATTAACATGTCTCTTAAAAGTACTTTCCCCTCAACCAGTGGTATTCATGAGGAGTATTTATAAAACTAGGCAGCTCATCCTGTGGATCCCCAGCATTTGAGGTACTTCTTACTCTCTGGTTTTCTTAGTCGTTGGTCAAACCTTGAACACCCTAAAGCTGTCCAAATGTACACTAATGTGTACATGTATGGGTTCAGGGAGCTCAGTGTGAGCTCTGACAGTGAACAGAAGAGGCAGTGGCCAGAAGAATGTCTGGAGAGGGCTGGAGAGCACCTAGATCAAATTCATGTCAATATTCCTATTAGAAGAAATAGTTTTTAATGGATTGCTGAATCAAATTGTCAACGACATGCCAAAGAGATGTACTAATTAGCAATGTGTTTCATTTATTCCTTTTCTTTGTAGTCACCTAAGGAACTCAATCCCACCCTGCAGATACATCTGTAGGTACAAGACTCCTGAGAAAGGGCAGTCATATGGATGTATTCATCAAATTGCTTCCCTAGAAATTGGTCCTTGAAAGAACTGATTGAATCAAAATATTTTGATTGCCCTTCTCTTTAGTTTCCCCTTCCTCAAGGAAAACTATATTTTCCTCTGGGAAATACAGGAATCTGTCACTACAGACAAATGGGAAGCTGTGCTTCATAAAGGTTACAGAGAGAAAATTCAATTTATTTTTCATTCTTTCTAAAGAGAAAGTCATATCCCCTCTTGAATATCCCTTAACATTCTCTCAGAAATGGGATGACATCTGTCGTTTAAGCTAAGTACTCTTGTCCCAGTTCCAGCTTTTGGTTGTGGAAATAAAGTGATAAGGGAGAAACAAACTCATCCTAAGTTGCTTTTTCAGAAACCATTTGTGTGTACAAATAAAAAAAATTAATTTCTACCCAGAAGACTTCCCTAGAATAAATTGTCTTTGAGGCATCTCATGTCACAAGTACAAGTAGTTCAGCAGATGCATGCTGGTAGCCCTGTCTGTTTAGTCTGTTATATCCAGTGCTCTTATCCAGAGCAATACACTCAAAAGAGAAAGAAAGCAACAGCACTTTACCCAGTGTCCTATTTAACCCTCTTGGTTTGCAGTCTGTCATTAACCACAACGATCAATGTAGATTGTGGGGGGAAAGAAACAAAACAAAACAACCAACAGTTTTGAGTCTAATTAATTTATTTTATTTTTATTTTTTTATTTTTTATTTTTTTTTTTAGTTTTCAGAAGCATGCCTTATGAGGCAGAAGATACCACTCAACTTTGGCTCTGAAGGGTTATGTTTAGGCTCTTTTAGGGGTCAGGCAGTCAGTCCTTATTTTTACATGTTTGTTTTACACTGCTGTATTTCCTTCCATCATCTTCACTTAGCATATTCCCAGGTCCTGAGTTTAAATGTGTTTCCCCTATCAATGGGTAGAGGCCCTGGCTGAGGTTTCCCACACCTCTTCCTCATGCAGCTCTCCCAAGTTAAGCTGTGTTCCTAGCAGCCTGACCCAAAGTTGTGCAACTCCACCATATCAGAGCTGAACGTGGCTGCAGGCATTGACACCCTGGAGGGAGGAGGAGGAGGCTGCAGAGCCTGGGGATGCACTCCAGACCTTCTGGCAGCACTGGCCCATATTCTAACTGAAGATGATCTATGAAAGGAATGACAGCCAGGAGCTGATTTTGAGCACTTGACGCTGACCATGTGTTTGTTCATAGAAAAAATTAGGAATACAAAGAGGTGGTCCAGGTTTGCATCTTGGAAAGACTCATTCAGAGGCCTGAGAATTGTAGTCCCTCCTTGCCTCCAGCCAGGCAGTGAGTTCAAGTGCTCCCTAACAGCAGAATTACACACCAATTGAGTCCAAGTTCTGCAATGTTTCAGACTGCTTTTTGCTTTTTTTTTTTTTTTTTAATTTTTAAATACATTGAATCTATACATCTCAACTTTTTGAAAAAGTACAAACGAGATGACAGAAAATCACTATAGTGATGGAAGAGTAGGGAAGCAGGTTTTAAACACTGGAACATAACCTGCTGTTTGAATGGTCTTAACATATGCTATAATCTGGAGTTTAGACATTTATTTGTAATGCTTGCAATAGCTAAAGCTGGGTTAAATTGGTGAGATGACATGTGCCAGAGTCTGCAGGCAGCTTGAAACGGTAACTCTGAAAAATGCAAATTGCCTGTTTTATTCGCAGACTGGCATGGCCTAAGATAAAACCTGGGGCAAAACCAACTTTTTTCCCTTCTAACCTGTTTGTTGTTAACTAGGCATGCTGTGAAGAGCTGTACAGCATTGTCTGAAAATTTGCACTAGAATTAATTTAGATTGCCACATCTCATTAATAAATCTTTCAACTGAGATCTGACCTGCAAAGAGAGTGTGAGAGGCTTCAGAACTTGCAAGACTTGTGGATATTGTACAGCTGCTGCTTCTGGTTGGAGGTTGGAAAGAAATTAATTTTTTCATCCTGCAGTTGACTATAGCCTAAATTTTTAAAAAGCCATAATATAAATAGGTTGGACTTTTACCTGCTCTAGCCTCCTTTCAGTTATGTTTGCCCTTGCTGCATTCTCACCCCACACAAAACAGAGCTAACGGTTCATACATCTTCTAGAGAGGTCTCTGGTGGGCTGGTAGAAGTAGTTGTTATTTTTCAAGAGCACTTTCTACTTCTTATGCTTTCCAGAAGTAATAAATTGTACTTTTAATGTTAAGATTTTGTGCAGAATTAAATCAGCGTTTTAAAATATTCTACTTGTAGGCATAAAGAGGAATCAGAAACAACAGAAAATTTTCTAGCATTAAAAGATTTTAAAATAATTTCTGGTGACTCTGTTTCTCCTCTATAAGAGATTTATTTGCAAGATGCTGGTTTTTCAGGTTGTCTTCTGCATTGGTTACTGTTATTATTGTGAGCTATACCTGTGGTTAACTGTAAAATACACAATTTCATGTCTGTCCTGCTTGTATTAAGGAAAAGACTCAACTACTGACCATGTTCAAAAATGGCTTTGAGTACTGTAAAATGATTTGCAGAAGATTCTTAAGGTCTGTCAGAAATCGGGTCATTTTTATCCTGTCCATGGTTACAGGATATGGATACAGATCAGTCACAAAAATGGGAAATGCAAAAAAACACTTGAAAGCCCACTTTTCCAGACGTTTGAGTATACACTGAAGCTGAAGCTTGTAATTTTTTCCACTTATGTTGTTTTTAATGGAACACCAAAATCTCCCCCCAAAACTGGCATAAACCCCACCCTCAGTTTGTGCCTCATGAGTTGCTGCATTGAAGCAAAGTGGTAAGAAATGAAAGCATAAACTCAAGGCAATTTCCTTGCTGTGTGAAAGAAACTGCTTTATTAAATGTAGGAAATCCTCAGTGGGTATGTCTGAAGTCTCTGCCTTATGCTTATACCCTGTGAGACCACAGGGCACCTTCTCATAGGGCCCAGGACACTGTGGGTTATGTAGTGGACATGGTACTGGTACCAGTAAGTGCTCTGCCCACACTTCACTGGGAAGTGCAACCTTGCTTGAATTCCCTCCCAAGCCTTGAGTTCTGGGTGTAGTAAATGCTTGAGTATCAAGAGCTTTTATTTGTAAGTTACAGTGGGCTCTGTTACAAAGCTGCATTAAAGGACTTTGCTGAAATACCAAGTAATCCTTTTCTTTTTTGAAAGTCCTAAGTGGAAATGCATTGATTTTTATTTTCTTCCAGCAACTTCAATAGCTCAAGATTATTACTATTTTTAAGAGTGATAGAGAAATGTCAAAAATGCTGCAGTTGTACTTTTATTTGTGTTCCACCAGGTCTGGTGTGTTTTTTTTTTATTTCAGGTTTTTTGTTGTTTTTTGGAGTTCCAGGCTTTGGAGGCAGTAGGAAGGACAGATTATGGTTTATTTTGAAAAGCTCCTTGTATTTCTGAGTTTTCTCAGTGCTCTTGTGGTTCAGTAGGTAGCACGTTCCATTGTTTTAGGTTTGGTCTACACTGTAAAACTCTTTGGTTCCTATTTATGGCTGGCACACCTTAATCTCTTCATTATAATAACTCTTGAAAGAAAGGAGGGGAGAGGAGATAAAGCAGCCAGGTGGCACTCCACAGGGTGTTTGCAGCAGCTTGGATGGAGGTCAGCACTAGATTTTGCTATTACATGTGATTTATTCATTTAGTGTCTCCTTTCACTGGTGGAAGGTCTGGATGCACTACGTTTGCAGAACTTACACTACCATTAAAAAGCTGGACAGAAGCCACTGGGCAGAACCAGGGGAAATCTAGGCTCTTATGAGCATCTCGGTTCTGCTCATGGGCATCCCCTGCAAAATTCAGCTTCCAGGCACTAGTTTACAGCCAGCTCATCCCATCCTGCCTTCCAGTTTTGTTTTAGCTGCTATGGTGTGATTTTAATCCATACCTAAATGCATTTTTGTCTGTGTATAAGTGAAGTGATTCATCCATCTTCATTCCATGTCTGTAAGTAGCTTTGGGAGGTTATATGCGTATGAGAAAAAGCAAGTGACAGAGTTTTATTGTCATTCTGCAACATTTTCTTCCTGGTTTACTTGCTCTGATGTTTGATAGTTCTGTGCTAACACAGCCCATTACCATCAAGATAGCAGGGTCATACAGTTAAGTGTTATTTTGGGGGCAAATCTGAATGAAAAGGGTTGATTAAATCTAAACATTGTGGCTGTGTTCTGCCTAATCACACATTGCCAATTAATTTTGAACAGATAAACCAAGGACATTTCAGGAAGTGACAGCATGTTTCTAAACCTAGGGCTGAATTTATTTATTTTAAAAACAAAACTAAATAGATGCCACCTGAAAAAAAAAAAAATCATTATGTCTTACACTTCCTTTCATTTTATCTTTCATTTATTCACCCTGATTTTCCTTATTAACTGTAATTCTGCTGTGGCATCTTAGTGTCATATTACAATGATAGACATTTCAAATAAGCAGCAGCTCAAAATTCAAGGGGTTGGATGAGCTGGGAAACAAGAGCACCCTGTGGAAATAAGCTTCTGCTTTTCATGACCAAAGCTATGAGTCCTTCTCATGTTCAGGAGAGGCTATTTTACCACCCCCCCAGCTGAAAGCAGGAACCCAGCCCTTTGCTGTGAGGGGAAGAAGTCAATGCAAGACTGAAAAGACATCAGAACCTTAAACTCCTCTCTTATCTGGGAGTAGCAGATAGGAAATCATAAGTATATTAATGCAAACAGCATTTGTTCTGTCCAAGTAAGGTACAACTAACAATTTATTTTTAACAATGCTGACACTACTCGTACTGCAGAAGTACTAACAAAGAGTCTGGAATAATAACTTCCCTTTAGATTTCTTTTTACAGTACTTGCAGCATTCTCTGTGTGTGCATTTATGTACTGTGTATAAATAGGCAGATATAAAAACCTATTCCATCTTCTAGAGAAGAGAGATGCTGGTTTATTCTCACCTCAGAAAATTAAATGCTTATCCATCTGTGGAATTATTTTTGAATGAATAAGTTTGTAGACTTTCTTTAGCTGGGTTACTGTTTGTGCTTTTGGAACATTCTTTTTTTTCACAGTTGTTTGTTCTTGCTACAGAGGAAATACAGCAGTGTGTATTTTTCTCCCTGCTGAGGTTTGAGGCAGCCTTATATTATAAAATAACTGAAGATTGATAATCATAAAGGCTGCAAAGGAAAAGCCTCACTTTATTTAGAACAACATCTGTGAAATAAGGAGGAAGAAAAATTTTTTCTTTTGATAGAAAAATATTTCTTTGCATTCTGAGCTCTGTGAGTCAGTGATTTCTACACACACACCCCTTTTCTTTTTCTTTTTTACAGTATTTTAAATATATAAATGAAAATTTATTTGCTTCTGAATCTCCATGACCTGAACAGCTCTGTTTCTATTAAGGATTGTGTCCATTCATAGAAGAAAAGGGGAAAAGTAGCATGATGTGGTCAGGGGGATGGAGAACTTTAGACCATATGGAGTGGACCTGAGGCCTCTGATAACCTATTTCTCAAAATATTATTTTGACAAGTCATTCCATATGTTTGGTTGAGTTAGCTGTTAGAAGAAGGCTGTGGGGTATCTTTTTGTTTTTCAGATCTGCTCTCTATATGTAAAGAAATAGCAGACCTTTGGGAGCAACATAGCAATCTGGATCCTAAAAAATGTTTCTAAAGAAAATACAACAAGAGTTGACCTTGAGATTTAAATGGTGCTCAGTGAGTGCATCTATAGTCTAACAGTAGTTCAGTGACAATGAAAAAAACTGCCTGTTTTCATCAACATTATAAGCAGCTGTAGAAGTGCCCTCGTTTCAGCTGTCATAAATTGTTCCCCATCTGTAGCGTCTAAAATCTGAGGACAGGTTTTGAACTTGGTTGAATTTATTTTTTTTCTTTAAAGTTCTAATTATGTTTAAATGTAGCAACTTTTAATCCGTGTTCTAAAAGATGATGTTCTGAAAAAAAGCTCTGATCAACAGCTTGTTTATCCAGCAAGTACAATAATTTACTTGCAAGGCTTTAACCGGGTGTCTCCTGTGCACACTTTTTAGATAATGATGGGTGATTTGGTGGCCTGTGCACATTTACTGCTACCTAATGGCTGTGACACAGAAGCTCTTTCTTTCCTTGTGAAGGACAGATCAGTTGTGAAATGCTTTCAAATTTGCTTTTTGCTGCTTCTCAGTCAGGGCAGATTTAAATTCTTTATTCTTTCAGGAAGATCACAGATCCAGATCCTTAAACGAGCCACCAGGCAGAGTAGATATCCAGGCCCAGGAAATCTCTTAAATCAAATAATATTTATTATTTTTATGCATTCATTAAGTATCTAATAGCATTCTACTGAATCCTTGATGCTAGAAAAAATCTAGTTTAAGTGTGGCGCTTAACAGAAATTTAATATTAATTTTATCTTCTTTATCAGGACTATTTTTCAGGTAAGCAGTATGGATGCACAAGTGTCTGCTTCCAGTGAACTGCACCACCATTTCAGGTTCATTTAAAAAAAAAATGCTACAAAGAAATAGATCTTAGAAACCCACATATGATCAATCGTACATATTTGTTTTATGGTCTACAAAACTTATTAAATCTTAAATCTTTCCTGTGAAAGTAGTGCTTTGATTACTGTTGTCATAAAATAAGTTCTTGAAGGGATTTATTAAACAATTTTCCTCCACAAGTCACTGGAGATGCTTTTATTTAAGCCTGGTGAATGATAGATGAAAATGTCTTTTTTCCTCTTTTTCTCTTTTCTCTTTTTTGTGTTACTGCCCTTTCATTTTTAAGTAGAACAGTGTTTAAATTTGCTTCAAGTCTCAGAAGCAGCCAACTAGATCGTCAGTTTTGTGATTTTTTTGTGCCAAAGTAAAGAGTTAAGAAATCTTGTTTATAAGGGAAAAATAAGCCACAAATGAAGATACATATTAAAATAGAGGGCAATGTTTTCTTCTCTCCCATTTCTCTGTCTTTCCTACTGTTTACTGCTTGAGATTAGACAGAAGTCTGGTGAGATTTGCTGCATCAGAAATATTAGGGGTTCTGATCCCTGTAATGTAGCCATGTCCCCAGCTGAGCTTTCCTCTTTCATTTCTTCTCACCACTGAATTTCGCATTTCTGAATCTTATGATCACCTGACAGTTCTAGTTTATTTAACATCTCACGTGTGGTTTATTAACTTAATTTCCTGTAATGAAGACAGCAAATGGTAAATATCCAGTTATGTGAAGAGCCAGGGCTCTTAAAAGTTAAAAGTTTGGTTTTGTCCTCAGGACAGAGAGGACCTCCCTGCAGCAGAAATCCTTGCCACCACTCTCAGATCCCTCCCCCCTCTCTCCTCCTCTTAAATCCATGCCTGTTCATATTGAAAAGGATGCTTCTCGTATGATGCAACAAAGTGCATTGTAAAAATACACAACCTCTTAGAAATCATTTCCACTGATGAGTTATTTTAAAATATCTTTTTAAATGCCAGCATGGCTTGGATGATACTGCTAAAAGCCCAGAGGTTATGGATGCTGGCTGCAGCAGGCTGCACTACCTGTTGCCTCTCACGTCACTTTGAAGATGACTCTGAGGCTAATAGATTCCACTGCTAGACCAAGGATATTTTTTTTTTTGCCCCCTTTTAACTGCTGTTGAATAAGATTACACACTCTATCCACTTATATAGCCGATATTAAAGCTATCTGGTGAATTGAAAAGCCACCTGAGTGTTCTTTACTTAGAATAGCTTGAGGCTATATATTTTTTCATGTTAAAAGCTCTAATGATGAGCTGGATGATAAGTTTCTAGCCAGAAAGAAACCCCTCACTGTGCATGGGGGAAGGTCAGGTCAGTGACGGAGACTGAACTTCCAAATTGGTCGTCTTCACAAGGAGTTGTGAGAAGGGAATTTCAGAGCTTTGGAACAGAGATTTGTTCTGCTTTTGAATGTAGCTGCTGAATCAACATGGGGAGCTGTGTAACTAAGCAGTGGCTTAATTTTCTTAAAACTACATGGGACAACATCAGGAATTGATTTCTGAAGTAGTCCTAAAATACAGAGTGGGTTTGTAGACCTCAGGTGGTAGAAAAGAGGAGGAATAAGTGTGTTTTGTGAATGGCTCAACCTCAAATTGTGGTCGCTGGGTTACCTGCATTTAATGGCCTGTAGAAAAGGGGCAAAATCAGGAAAACAGCCAAATCTCACATCCCTGTCCAAGGCCGTGGAGTAGAACCGGCAAGAGACAAGCTGGAGAGACTGTGTCACCAGGAACCACCCCTGCCACAGTGCCTCTCCTTGAGCACTGCAGTATTGAGTTACAGAAATACAGTTTCTGGTTGTACATCAATGGGGTGTTTAGGCCCCTGTCTCACATTATGCCCAGGAATAGACTCTGAAATTTCTCTACAATGTTTTAGAGGCTTCTCAATCTGTATTTTTGGCTCTGTTTTACCAAATAATATATATAAAGCTCCTCTTTGCTGCAGAATCTACACTCAAAAGGGTATAAGACATCTTGTGGATAAAGCTGAGTTCTCCATTAATCTTTCCCTGGGGCTGAAATTAACAACTCTTGTAGTCTGTGTGAAAGTCCTTACAAAGGGGAAAAAGCTGTTACAAATGTGGCTGTTAGGCTGTTATTTGTTTAAACATTTGGAGACATTTATAGTGTGATGTTGGCTTTTTTTTTTTTTTCCCCTTCACCCTTACTCCCTTTTATTTGTGTGTATATTTTGTTGAGTCCTTTCAGACTTGTCAGACAAGAAAAGTTTGGCTTCTTTAGCTAAGTAAAATTAAGACTGTGAAGGAGCATGATGGCTTCCTATAAATACTTTACAACATAAACATTACAAAGGGACAAAACAGCAATTTAAGCTAAGGGACAGCTTTGGCAGAAGAACAAATTGGGTACATTGGCCATAAATATATTGAAGCTGGAAATTAAGAGTGTTTTTAACAGGTTGAACAACAGAGCTCTAGGAAATTTTCCAGCCAGAAAAGTGGTTAAAGAACTCAATATTTTTATCACTGTCCCTGATACATTTGGTAATGGGGATGCACGATGGGGTGTCAGAGAGATGGGAGTCAGGCTGGCCTAGAAGGTGCTTTCAAGTCCTCTGTTCCAAATATGGTTGGCAGGAAGCTCTGTATGCATAAAATACTAACATTTTGCATAATTAATTTTTTTTTTGCCTCTTTTTTCCTAGAAGGCTCTGTTTCTGTAATGTTATACATCTACTTAAGTCAGGAACCAAAATATTTTTGCTCTCCTCGTGCCAATCAGCAAGTATCTGAAGTTCAGTGTGATTTGAACTGCTTGCAGAATTCCAAGCCTGACTGTGTAAATCACACGTTTTGTATGTTAACTTCTTTGAGTAGCTTTATTTTTTAAAGTAGAATGCATCAGAAGTAGTGTTGTAAATGTTGTATCACCCAGACCCAGAAAGGGGTAGGCAGGGAAGGAAAGAGTGCATGTTTAATGCACTGGGTGATTAAGCCAAGATTAATTTATGCAAGGGCTCCTCAGCAGTCACTGATGAAATCTTTTGTAACTGCTACTCTTTACCATATCCCCTCTCATCCACTGGGTATTTAATTTGTGATCTAATTGCCATATTTTAGTGGGGTTTTTTTTTATTCTTCTGTTTAACTTTTTGCTTCACCTGACCTGCCCCAAATGTGTTTGATCTGGTGTGGGCAAAGCTTCACACGTTGACAAGCTTGTGTTGTTCAACTGCTCTGCATCATTCACTTGTTTTGCATGTGTTGTGTTTTGTAAACCTCTTCCATGTCTTGTGTCTCATTCATAAGTCATGATGTCTGATGTCTGGATGGAGACAAGGACTATACATGTAACAATCCACTTGGTGTGTTTGATTCCAACAACTAGGTCATTTCCACTACAAATTTGATCCACCAAGCTAAGATTTTATATTGTTGTTTATTTACTTTTTTGGATTCTGGTTTCTTAAAGGTTCAAGATCAGAAATGAGATTAATATGCACATATCTGAGGAGTCAACATATCCTCAGGAAGTGAAAAGTCCTAATTCTTCATCCAACAACTCTTTACTATTAGATTGTGAATTATTTTATAAATCCATGCTTTTGATTTGAAACAACTCCATCTGGACTTTTAGTGCTATTGTGACCAGGAGTCATTACAGAAAAGTCTGTTATTTGCCTTTACATCTGAAAATCTGAGCACAGCAGCATCACCTCTTTTGCTTTTCTTGAAAATGGAGTCCTTGCTAGAATAAGAGTGGGGAAAAAGGAAATTATAACTTCTATTATCATAATGCTCTTTCATTTTATAACCCGATAATAATCACTCTAATAAGTAGGGAACAAATAGAAGAACCATATTTTAGAATAGAGTCCTATGGATGAGAAATGTGTTTTTTTCCCCCCCATTATTTGCATAATGCTCCTCGTGCCAGCGGGTGGCTGTCAGTGTTTGCTGCTCTGTTGATCAGACTCCAACTCCTGTTGCTCATGTTGCACTGCAAAGGGGAAGGGAAATTAATCTATTATTGATCAGGATCCAATTCCTGTTGTGTATTTTGTACTGGAAAGGGAAAGGGGTATTAATCCATTATAGGCTGGTAATCCAAACCATCTGCAGGCTGTGCTGGGAAAAGTGAAATGTATTCCATTAGAGAGTTTGTATTTGTGAAGTCTCGTTTTCTTTTCCCTTGAGCAATCTTGAGATTCTGTGTGATTGCAATTTCTCCTCTTTTCACTTATTTCTTATTACATAGGCAGAGATTGCATATTTTTTGATGCCATAATGCTGAACTATTTATGTGTAATATTTTTGCTATTTGTATTGGACTTTTATCTCCTATTCAGCTTTTTTTCTAATATAGGTATCCATAAGTGGGTAACTGAACTTTGCATGTATCCTGCATAGTAATTGTAAAGGCATTTCTGCATATTGTGCAAGGCTGAATGTCTTGAAAATGAAAATTTTCCAATATTTTTCTCCCATGATAACTCACAAATAATTTCAAAATTCTGTCAAAGTATTCAATTTTTCCAGCAGTGCTGGTCTTTTACACGGCGTTCTTCTCTCCCATAGTGAAATTTCTTAAAAGTAGTAGTAAAACTATTTCTAGGTACTGATACCCATGGGATTTCTTCTTCACTGAAAACAGCATGAGAGGAGTAATTGCAGCAGTGGCTAACACTAAGGGTAGGAGTAACTAGCAGTCAACAACACATCCCAGGCTCTACCATGTACTAAATACCTGAGGATGCTCTGGGTGATTGTTTTGGCAACCCTCCCTCATCCTTTTCACAGTCACCTTGTTTGTACTAAGTTTCATCAGGGGGCTGGGACCTATATGCAATTTAATTGTTCAGCCTCAAGTCTGAACTCCAGCTATTAGAAGTTTTCAAGAGAGAACCACTTTTTCCAACCTTTTATTAAGGCTGGCTTGCACCATGTCTCTCTGAGGTGACTTTGAGCATCCATTGAACTACTCTTAGTATTCTGCTCTGCAAACAGAGGTACAGATAAACTTTGCATGCCACGATGTAAAATCTGAGAAAGAACCTAATGTTTATAGGTTCTTTAAGGGCAAAACACCTTTTGTGTCTTCAGTCATGTGGCCTGAGTTAGATTCCATCTCTGTTAGGAAAATGAAGCACCCAAGTGGCTTTAATAAAATCTATGATCTTTATAAACTGTAAACTGTAATATTTTAAGTCCCTGTATTGTGCATGGCAATAAATATAGAGAGATGACAACACTATTTTCAGTATGATATGGTAATCTGCATAATTATTGTATTTAAATAACAAAAAAATCTACAGCTCATAGGTATTAAGAAATCAGTATTATAGACCACTTGGGACAGGTTTCATTCTTTGAGAATGGAGGAGAGAGCAGTGTGATCCAAGATCAGCGGTGTGCAGCCATACACAGCCACTGGTGATAAAAACAAATAGAGCATGCAAGAGGTGCTCATTCTCTTATTTTCTCTCTTCCCTCAGTATATCTCTGTTTTGTTTAGAATTACCAGATTCTTGAATGCTGCAGCCTGGAGAGGAGTTTATGCTTAGAGATACAGAAAAAACCCAGGCTAAAACCCAATTTTTTCTTTTATTATTTTCTTTTTTTTTTTTTTCCCTTGTCTCTATTGCCCTGTTTTGTTTTTGTGGGTTTTGGTTTTTTGCTTTTTGTTTTTTTTTTTTTAAGGAGAAAAAAAATTATATGGAAAAATAGTACTTTTACCTTTATATTCTGATTGGTAAATGGAAGAAGTTCACCAGTTTTTTCATGAGCAGCTGGGGTTGAGAACCACTGAAACAGTTCCAAAAGAAGCTTCATCCCCTTGTGAGTCAGAGTCTTTGGTGTTCTGATAGACAAGCCACAAAGATTGGTTGGGGCTGGTTTTGGAGACACTCAAGGACTCTGGTAGATACCAGTAATAATTAAGACTGTCTAATGAGATGGTTTAAAAGGAAAGGGAAGATTGAAAATAGTGTGAATGCTGTGCCTACAATAGGAACAATGTGAAATAAAGGAGAGCAAGCCCTATTTTGGAGAAAACTGTGTTTGAGTTAGGATTTCTGCCTGTGGCCATCCTTCTGTCCAATCATTAAGGAATATGGGTGGGAACAGTGATCCCCAATTAGCAAATTCATCTCACTGTAACTCTGTTCTTGTTTGCATTTGTATTGCTCACCCATTTAGTAATAAATATTTCCTACAAATGGATGTGAATCAGAGAATCTGCAGCTTGATAGCTGCAATAAAGAATACATGAGAAATAGAGCAGTTCTCAAATGATGTGAAACATGTAGGGGATCATGGGCTGGCAGGGAGGGAAAATGGCCAGTGTTCAGTATAAAGAAGATTCTTGAGGGATGAGAGGAAGGGGTGATGAAAAGCTATAAGGAAACAGCAGAAAACTGGGACAAGAAAGTCTGCAGTAAAAAAAAGGAACAGAGAGAAAAGAAAAAAAAAATTGTTTTCTACAAAGGATTTTCAAAGAAAATGTCTGTTTGCTAACAGTGACATTCTGCATTGCTTTTGAGTGTAGCAGCAGTCAAGTAAAATCATGTCAGCATAATGCATTAGGAGGCAGGAGAGGGATGGAGTGACTTTATTGACAGGTAGGATAAGAAACTTGGAAAATCTGGGTAGTTTTTCATTATCTGATTGTTTGAAATAGCTCTCTGTGTTCCAAAGACAGACCCAAGTCTGATTTGCTGCTTCACAGCATCAAAGCATGATCAGAGTGTTACTCCTTATCTCAATTAGCCTGGCTAGTCTGATATCCCAACCTGTGGATTTCTTCCAAAAGGATGAAGTTCTGAAGGGATGGGGTAGACAGATGGGTCCCATGTAGCAGCCTTATGGAGATTTATATTCAAAAGGAAAAGTGAATTCCTTCTTTCTTTTTTTTGAGCAGCCACAAAGCAAAGCTGTGAATTCCACACTCCAAAGGAGCCACGGGAATTGTCCCTGTTGAGTCTTAGCTGGCAGGAGCAGGGCCAGAGTGAATTATGGAAAGGGGCTGCTTTGTGTTGCAAAGGGAAACATAAAGTACCTTTCAATATGAAAAAGGAATATGCATTCTGCCTACATACTGTTTAGATAATACTTTGAAGTATTGTTGTTTTCTGTAAATGCTTGTTATACCCGCAGCTGACCTTTCTAGGGATATTACTTAGAATCCAAGCCCTAACCAGTCTGATGAGTTCACCCACTCAAAATCTTTATCAACAGCCTGCTTCTGATAGATTTGTTTCAGGTAGGAAATGAAACTAAGCACTTAATGTGCTTACACTCTAGTTAGAGTTAGAAATAAAGTTTAAAAAAAAAAAAAAAAAAAAAAACCCTGAAGTTTTCCTGTTGGCAGGTAGAGCAAATGTGCACTTTTATTTTCCATGCTTATCTGCTCAGTGCACAAAGAGCCATTCAGGTCTGCTGACCTGGAGGTTACAGCACAGCCGCCTTCTCAGCAAGGGGAAGGTTTCAGTAGGGTTGGTTGAGCCACTCTTCAGGGGAGTTGATAAGTCAAGCAAGTGTTTTCCTCTTTTCCAGATGGAGATAAGAAATTATTACTGCCAAATTAGTAATTGGCTTGTTGATCTTTTAGCACTTACTGTTGTGAAGCTTCATCTTGCACAGAAGTAACAATGAATGGTAATGCTGAGGTTATTTCTTCTCTGTAACAAGCTACTCATTTGATTACTGCTTGTTTTCTACTTTTTCTATTACTGTCTAGAAAATTCCTCCTATTAATACCTGTAAGACAACCATGGAAATCTTCTAAGAAAGTAGATTTCCTACCAGGTAGCATCATATTTCCAGGAATGTTGTTGAATAGAAATAAAATCTACTAAAAGCTTGGGTTCTGAAATCTCATGCAGGCTGTATAGATGTGTTCAGTCAGGTCAACAGAGCGTATTCACAGGAATAAACAAATATGTGATTGTGACTTCCTTAAGTTCTATTCTTGGATGTTTGGATGTATTCAGATGTGGGGGTGGTATTCTTAAAATTTCAAAATTATACAGCATGCTTTCATCTCCCATAGTACATTATTTGCTAGCAATTATAAAAACATCAAAAGGTAAATATGTCATTCAGTATTCAAAAATCTGCTCACCTTGCAAAGTTTCTGAGTCCCATTACCAAAACCTTTGTGTATCCAACAAGTGAAATCCAACCACAAATGTCTTTTGGCATGCCAGGTACAAGGAAAGCAAAAAAAAAATAAAATCTTCTACCCGTTTTCTGTTCTTTGTGGAATTATCTTAAAAGAGAATATCAGGGTTCGTGCTTTGTATTTGAAATATTCTCCTTAAAATGTCTGGGCTAGCCTCTTTTCCAGAAAATGTTTGAGGAACTGGCTTACTTTTGCATCAGTTTAATTTTATTTTCATTACTTTTCCTTATAATTCATTTATTGGATTTTGTATCTTTAGAAAATGTTATTACTCTGTTATTCAAGCTAAAAAATAGCTAATTTTTCTTCCCCAAATGAGTTGCTTGAAGCAAAATACCTACGAATACATGGGTATTTTAATTCACTTACTAAATGTATACAGAGAAAATTTACAAGCAGCTTTTTTACAATTTTTAAGTGTCTGCTGACTGTTGCATAAGCTAAATTATTTACAGTATGATGCCTCACAAAAGAGTAGCAGATTTGGGTTATTTACTTTCCTGATAAGAAAAAGGGATTGAAGTTGCTGTGATATGCTGCTTTGTTAATTTTATATTTGTTCCCCAGTGTGTAAAATCTTTTTAAAGAACTAACATGAGTATTGGCAGACTCTTTTGAAATGGTATGGAAGTAGTAAGATTAAACAAAACATGAAAAGGTCTTTAAAAATATAAGTCAGCAAGTGTTTGATAAAAATAAAAGTGCTCAACAATAGAAAACCTTTACAATGCTAAATTTATTTGCTCTCTATTTGAGAATGGCCCCTGCACTCCATCTGGGAGTAGTTCTTGGGAGATAAGTGTTTTGAATGATACCAAGCTGGGAATGTTGAAAGAGCCTGTTTGTACAGTATAATGAAAACCATCGAAAATGGGCACGCTGAAGATTTCCCCCTTAATGAGGAGATTAAAATCCACGGTGAGGTTGAAGACTGCAATGTGCAGATGTGTTGTTTGGTGAGGTCTTTGCCTGGGATGTGTCAGGCCACAACTTCTCCAGATGGTTCACCAGGTTTCCTCTGCCTGTGCAGGTGCCACGGAACCTCCCGACACGGCAGCTCCTGTCATTGTCATCCCACCCCACAACACCAGCCTTGTAGCAGGGAGCAGCGAGGTCACTCTGGAGTGTGTGGCCAATGCAAGGTATGGTAAAAGCCTTTTTAAGTAATGAATTTAAATCTGCTGTCCTTTGCTGAGAAGGAGACGGGAGGTTATTTCACTTTTCAAAGAGACGTTATGAATAATGTTATTTATCCAACATGACTCAATTAACCATACTGAGTTTTCTGGCCCAATAAAGATAGAGGCAGAGCTACCCTCCTACCCTGGTACTCAGTAAGGAAACATAGTGCCATGTTCAACCAGCAGACATTAAGGAAAGAGTTTTATTAAGGAAGAGTGATGTTTCAACTGCATTCCCTGTTGACATGAAAGGTGATAGTTTTGAACAGTCCATGCTTCCTAATAAATAAATCAGCATCTCCTATAAATTAATGTATTACAGATGCTCTCATTTTACAGTTATTATTGCTCAACTGTTCATAATGCACCATAATATAGGGTTCACAGCATTCCTCCTGTGAGGAGGAGTAACATCTAGTTAGCCTTGAAGAGCACTGAATTCCCACAGAAGTGAATAGTTGAGGTCCTCAGATGATAAGACCACCAACTGATTCATTTTTCCCTCTAAGGGCAGAGATGTTCTTGCCATGGTTAATATTGTTTTGGTAATTGAGTTATAATGAAAGTGCTTCCCATGCAGCTGATTCCCACTGCAGTATTTATACCTTCTGCTTAGAGAAATCAGATTATTAGCACTTGGGTTCTATTGCTGTATCAATTAGCTGTACTTACAGAATGCCACTTGAGTTGTCTGTAGTCTTAATGTTATGCATTTTTTTATTAATAGTGAATTTCAGAGACAGAGGAAGACTTAGAGAAGTTTTATAATCTGTGTATAACTGCAGACAAGATTATTCTGTTGTATTCCTGTTACATTGTTGTATTCTTGGTTTTTTTTAATTTTGTTTCTTAAACCTTGGCAGACCTCTAGATAGACTAAGCCTGACCTGGAAGAGAAATGGAATAAAGATAACCAGTGGCATCAGCAGTTTTGGGAGACGACTCACTATAACCAACCCAACCTCTGCTGATGTGGGGATGTACTTCTGTGAAGCAAAATTGAGAGACAGCACAGAGGAACCAGCCAGAGCAAAAGCTTTCCTTTCCATAATGGGTAATTCTCAAGGCAATGTGTTTTTTAGTAAAACAGGCTCCGGACTGAGGTATAATAGGAAATAAAATTGATATTTTAATATTTCATTGACCTTACATTTGAACCTTTCTTCTGAGAACAGAACAAAGGAGGTGAAGAAGGTTATCTTCCAAATTAATTCAGCTTTTCTTCTCCATGAATATAAATTTATCAAATAGGTTTTTTTAAGCACTGATGTGTTTCTGAATCCCCTGTGAAACTATACATTTAATCAGAACTTGGGGAAATACAGTAGTAAAATCCTTATTGGGCAGCTTCCACATCTTGGCTTTTAAATGCATTAAATCCTGATTAACTCCCAGCTTGCTTATGTCTAGTTTTAATATGTCAAGTGCCTGTATTTCTGAAAGAAACCTTTTAGGAGCACTTCTGTGCATTGGCTGTTGCAAGTGCCAGTTGGGGGGCTGAGGATGTTCCTGAGCACACAGACAGACAGGTACCAACCCTGAGGTAAACAACAGGAGAAGGAAATACCATTACAAGTGGTGCAATATGCAAGACCTTTGACTCCAGGGAAAACTCACTCTGGATTTTATTTTTCAAGGGACATTGATGTCCATTCACTGCTGGTTTCCACCATCACCTCTGTGTTGGAGTTCTGCTGTAGCAAGGAGAGTGTCCTTTGGGAGAGGTGGTTACTCTGCGTGTTATCTCTCAATACAGTCATGCAAATTAGCAGTGGGCACACAGTGTGGAGTTTTTCAGGACTTTTAGAAGGAAAGAGACACTTTGGAACAGACACATTTAGATGTTTTAAGCCAGAGCTGATTGTGTAAAGTCTAGCTTTTATGTAATAATCCCAGTAATAACTAATGCAAGTCTCCTGGAGATGTTATAGCCCTGGCAATGATACAAGTCTCGGCGTTGATCAGAATTCATGCACATGCATTTCTTTAGTCCATTGCAGAGAGAATTCAGCACACAATTCTCAACATGCTTTTAGCCTTCTGAAAATACAATTTTAAAGACTGCCGTGCGGTCTGTATTCTGCTGAAGCAATTTATAGTAGTTCATACTAAATGAGAAAACAGCTCTCATCTACACAAAGCTCTGTTCCAGGTTCATTTGTAGCCCTGTGTCTCTGTATTTATTATATACTAGATGAGATTTGGTTCTAGTCTTTTTCTTTGTACTCTGTTTCTTAGAATTATTACCAGGTAGCTTCCCTTCCCTTTAAGCAGCAGAGAGGGATTTAACTTATTTATGGTTTTTGTTTTAACTCTTCCTTATTCATAAGAGTTTATGGTAATCAGTTTAACTTTGCTGACATGCCATGAGATCCAGCCTAATGCAATACTTAAAGCAGCCTCTTGGCTAACGTAAAAGATTCTTAAATACAGTTACAAGAAAACTGAGAAATAATCACTGGGGAGTTATCTTAAACTCACAGCACTGCCTTTCTGTAGTAGCTTATCTGCTCTCTTATTTTTAAATGTTTTATTTATTTCTTATCCCGTTTTAGGGGGCTGTCAGGAAATGCAGTTATGAAAAGGTCTGTAGATAAGAACAAGCAGATGAAAGAAAGCAAAACTAGATTGGTTACAGATTACTTTTATTTCCTTCTGATGAAACAAGACACTTCAGTTGCAGGTGTATACTCAATATGTCAGCAAAGCCTGATAGATTTCTTTATTTATGAGTTTCTTGAGTTGCAGGATGGGTCTCTAATTCTAAACAGGGAGCCAAATCAAAGGGTTAGTAGTTAATGCATAACTTATATTCAGCCTTGGAATTCTTGGCTGGATCTGACCATCATTTAATTAGTCAAGGGACAGGTTCTAAAGGAAAGTGCAGGCAAGATTCAAACTGAAGGATTTTTGCCATGCATCCCTTGTAGTCTAAATATTAGAGTAGCACTTACAGAGAGAGAATCAAGTGTGCTTGTCCATGCACACACATAAGATACTTACACTGTGTACATGTTGATACTGACCTGATAATGAGCTGTACTTTTTTGAGAGAAAAACACAGTGTGGGTTTAATAAGGGGTCTTGATGAACAGAAAAAGGAAATTGTGTTGGTGGAAGAGGTTTGTTTCCAGAATGATTGGAATAGATCAGATACCATCAAGAGTATCATGAGAGCTTTTGTGGATTAATAGAAAAAGAGATTTTGCTATTAACAGGTAGAATAGAGGTAGTGATAAAAAGATGCATCAAAGATATCACAAATACTGACTTAACCAAAGCTTTTTCCCAAATATATCAGACCTTGCCTTTCCCTGCTAAGGGAAGTTACACAATTTAAATATGGGCTGAGATAATAACAAAAGCTTTCTAGAAAACAGTGGAACTTAGTTCGAAGGCATACACTGAGTTCAAATTATTATTTGTGACTCAATATTATTTCTGAAGGATTTTTTCTGAATATTTCTGAGACTGCCTCTCAGTTTGTAAATTGAAATCACAATAATATTTGAAAAATCTGAATCTCTAGTGTAATAAGCTGTACCTCACAAGTAAGAAGAAAATCCTCTAGTCTTGTCCTGTGCTGCAATTTTTTTCTGAATGTGGCAAAGTGCTTTCTGACATCTTCATATTGTTCCAGCAAAGATAAACTGAGGTGGTTCCAAGCCTTGGTTTTATTAGCTGAAGATGTTATAAATTTTTAAAGGGTAACATGTCCCTCAGTTGGCAGAGTAACAGTTTGGGAAAGATTTGTTGCAGATTAGATAAGATCACGTTTGTTTTATCACTAACAGTTTCAAGATTAAGTAATTTAAGGAGTCTTTCCGTGAACAAACGGATTTGAAAACCGAGCTTAATCTTCAATTCTTTTGCTCCAGCTCTGCAAGTCCCATTAGTGACAAATTGCAATAGTAATTTTTTAAGGGATTGTGCTATGGGAAAGTATGAGTTTTAGGAGCTTAAGAAAATGAGAGGTGAAACCCTTCCAACTATGCAAAATCCATACTACTCTATAAATTAGATACAGTCAGAAAGTAAAATCTTGGGCTCAAAGCAGAGAAATGTTGACAACTTTTAATTTGGCAAGCCTCAGAGTTCTTGAGGTGGACAAAGACACGTCCCCTTGGCCCCACATGCACAGGGAACCTATCTCACAGTGAAGTAATGGGAGTTCTGGAGAGGGAACAGTTCTTCTGTCTGTGACATTCAGGAGAAGTTCCCTCTCTCGGTTCTGCAAACAGGAGATGTGTTCCCTGTTCTAACATTTTAGAAAACAGAAACTGCTGCTCACAGTAGGGGTACTTGCAGGAAACTAAGAGTACCTTTTCACCTCTTTCTGTTTTAACCTGACATCATCCATGCAAAGAAAAATCCTGCTTCAAGGGACCTGTTGTAACTGCATATGCAGTGTGGCTTCTCTGCCAGCATGGGCAGCCTGTAAGTTACAAACTTTGTACCTACAAGAGGCTCTCAAATTTCTACTTTCCCTTTCTTTATAGGTTATTCACTAAATAAATTAGCTTAGGGTAATGTTCAAGAAAGACTTCCATGTTTAAGGCTCAATTTTCCTTTTAAATATGCAGGCTTGAATTTGAGTGATGTTGGAATTTCAGCTTTGGAGGAGCCCCTGGGGCTTCCTCTGTTCTTTCTGACTTTCATGTATGTATCTAGGATTAGGTCACATATCTCCAATGCAGCTTGAAGGGTACGTAGTGGATGCTGACTGCTATCTTTTGAATGTTAAAATCAGTGACCATGTAACTCCACTTGGGGGAAGCTAGAACAGAATCAAATTTTGCAGGTTCCCAGGGGCTTTGAAGAGAAGCGATCTTTTCAATGATGTCTGTAGTGCAAAACCCCGCTGAAACCCTCAACAACTATTAAAAGCATGCATATATATTCAGATAGTCTTTTTCCCCTTTGCTCGTTCTTGACCTTTGAGTTAAGATAAGTCAAACACCAATAGAATGTCTGAACAATACAGGATCTCTTTCAGTCAAAACTGAGATGTGACCTCTCTCATTGAGTAGCACACTGCCAGTGGGGTGAACTGGGTGTAATGGGTCCTTTCCTATTCCAAACTGTTATGATTCTATAATTTAAAAAAAATTTAAATGTTTGACCTGGCGCCAACAGATTATTGTCGTTCCTCAAAAATGCTGTGCCCGGGGGGTTTGTCTCTGGCATATTATATAGTTTGGAAGACGTCATGATTTCACCACGCATATTAAATTACAATACATGATTACTGCCTGCAACAATAAATGTTGAAATTCATACTGTGTGATTCAAAATGAGCTTTATAAATATGCAAGACATATATACAGACAGCCAGAATGCCCCTCCACAGTGCCACTTGACCCCTGTAAATATTGCTGCATTTTTATGTCCTTTTTCTGAGAATTATTCACCAGGTGGAGTATAGCACCCAAACTGAGACACCTTGAATTTTTCATTTGCAGTTTGTGCTGGGCCTTCAGGCACATAAAGGTGCAGGTGCCACATCTGACTCAACTGAGAAGTGAGGAGATAAAATTTCAATTGTCTAACACCTCTGACTGGAGCTATTTCCTTTGCAGCCTGAGCTCTGTTGGAGCCATAAACCCTCACCTTTTAAGCAGCCATCCTGCTAGCCTGAGTCCTGTGGAAAATGAGCTGAGCTTGTATGGAAATCACTGTTTCCTTACCTTCAAAGCCCTAAGATAACTACACCAATACTGCTGTGATTCTCTGGTACTTTAGATCACCAGGATTAAGTGTCCGTGTATGTTAGACTGGGGATGCCACAGCACCACTGTCAGTGTCATATTCTACATCTTTCAGAATTCCTTTATGAATTAGGTTTGCCTTCCCATCCAGGCTTATGCCTAAGTCCAGGCAGAAGAAGCAGGCAGTTAGCAGTCAGAGCTGCTTCTGGAAGGTTTATATCTGTGCTGATCATGCAGCAGTAAGATCTGACCCCTCCATGGGCCATTGTTGCCTCAGCCTCTCGACCCTTCTATGTCAATTGTAACATTTGGCAGAGGTTCAAGCTGATGGAATGGCTGTGAGAATTGAGTTCAGCAGGCTTTAGTTTAAGGGAAAAGGTGCATCTGGGCTTGATGAAGGCTGGAAATCATGTCTCTTGGCACACCTGCACTCTGAAAGTCCTCTGAGACTTGCCTCTGGCCTTTAGATTGCATCTTTCTGCTGCTCCTGCTCTTTTTCTGTCTTGCCTGCTTCCATTTCTTCCTTCTTCTTTCAAAAAAATATGATGTGAACCTTCCTTTTATAACATCACAGTCCAATTTGCTAAGTGACAGTTGTCACTGCCTTCAAGGTCCTTGTCAGGTAATTCATGGCTTGATACCTGCTCACCTAAGCATCTCTTAATGTAATAAGTTTCTTGGAGGGTGGCATAACAGCTTGCATGGGATTTCAGGAAGAGCACAGATTGTGGGGTAAGATTTTGGAAGAGGCACTGGGAAAGCAGGTTGTGTAAATATTCCAGGTATAACAGCAGTAACTGCCTGCAACAGCAGTACATAAGCAGGGGTTGTGGAACCACTGGCATCCTTGAGGTCACATAAAGTGCTTTGCAGCTGGACTGCAGGCCCATGGTGAAGATAAATCTGCAAATTTATCACTGGTATGTGAATGTGTTGCTGATCTAGGAGAAAGCTTGAGAGCTGGTGGCTGAAGGTTGCTAAGTTTAGAAGTTTATCCATTGAGGTCAGAGAGTCTTAGAAAAGGGGAGGGTGGAATATACAGAGTCAGGAATTCCCTAAAAGGAGAGAGATACATAGGTAAGGACACTGTGCTAAAAGTTTAGAAATTAAAAGATTAAATTCTGGAAAGTGGAGCACAAGGAAAACATCAGACAAGTCTTGGAGGGTGGCATGAAAAGAAAGAGTGTGCTCAGAGCTAAAACACAGACTTAGATAAATTGCAGAGGACTCAGCAACTTAGTTGATCAAACATGTCAGTGTGCCATCAGTGAATTTCAATTAAATGTTCAGCTTTTCAATTTGTTGTTTAGATTAACGCATGAGATCATGTGCAATAAATCACAGCTTATTATGCATGTTTATTAATAGCTTTATATTTAGGCAGCGAGGATCAATAATGTTAACACATGTATATTATTATAATATAATAAATCAGGTAGCTTGTTTTATTGGTTTTGCTGTGTAAATAAGTATTCCAGGGTATTTTGCAATCTCACCTCCTCTGCACAGGATTTGAAGACTAATATTGATTGACTTTATTTGGAGTGAATACAAAATTGTAATATCCATTGGTGTTCAAATGAGACCCCAATTCTGTACAGTCAAGCAAGTATTTTATTGAAGTAGTGGGAAGGAGTGCTGGAAAGGGCATTTTGGATTCTGGTCAGGTGCTTCCCAATGGGTACCTGCTGGTGTGTCACATCAGCCCTGTGAAATGACAGCAACACTTGCTATACTACAGGTAGTTGCTGGAGAAATAAGATGTTGGAGGATAAAATAATCTGATATTGTTTTTATTAATGAAAATGGTAATGTCCTATCAATAATACAAACTGCATGCTGTGATTTTAGATGTGGTTGGTGAAGATATTTGAGAGAAGGTCAGCTCAGATGACCTTGGATCTTGTTGTAGCAAACTACATTTTTTCAAACATATTTGATTTCCTTAAAATGAAAGTACAAGTATTTTGATCTCACAAGCTTCTTATATTGTTTCTTCTGTATTTTCTAGAACTTAGCAGTGAGTTTGTCTATGCTACAGTAGAACTCCACTTATAATCAAATCAAATGCTTCTGCAAACAGTACTCAGAGAATATTTGCATAGATGGGGACAGTTTTTAGTTACCATGATAACTACTGCAACCTTAGAGCCTGTGGGATTTTGACATGATGCTCTTCAATTTTATGCTGTGTAGAAGAAAGAGTTACATGACAGTATGCTCTACAATTTCTGGAATCTTGTCTTTGTTTAATTAAACATCTAATTTCTTTTCCTTAGTCCTAATAATAAAGTGTGGATTTTTATTGCTATTACTATAACTTCAATTAAGGCATTAAATCTGTTTGCTTTCAAGAAATAAAATAGTTGAGAAGATTTTTTTTTTAATTATACTGCACTTATCCTCTGATGTTGGCCCTCTGACGTGTTATGGCACTTCATTTGACATGCTTCATGTCTTCACAAGGTGGAATTTAGTTTAGATACTGAAGCAAGCTATCCTATAAAATACCATGTTGTAAATATAAACCTTTATAAGCCTCTCGGGAGGGTCCTTCTGTATGAAGAATTAAAACGTTCCATGATTCAGACCTATAAAATCAAATGTAGCCCCTGCTCTGAGTATTAATTTGCAGTGCAAACCTCTAAATCTTACCTTACTTTGACCTGACTATTTGGAATTCATATTTAGTATAGAAAAAAATTGTTGTCTTTCTTATGATACTTTTACTACCAAAAAACCCACTTCCATATAGACAAACGTAGCTAAACTAGTCTGGTTGTAAATGCACTGTGTTAAAAACAACTCACCAAGTGAGATCATATGGTGAATACCTTTAAATCATAATTTATTTTCCATTTTGCCGTGATTTTTGTTGCTGTTGTTTGTTTACTTTTATTTCTTTTCCCCCTCCTAAAGAACCACCATATTTTACGGCTGAGCCTGAAAAAGTGATTTTGGCTGAAGGGGAGAAAGATGTGGACATCCTGTGCCAAGCCATGGGTGAGTGTGCAGATGTGTTCAGACTTAGATGAATGGTGTATGTTCACCCAGGCTGTATTGGAGAGAGACTCTTATCTCAACTGTTCCTATTTTTTTTCAGGCTTCTCAGGCCTGCCAGCTATCCCAGATCCATATCCAAGGTAGAGGGATGGTCTTTGCCCTCAGAAAACTGGGTGGTCCTTGTAGTTTATTTCAGATATAATGCTGGCACATTCCTGTTTGTCTGTTGGGCAGAACAACTCCTGTTCCTTTCCCTCTTTGCTTTCCTTTGCTCCGTAGCTGTTGCTGCAGAACAGAGTTGTCTTGTGTCAAAAAATGAGCTGAGGTGAAAATATGGTTTTGGAACCCATCATTTGCAATGCAAACCATTAACGTTTTCAACAATTCAAATGTCAGATTCAAAAATTAAAATGTTGTTTTTAAAAAATTATGGCACTTTTTATATTGAATAGAAATGTCAGTAACTGACATTTAAGTGAAGTTAAAAATTCTGCAGGAGGACTATTACAGGCAGGTTTTAATTGGTAGGTGTTCCGATAACATAAAAGACTGCAAATGTTTAGAATTTCACCTAAACCAAAATGGTTTTTAAGATTTAGTTCTACAGTAATAGAGGCACTGCCTGTTTTAATACTTCAGAAAGGCAGGAGGTATCCCAGGCCTGTGATTAGAGCAGGTTTGTCTATGCTACCAAATTACCACATGGCTTTGGCAAGCAACTGAACTTGGGTGTCTCACTTTGCCTGATGCTGAGTTTAAAAAGAACTACACATTAAAATGCCACAAGATCCTTGGGTAAAACATACACAACCTTGATAAAAAATCCCAAACTTAACTAACAACTTGTTTGGACGGGTTCTTTCTCCAGATGAGAGCCAAAAAAGATATTCTTTATTTCGTGAGTAGATTTTGTATTACTCTATGTAGGAAATAGTCAGCACTGCTTTCCTGAGGGGAAGCTTTGCAAATATGTTAGTGTGATAAGTAAGCATGTGTGTGAGAGTACTCTGGTTGATTTAGAATTTCAGAAGCCCTTGATGAAGTCTCACGCCAAAAGGCTCTTATAGAAAGGAAGCTATCAGGTTATGAGAGGCCAAGTCTTGCTGTTAATTAATGGCTTTTGAAACAAAACACAGCAGGACCTGCTGTCAGTGAAGTTCTCCAGGAATCTCTGCTGGAGCCTGTGCTGTTCTCATAAATGCCCTGAAAAAGAGGGTGAATGGTAAGGTGATTTTAATCAGTATTATATAAAATTATTCAAGGGAGTCAAGATTAAAAGTGATCACAAAAGAGTCGCAGAGGATTCTGATGAATTGAACTGACTGGACAATAAACTGGCAGATGAAATTATTGACAGAGATTAAATTACCTATTGCTATGCAGAAGAGGTCTGTCTTCTGAAAATATTGGTTCAGTGCCAAGTCGTGGTTCAGAATGTTAGGTACTGAGAAGAAAGGAGCAGAGAAAACACAAGAGAATACCACTGGGGGAAGAAGCCAAGTGACAGCTCCTCCATCTTGTATCCTTAAAACACAATTCTGATCACTCTGTTAGAAAGAGAGGTGTAGAAAAACAAGAGAAGAAACAAACAAAAAAGTAGAAAAAGGTCTACTGTGGTTTTTCAATGACGAAATATTATATTGACTGGAACAGCCTGTGAAAGAGAGACCTGAAAGGCAGGTGCCATGTAGGAAAGTGAGCAGAAGATGATTCTGTATTGTTACAGCAAGGAGTAGAGGAGGTACCCAGCTAAGTTTTCAGGTAGGAGATGAAAGATAAAAGAGAGGATTTTTTCAGAAAACACAAGCAGTGGAGGTCGTTGGTGCAGGCAGTAGTTATGATCAGAAATAAAAAATATTTATAAAAGCAAATAAAATTCATGGTAGAAAAGTCCAGTAAGGGTTATTAAACCCAGCTGTGTGTATGCAACCTCTGGCTCAGGAAATATCTAAAGAACAGATTGCTGGAACTGAGAAGGTGGAAACAGCGTTTTGTCCTTGGGCTATTCTTGAATTTTGTGCTTGAGCATCCAAGGCAAGATAATTTCAAAGGGTGGAAAAGTGACTAGATAGACATTTATTCTGGCTGTGTGCCACCAGCTTTATGTTTCAGCACATGATATGAAAAGGATATAAGTATGTTTTTAATTGAGAAGATTCTTCAAATAGCAGAATTAAAACTAAGTGTTGAATCACTACAGCAATAGAGATTTAAATATTCTGAGATTTTCTGAAAAATGTTTCAATGATAAATAACTGCTTGGTGAAGTTGTGGGCTATCTCACTAACACTGAAAAAAAGCCCTATTTGCTGTCTCAAGTGACTTTTTTTAGTGTATTTCAAAAAACAACCACAAAACCTGGAGGGATCAAGGAGAGAAGAGGTTGACTTCTAGCTCATCCTTCTACCCTAACTCTTCCTTTGAGCAGTTTAGCTCCCAAGGGGATTAATAGAGAAGTCAACCATTCTCAGTACATGAGGCTCTTGCTGGAGATACAGAAAGTTGTACCAGAGAAAGTAATGTATTTCTGCTGACCTCTGCTAGTGCACATAGCATTTCCTGATGAATGGGATGCAGGAGCACAGAAACGTGCCTTCAGGTGGATTATTTTGCTAAGTATCTCTTACACAGGCTTGTAAGGAGGAGTTTTGGTCCATTATTACACAAATCTGGCAACTGATAGCATTTAGAGAGAAAACGAAGGTTGCTGTCTGTCTGCTCTGAGCGAGGAGTTAGAATAAAGCTTGGGGGGAAGTGCAGAGCCACCCTCTACCTCAGCTACAGATAGGAAAACAAATTGCATTTCCCCCAGCCCCATCAAGTTCTGTGCACAAAGCCCCTTTGCCAAGCCTTGCTGCAGTTTGAATGCGTGAGAGACACATTAATTTCACAGTATAAGCAGAGATTAACTGTAAATAAAATTTCAACTTGCACCAACTAGCTTTATACTCCCTTGTAATGGAGTTTCAGGCTGTGCAGGAACCAGGCTCTGCTGTATAGCTTTCAGCAGTTGCTAATGCTGCCTGCATTTTCAATGGGCTTCCTCAAAATGCTTTTTTTTTTATTTGCTTATAGAAAGTTCAGAGCTGCCAGCAGTGGTGGTGGTGTCTAGGGAGGGCAGTTAATTGGACTTTTCAGTTCTACCTGTTTAGACAAGTAGATGGAAAGATGCTTTTGGGATTCCCCAGTAGCCCACTGGGATCTCTAGCAAATAAATAAGAAAAATGACACAGTGAATATTCCAAGTTGGTTATCCAGGTTTCTTAAGATAAACTTGGCAGAGAGTCAAGCATCTGCTTCACACATGGGGAAACTGAGCCTCAGATTACATAAATTATTTGCCCAAGGTTACAGGAAAAGTGTCAAAGTCAGAACCGGTTTCCTGCCTTCTCCTCCCTAACACTGGGTTAATTTGTCTGTGGGAAAGGGATGGTGCTGCATACATGGTGGGAAATAAGCTTATTTCATTTATTATTACTAGTCTTTTGGGCCAGTCTTTCATTTCTCAGTGAGGCATGACTGATACTTCTTGGAAAGGTCTTTACAGTGTGTTTTTTCTGTTCATAATTCTTTCACCAGAGATGTTTAGAGACAAAAAGAATTAAAATTCCTCTGGGAGTGTGGGGAGAGGCTTTTTTTTTTTTTTTTTTTTTTTTTTTTTTTCCAAAGAGGTAGTAAAATGATCAAAGAAAACATGTACAACTCGGAAGACAAATCTCTCTGGGAAGATCACTAAAGCCCAAATGAATGCTGCTGACAGGCATCAGAGTGCTTAGATAAGATCCTATTATTCAGACTCATAACTTTGAGTAGATGAAGATACCCGTAGCCAAAATGTAAAAAAAAATAGAGATGGTGATATTCAGTTTGTCAGCTGAGTTGGTGATAGGAAGTTATATCTCACAGTGATTATAGGATTAGAAGGTTTGCTAATGCTTTAAGTAGAATGGGATTTATGGAATGACACCAATGCTAAAGGTTTGAGTGTATTGAATGCAGGATTTCATTATTTCCTAGGTGCCTATCAAGTCTAATATGTGGGAAAATGGAGTTGCTATTATTTAAACTTGAAATCATTTTCAGGCTTCTCAGCATCAGGAGAACTATTCCATTTTGCATCATCTGTTTCTTCATTACTCAGTGATAATTTGTATTTGCCCAGGAGGATTTTCAAGAGATGAATAACACTCTCCCTGAGACTTCTGAACATTGAAATTTACGCTAATTCTGTATATGGGCTGTTGTATGAAATTTAAATTATGCCTCTTGCAAGCTACCCCACTACATCTATTCTCTATCAGACAATGCAGTCTACATAGTGGATTTTTCTGAGATGATTACTTCCTAGATTATGGCTATGTTTTATTTTATCAGCAGAACAGAAGCATCAGAGGTGATTGTAGTAAGTGATACATATTTATAAAAGTAACAGCACCAATTGAATGTTGTTTTTTAATCCTTTCTTACATTGTTTCTACATTCTTCCCAAGAGTTAATACAGCCTTTGTCTGTGTATAGAGAGTAAGTGCACTGAGAGAAGTTATGAATGGAAGTCTAGTACAAATAGTATTTAACTCCAAGTTTGTTAGTATTAGGCTGATGATAACATGGATCTTCCAGTAGTGCTTTTGCTCTGAGAACCTGGAGTCATTGCCAGCATTGCAGTGAAATTCCTTCTCTGCAGATGCTCAATTCACCAGGGACATCCCATCCATCGTGCTCCTGTGATACCCTGATCTTCTCTCTTTGGGCAAATTTCACTCACCCATGAATTTAAACCCACAGCTCCTCACCTGGTTACAAGCACTGAGGTTTTAAGTGGTATGTGTTGAAAAATAGCTGCTGATAACTTAAATCACAAGATACACTTGTGACCCTGTGATTATCTGTTCAAATCAAGAAATATCTTCTTGACTTCAGGTCCCTGCATAGGATCCTCAGTATTTTATCAGTGAGGAATTTCTGGAATATGAAGATAAAACATTGTCTGACATGAGGAGTGGGATAGGAAAACCTGCGTATGACTTTTCTGGGCCCTAACATCTCTTGAAGAAAAAGAATCCTAAACCATTTGTATATACTAAATTTACAGTCCCTTCATCCTGCCTGACTAGTATATGAGTGTAGTAAAAATTTACCTGAAATAACTGTATCAGGGTTTGTGGAACATGCATGTGAAAGAAAACAGGAATAAATGGCTCTTTAAGTTATATCTAGGGTAGGATTTTAATTTCTATTAATGTCTGCATTTTTCAAATGTCAGGTGAAGCTTGAGAATTAATTGTAATAATAATAATAATTTAAAGCTATCCCATTGTTAGCAACATGCTGTTTGTATATCAGCTCAAACTAAGCTGACAAATTAGACCTCTAACACAGCCATGCCAGCACTTGATTTTCTGTCTGTAATTTGCCATTTCCTTTTTTATTTTGACAGCTACAGCAGCACAGAGGAATCTTAGAGGGGATGGAACAGTCTTACAGACTTGCTGCATTGCCACACTGCTGCTGTTTAGTAGCATGATTCTGGCTTTCAACATGAAATTGCTGTAAATCTTATTTTGTAGTAGCATGAAATATGATTGGATGAAGAAAGTAATTTGATAACATGTTTTCTCAACATTCTCCCTTTCACTCTTTGCTGGTTTTATTCCCACATGTTCTGCAGTGTATTATTACCACTGAGAGGGGAAGATGCAGCCTCAATTTATCAGGAGCAGCTTGTAAAAATATAAATAATTGGTGTGGAAGGATGGGTAACCAGGGATGTAACCACGACAGCACCATGTATTTTGGCTACATAAAACATGCTGTGAAATGACTAATAGCAAAATTCTTTTTTGTTTGCTTTTTTTGGGGGGGTTTCTTAGGTGTTCCCATTCCTACCCTAGAGTGGTATAAGGACTCGGTTCCTCTCAGCAAGCTGGAAAATCCCCGCTACAAAGTCCTCCTGAGTGGTGGGCTGAGGATCCACGCACTGCGCCCTCAGGATGCTGGAATCTTCCAGTGTTTTGCTAGTAATAAGGCTGGGGAGATACAGACCTTCACCTACCTGGATGTGACTAGTGAGTAAGACACTGTGATACGAGGTTGATGAGTTGTCTTGCCATTCCTGAAGGTCACCCTTCATCCATCAGATTTCTCCTTCACTCTGTGCTTCTTAAGTTTGACCCACAGAACTTTGGTTTTCATCAAATGTAGTTGCCCCAGGTACCCCAAAATGCCCCCTGTGGCCTGAACACAACCTGCTGAAGCCTGGAGAAAAGATTCTCCTGATATTAGGGGCTTGAGGTGAACTCTCCCATGTCATGCTTCCAAAGGAGGAGTTTCTGAAAACAAAACAAAGGAAGGTTAATTGTGAAATACTTTTAGATTCCCTTTATATTTAAATAATTCAGTTCTACTCTAATGTAATTCTGTTCTAAATTTAAGCTACTGCTTCATGACTGCACCTTATCGTTTTATCTGCCTTTTGCCTACAACTGCATTTTACTAAATGCAGGAAAGAAAGAAAGTTCAAGTTAAATAACTTTTTTGGGTTTGGTCAAAAAGTTTGATTAAATGCTTTTGTTAATGAAGTAGACTCTTCTCTATGAAAGAATTACAAATCCGAATAGTCTCTTTTAAAAGCAATTATTAACAGGCCTTTCTGTAATACTTTAAATCCTCTTCAGGGAGCTGATTATTTTAGATGGGGGGCAGTTTACACCTACTGACCAGAATTCTTACTGGTCTGAGCAAATAGATCAGCCCCAGTTCAATGTATGTCTAGGAAACTGCAGGAAAAAATGTAATAAAATGCAACTGCGGGAAAATAAAACAGAAAGAAAGTTGGAAAACATCTTGGATGAGACTCAGGTTCCAAATTCTTTTGGCTGACATTTAAGTTTCAAAGTTAATGCTTTTCTCAAGTTGCTTTTCATCTTAAAGAACTCTGTTATGAAGATGAAATAAAAGTTTTGTTTATCTAGATTTCTCAACTTCCCCCCAAACACTCATTTAGAGCTTTATCTTCCTTTATCTGTAAGCCATCTTACTTGTACCTGTACAAGTTCTGATAGATTTTTATTTTCCATGTGTGTAATAAACTGAATTAGACAATTCCTAGGAGATGAATAATGAAAGGTTACAGTCACTGCTGAAAGGTTTTCATCTATTATTGTCATGTCCTTCTCCATAATCAGCTCTATAAAAGTGGATGTGAAGTAGTTCACAATAATAGGTAAAGGATCTTTCTGAGAGCTGATGCACTGAGGTTTTTTAAATTTTTGATTCTAGACATTAAACCAGCATTTATTCAGCCTCCAGAGGATACCACTGTTACAGAGGGAATGACTGCAGTGCTAACCTGTGAAGTCTCAGGGGCTCCAAAACCTGCCATCTCATGGAAGAAAGGTAGTCAGTTTTTAAGCTGTGGAAAAGCTACAGTCCATGTTTTCTTGTCCATTCCTATTATTAAGATCCATTCAGTGCATATTCCTTCACTTCTGTGGTTCTGCAAGTGGAGTATTTGTTGTGGAGCAGTCGTGAGTCAGTGGCTTGGAGGGGCAGTAATAGGCTTTGGGAAGAAGTAGAATTGCAGTGCTTAATCCGTGCAGTCTATGTGACACTAATCATCCTGGTTTTCCCTCCTGTGTTTCAGGAAACCAAATCTTAGCCAGTGGCTCGGTTCAGATTCCTCGGTTCATTCTTCTCGAGTCTGGAGGGCTCCAGATAACACCCGTGTTCCTTCAGGATGCTGGCAATTATACCTGCTGTGCAGTCAACTCTGAAGGAGCTCTGAATGCTTTTGTGATGCTGACAGTGTGGAGTAAGGCTAATGCTTTGTTTAAAGTCTCACTTTAATCAAGTATTAATCAGTTTTTGTTGTGTGCTCAGGAAATTTTCATAAGCAATTATGCTTTTCTAGTTAATAGAGATACTTGTATGATTTAATAGGAATAATGTACCTATTTTAGGAAACCTATCACAAATACCCTTTTTGTTTGTAAAATGATGCATATAAACTTTTCTGGTTTGTGAAAGGAACTGTATTTAAATGGAGCTTTAATCCCAATTACAATCTGACTCAGGTTTTGCCTTGGTGAATCTTTCATTGCAGAATCAGACCTTTTAACTCATAGGTTTGGCTATTTGCAGTTGGTTTCTGCCTCCAGGAGTCTCCAGGCAGTATAGACCAGCCCGTGCTGTTACTAAGGCTGTGGCCACAGTTACAATGGATATGATTATCCTCATGCCTTTGTATTTTTTCCTGGCCTTGGGCACTGTTGGAAGCCAAACCAAAGTACAGCAGACTTCAACTACTCTCTCATGCTACAGATTGGCACAGCACAGAGCAACCCATGAAATGATTTTGTCCTTCACCAGTTGTCCTTGATCTCTTTTTTTTCTTTTTTTTTTTCCCCCCCACCCCCTCTGTTGGGGTAAAGAGTCTGATCCAACAGATTCACCTGCGTTACTCCCAAGTGAGTCAAATTTCAGTGCAACGTGTTTTTTGTTACTAAAGGTAGGACATAATGATCCCTGAGTTAGTATTAAAACAAATTTAAACCAATGAAGATGATGATGAACACAGAAGTGTTGTGTCCCTCTCTCCTTTCCTGAAGTACTTCAAGTACTGATTATGCTGCTGGCGTGTGGTGTGTGTGTGACATTTGATAATCCCCAGGCTATGCCAGTTAAATCAGCAACATTTTGCCTTTTCTTTTTTGGGAATAACTGAAAGCAACACTGGCAGGTAATATAATTTGCTTGTGTCATATGGCCAGCATATTTATATCTTATTAAGATAGAGTTGGTCTAAGTATCAGAATGCTGTAAACGGAATGATATCCAGATGTATGAATCAAGTAAAGATCTTTCTTGTTAATTCTCAAAGGCATGGTTCTTAAATGGATACAATATAGTTCCTCTTCATTGTACTGCACTGGAGAGGCAAAAGAAAAGTGAATACAACCTTATATTTGTGTAGCAACAGCACAATTATAAAACCAGAAAGCATACTTGGGTGCATCATGAACAATGCTATAAATCCCATGCTGTTAGAGTTAGCTCTTGAATTTGCTGATGATTCCTTCTTGCACATGTATGAGATCTTGCTGATTATCTCTGTAGGGATTTGGGACTGATTATCCACGTATCTTCTGTGCTCATCCTAGTTGTCTACCTGCTTCAGCTGATGCTATCTGCTGCTGCTACTGTGTGTTAAGCATAATAGAGATCTTTCACACCAGATCTGGTTGCTGTAGTTACAGCAGTTATTGTGTTCCAGTTCTCCAGGAGGTGCTTGAATAAAGATGTTTTGAAACATTTGAGTAAACAACATATCTTTCTTATATGGAAGATTCAGACTGCCAGAAACTCCTCTTCCTTCAATGTTTTTTCCAGGATTTGATGAGATTGTAGGGTGCCATTGAAGCTTTCTCTTTCTGGATGTTTTCCTAGTGTATTCTTCTTCAAACAGATCTTTTTTGCTTGGGTTTTGTTTTTCCCCTGCTCCACTGTGACTTGTTTCCTAACTAAATACATGTTTGGACCCAACCGCAGCACATTACAAACACACTTGCTACCTTATGACTTCAGGGAGCTGCCTGTAGACATTTATCACAAGAGAAGTGAGAGTTAGCAAAGCTTTAGTGCTCTTCCCACTCAGATCACTGCCGACTCAAACCCATGCCCTCTGCTGCTCTTGTTTCTCTGCATCCCACAGCGAACCACCTCTTCTTGACACAGTGACATTAAAGGGAGGGCAGCCTGCACAGCAAAGACTTGAAGAGGGCTGCCTTGCTTGCTTTGAATGACAGATGTTCAGTTGTCTGCTCTCTGAGTGGATACCCAAACCCAAATGCTCTTATTTCACCTGATCTGTGGCTTGGGTTCCTTTCAGATCGCACTTCCATTGTTCAGCCTCCCGAGGACAGCACTGTGATCAAGGGAACCACAGCCACTCTGAGATGTGAAGCAACCCATGATCCTAGAATTTCAATCAGGTTGGTGGTGTCACTTGTTGTTTCCATGGTTTATCCAAGCTTAATTTTCTAAGCTATACAAATAGCATGAGGTGAAAAGTTTCAGGACCCCAGATTTGAACAGCACACCCCTGATTACTGCATTATAAGGTCGTACACTGTATCATTAATCATATAAATCTCATCTTCCATTTCAGCCTTATGTATTATTTACAATGAGCTATGTTCCACTTCATGACTTCAATATAGCCTTCCATGATTTTACTGTCAAGGTTAATACACTATCAATAAAACCAGCTTGTCAGAAGCTGATACTTAATGAGAGAAAAAGCCAAAGAGAAGGAATAAAATTTCAGAAGTGTTTACATTGGGGTGCATGAAGGCAACACAAGAGATGCCATGTTCTTGGAAAAAATTCAATAACTAGGGGCTACATTCTGATTTAGCCGCATAAAGGAAAATTAATTTGTTTGAACTATTGAAATTTGCACTACAGAATTTAGAGAAAACTCACCCCTTTACAATAAATTTACCATGAAAATTAATGTAGGCTGAAAGCAACACAAATGAAGGAATGCAAGAAACAACTTGGAGGGTGCTGAAAGAACTGCAAGAAGAATTCAGAGAAATACAAGTGTAATGTAGAGATATCTAATCATAAAAGCATGGGCAATACACAAGAGATGGGCTGACACCAGCTGTTGAACATGACTACTTCCCCCTTTCCACATAAAATATATAGTATTGTTTATAACAGACACACTAACTTGGATACAATTATTTCTTTCATTCTGATCACTGATCTAAAACTGAACTTTATACAAAGCACTGCTTCTTAAAGTAACCATAGGAGGCTGTCATTTTTAAGGCATTTATGAAAGCGAATATCATACAGCATAATTCAAATAAGTGTATTTTGAATTTCTTGTGATTAATTATTAACTGAAGCCTTGTTATACTCAGGTATATTTGGAAGAAGGACAGTGTCATAATAAATCCATCCAGCAGTTCTAGGATCACAGTAGAGAAAGATGGAACCCTCTTCATCAGCCAGACATGGTCAGGTGACATTGGAGACTATACCTGTGAGGTCATTTCTTTTGGAGGAAACGACTCCAGAACAGCTCGACTAGAAGTGATGTGAGTACTCCATCCTAATGATACGCTCTGATTGGTTTTGGATTCCCTTGGGCATTTTTCTAGCCTTTCATTCTAGGAGATCTGGGGATTGTTTTTTGGTGTGAGTTGTTTAGGAAAAATTAAGCTTGGCCTATTCCAAGTTCAATTGCCTTGAAACATTCTTCCTTTTGCATGCTGCCATGCTGCTTGGACTTGTGAGTAGCTGGAGCCTTGGAAGTTACTTTCAAGTAACTGCATCTCTCTGAATTGCCATGTGTATGTGTCCACCTGGTTGGATGATTGAGCTCAGGCAATTAAGAGGTTGTGGCCTGCCTGAAGCCAGTAACAAGTGGAATACCACACAGGAATCCAACTGGACGTGTCCTGTTTGGCACCATTATTTGATATGAAGAAAGTGTTTGGAGTATGTGCTCATCATGTTTGTGGGTGGCACAAATGGTTGTGGGATGGTTGAGATGAGCTCGAAAGCAGAAGCACCATTCAGAGTGACTTAGAAAGGCTGAGAAATTGGCCAGCAGGAACCTTATGGAATGTAATATGGAGGAATGCAACTTCTGCCCCTGGGAAGCAATAAGCTTTTGCAGTAATACAATCAGGGCACAGACTGGCTGGTAGCAGATCTGCTGGAAAAAAACGGGATATTTGTAGACAGCACCTGAGCCAGCCGTGTACCCTGACAAGAAAGACTAAAGCACATCTTGGGTTGTGTTAACATGAGCATAGTAGATTGATGGGCATGATTACCTCTTTTTATTTGACACTTATCAGTCCCCATCTGGAATACTGTCACCAGTTTTCAAGACCAGACTGAATAAGCTGGTCTCATCTCATGGCTGACCCTGCTGTAAGTAGAAGTTTGGCCTAGAGAACTCCTGGAGTCCTTTCTGAGCTGAACCTGTCTGTCATCCCATGCTGTAGGGCTTTCCCATAAAGCCCAGGTGTGATGCCAAGGTTATAAGAAAATTATTTCCACCTTTTGCTGGTTTTTCTCTGTTAAACATATATCAGAATTGCTGGTCCCTGGACAGGCATTGCTTACTTTTGCATTCTCTTTATAAATATTTTTTCAAGGGAGAAGTATTTTTAAGTATGCCTTTCTTTATTCCTAGGGATATTTAAAAATAAAAACAAGAAAATATTTAAAGTGCAGTTCTGAAAAAGGATTATAAAAATGTCATTATGAGTTTCCATGTTTTCTATTTCTGTCATTCCACTGGGGCGAAGCGCACTTCCATTTTATTTTTATCACTAAAAGCAGCAACTGTGCCTTTGGTACATGTGTGGAGCAGATCAAATGAATAAAAAGTTAATGTTTTATGGAGGCTTTTTTTTTATTATTTATTTGAGTAGTGCTGCATGCTTTAATTTAACTAAAATTACATCTGTTTCTGCTGGTCATGCCTGATGTCCCTGAGAAGATGGCAACTTCTGCTGTTGGCAGTGTAATGAGTTCACCTCCGAGATTTGCTATGCAGAGGGCTGTTTGATACAGCATTATTCTGATGGTGCCAGGGCTAGATCAGATGCCCATTTTCAGAGAGCAGTCATACATTCCTTCTCTAATTAAGCACTCCTCAGCTCTCCTCCCAGAGTGCATTTTACTGCTGGTTTGAATCCAAGAACAGAAGACAATTCAAAATATATTGCTACTATATAACCATCCTTGCTTTTCTCTGAGGAGGTTTTTGAATGGAGGGCAGAAAATTATGGACTGAAGACGGTTGAAGAATGTTAAAACCTGGACTTTGAAGCAAAGCTATAAATATCTGCTAACACTTCAGCAATCTGACTGTTTCTCAATCCTAAATAGCAAAAGATGCCCCGTGCCACCCAGTACAGCACAGCAGATGTATTTACTGGCAGTTCCCCCTTGACCAGTGGGGAACAGTTTGATCTTCCATAAACCACTGGAAGTTAGCTGGGAGTAGCACATCTCGTGAGCATTGCTGAGGCTGCCTTTCCTACACCCCAGCTTGTTCCAGTTGTGTTGGTTGGCTCTCCATTCACTGTAGCTGACTCTTAATCCTGCATCTCCTCTTCCTTCAATGTTCTGTTGCTGATGTCTGTAACCTACGTTTTTTTTCCGAAAGAATTAAGGAAATTTATCAGACCCACTCTTTTAGACTTCAGTAACTGCTAAGTCACTCAGTCATACCTTGAATTGTGACATCTTATGTCAAAGTAGGGCTGCAGGTAGTGCAATAATGCCAAAAGGCATTGCATTCCTTTGCAGCTTTCATCATTATTTTTTGGATCAGCAGCACAAATCTATGAGAAATGGAGATACATGATACAACAAAAGTGAAATGAAGAAGAAAATGTGTGGAAATGAAATGTCTGAAGTAAAGATTAAATTAAATTTGAGCTCATGTAGGAATGACAGATCTATAACATTCCCTATTCTCCCAGATAATTCTCTTGTGCAGAACATTAACAAACAGGGCATGTACGTTCCCATCGATGAGCACTTACACTTCAGTGCCTTGAGTAGCACTAATGTCAGACAAATGTTCAGAGGAGGCCTTTCAGCCAATTACAGACTGGATCAGTCTACCAACAGATAATATCATGGCCTACCTAGCTTTATCTGACAAGACCAATTGTCTTACCACCTCTTTTCCCCCAGGAACCACTATGTTCTTCCTCTGCCTCCAGGCATATCAAGAGAAATTTCCAAAGGCACAAATAAGTTTGTTACTGATTTCTGTTCAAACTGATTCAGTCCAAAACCATTGACCTTCAGGGTGACCCTCAGTTATTTAATCTCTGGTTTTCTAATCTGTGAAAAGGAGGAAAGAAAAGTTCGTCTTCCTTTATCTTCCCCTGTTGGAAGACAGACTTGAGGAAAAAGGAACTGTCACTTGCAAGAAGAAGGTATCCTGATAGCACAGAGGGGTGTACACTGGTGGTGCAAGCAGGATGGATCATTTTCTCAACCTATCTGAAAAGGAAAGCCAGAAAACTAATGAGGAACTTGCTAAAGAGCAAGCAAAGGTTACCTCACTCATCAATTTTGCATTGATGATACTTGGGCACAAAAACTAATTGCTAGTCCTGATACTCTATTCATTCATTTTTCTTCCCTCTAAATGTTTTTATTCTTCATGTACATCCCTTGATTTGATTTGCATGAGGTAAAACATTTGCGAGTGATGTTTCTCTTTTTCAAGAGACAGATTTTATTTTTTTTTTACTTACTTTTTTTTTTTTTCTGCTGGCAAAGCTTCTTGACTGCAAAAACAGAAGCATTAGTAGGTCTTTTGATGATGAGCTTGTGCTTCTCTTGCATTCCTCCAAGTCATAGGATTTGATCCTAAAAAATAATTGTATGTTATGAAACATCTTGTCTTCATCTAGTATACATTTATAGTCCTGGAAATAACAAACTGAAATACGTAGAGAGGAAAAAAAGCTTGTTCCTAAAGCTGTATAAGCTGAGTTATCACAATGTATCACTCACCTGATGGGAATCTCTGATGATTCCAGCTCAAAGTATCCTGAGGGTTCCCAGTGCACATAAAATATGCAGAATTACCACTATCTCTGCCTGATGATACCTGCTGCTCAATATCAGCCCGTCTGCAGTCCCTACTAAAAAAATCTCTTTGTTCTATAAATGTGAATGAAAAGTATGGTAATGCTGCATTGTTGGAAAATCAAAGCCCTGTACAAGCCTCTGTTATGTCACAACATATAGTAAAATCTTTTAGGCTCTTTCTCTATGCAAAAATATGGGGAGGACAATGTAATACAAAAATAGAAGATCTATTCCCTGACAGCAAGCTCATCTTCTTTCACATCTGTTTCACCAGAGAAAGAATTATCATTGTTCTGCCTTCTTCAAAAGGAGGAGAGAGGAGCTAACCACTTATAAAAAATCCCAATGGGTTGCCAGGAATGTGCAGTATTGTCTTTGTCAATCATTTTACATGAATTTTGATACTCTTTTTACTAGAGTATTTCTAATTACTACTTCCAATTTATTCCAAATACATCCCATAACAAATACCATGATTGCTAAAAGTAAAATCAAGAAGACCAATACAACATAACAAATCAAAATACTGTCTCATTGCTGATTTATATGTATCCCATGTCCCTGTGTTCCAGTAGCCCATCTCTTCTCCTTTCTGCAGGGACTGAAAACAGGAAGGATGTCAAACTTAGAATCATATTATTCCTTTCTCACTAGAAAGAAAGCTTCTATTACTTTTTCCAAACTTCCTATTGAGATGTCATCCAAGAACTAAGGTTCACTGCGAAGTCTAAATGTACTCAAAAGAGAAATACCATTCAGAAATACAACAGTTTCTGTTCATCAACACTTCAGGCATATCAGAAATGTGGTCAATTTTTCACAGAAATAAAGCATAAAATTTAAAAGCCTATCCCAAACTGTCTATAGATTTGCTTTTGTGGTGACCATGAAAAATGGAATGGGAAATGAATCTGTGTGACTCTGGGGCTTGGTGAGCCTTAATTTCAGGAAACCACCTCAAGTCCTGTGAGAGACAAAAAGCCTCCAAAAGAATGAATGCTTTTTAAGAATCCTTCTTGTGTTTAGAAATTGTAAATCGTTCTCCTGCCAGAGAAACTGGAAAGTCTTGAGCAACAGAGGACACATTTCTTAATTTAAAGTTTTTAGGAGCAAAGCCATCAGGGCTGAGGGCTTTGGTAAGCTTCCTGCCTCAACTTCTTACCGTGTTATCAGGTCTAGCAGATGAACTGACTGCCCCTGAATAAAACTTGTATGATGGACCTGATTTAGGAATCATTTATGAAATAGAAGCGAGACTTTTTATAAACTGACAAGAAAGCTTGTTTAATCTCCCTTGCCTTTTCAGTAATCCCCTCCTCAGCCACAGTCTCTCTAATTACCTGCTGTTGGGCCATTTTTCTCAGAAATCTCTCTAAACCATGTCTGGTTTATTTCCCTCAGCAAATAGTCTGCTTTTAGCTAATTTTATAAAACACTCTGTGTTTGCTGAGTGAATTTTTTTAGCTGCCCTCTGGCAGTGGTGAGCTGACTCAAAACATTGGGGTTTCTCTTTTGAACATGTATCATCTGCAACTAGCTAATATTTCTCTCCGAGACTGTCACAACAACTTCATGTTCTTTTCCTGCAAATCCACTATTTTAATTACTTTGTCAGAGCCCCTGCAGGTCATCTTGGTGGTTATGCCATTAACCCTGGGCTTATCTATCAATTACAGTTTTAACAGTGTCTATTTATTTTACCATCATGCAAAGTAAGTTACAGAAAACTTGCCTGCATGCAACTATTCAGCATTAGAGGAGTGAGGCGTTAAGAAATCCTACTCTGAAAAAACTTCAGATATTTCCTGACTGGGGTTTCAGTGAACCAAAAAAAAAAAAAAAAAAAAATGCTGGAATTAAAATTCCAGTGTCCAGTCAAAGGCTGTTGTGGCTGTTCTGTGCCTGTTCAAGGCTGTTCTCTCATCCTAAAGAAGAACTGGAACTATGCAATGATTTTGCAGATGTTAGCAGCAAAGAAAATTAATTCTCTTAAAGAAAAAAAAATCCTCTTCAATTAAAAAAGAAGTAATGTTTTGGAAATGTGAATATTCATGATGGTGGTACAGGTTTCATTTATCAACTCTCCCAGACGTTACGTGGTAGCAAATGAGGACAGTAAGTGGAAGTGCTTGCTAATGTAGGAATTACTATTTATTAATCTCTGCTTTTGTGTACTACAAAATGAGAAGTATGCTCCTGTGCAGAAATGTCTTTGTAGTTTTAAATATTTATCGCTGTCCAGGTGTGTTTCTTAGGCACTTGTTTTTTTCTGCCTTGAGGGATTTAAATCTGTAAGCACCATCTGTTGCTGTTCGGTGTGGACACATATGGATAAAAAATATGATATTAGTGGAGATAGGTGTACTCAGGGGCTGCTGCAGCTCACACTACTCAATCTGTGTCTGAATAGAAAGTGCCTCTTTGCCTTCACACTGCTGACTGATTGCCTTTTTGTGTCAGTCTAAGACAATCATCAACTAAACTCAAATAATAAGCAAACAATTCCCCATTTAAACTCCATTTGTGCTCTAAAAAACATGAAGAAGGGAATGGCTTCTCCAAAAGTCTACTGACTTGTACCCTAAGAAAAAGAGATGACTGAAATCTTTCTTTGTCATGTATCCTCTCTTCTAAATTCAGCCCAAAAAAACCCAAAATTACCTAATAATTACATTAACTGAAAATATTCTTTATATATTTCAAGAATTTGTATTTAGTTCCCAGAAAAGGGGGTATGGGGAGATAAGTTTTGCTGTGAGCTCCCCGCAGTGCTCCCTCTTACATTGCTCCCTGTGTGAGCATCTTCTGGAAGGAGCTGAGGCAACAGCCCATCTCTGAGATCTTCCCCACAGGGCTTGGTGATAAATGAAGTGGGGACTGGGACTTCCATGAGCCATGTCACAAAAAGGCATTTCACTCTCCTTCAGTAATTTCCTTTGCCAGCTTAATCACAAAAGCACTTTTCCAACCAACTTGCTTAGGACAGAATGATAGATTGCAGTGGAGGTTTAATGTTTATTATAATTTAATGTTTCATTCAAAATTAAGTAGCACACTCCTGTAGTCCCTGGGTAAATGGCCATATCTGAATTCCCCACTCCAGACTTTTCCAATCACAGACTTTTTCTGCCATCTCATCTTGCAGCTCAGCTGCCCTCCTACTTTGTTTCCAGATCCCATTCTTCCCTAAACTTGTTTATCCAGTAATTTTCAGTGCTCTGTTTAAAATCTGCTTCTGTCAGGCCCATGCATGCTCCTTCTTGTTTCTTCTAGCCCCAAACTGACAATGTCTGAGCTCTCTGTGCATTGGGCATCTGCAGCCTGGTTGTTGCATGCTAAGACCTAAGTGAGAACTTAGCTTAAACCCCTCATAATCAAGGCATCTTGCGTGAGTGATTTAATGAAGTTAAGATCTGAATCACACCCTGAGGTGTCATTCCACGTCTACAAGAGAAAGAGCCTGGGGTGCCCATGCTGCTAATTTGGTTAGGTGTTCAAAGTCAAATGAGATGAGATGAGACTTTGAGTCTCAGGTTTAGCCTTAGGAAGCATCAACCCTTCCAGCCTAGGGAGAGGTGGGCAGGTGAATGTCTCCTTCCTGTGATATCTCATCATCTGTGTGTTTTTCTTGCCACTCCTTGGCTCTTCCAGCAACTTTTTGATGGGGGGCATTATCTCCACAGCACATAGTCATCATAAACCTGTAAACAAAAGCATACACAGCTTTAACAAAAAAAAAAACAAACCAACAAAACACTATTGTCTGGGTCTCCATATGCTCCTCAGTCTTCCAGTAGAAACCCAAATCCAGGACATATTTATTGTTCTGGCTTAAAGCCAGAGGCTGTATTTACTTTTGTGAGCAGCTAAGGAGTTGTGGTTTTTAAATAACTGTAAGCCTTCAGTGGCATGATATATTACAACCTGAAATTACTACATTTTTAAATTAAGCATGTGAAGTACCCTTGTGGGCTTCTGCTCTGGCTGGAGCAGATTAGCTGTGGTTCATGCTGAGGAAGGGTAGCCCTCAGCTCTCCTGGGGAGCAGTAGCAGATTGAATGGGTGAAAACTGATCCTCCTTGCTTTTCCTTCACTGTTTGAGGTCCTTGTCCTCCCTAGGAAGCACGATGATACGGAGAAGAAATCACACTCGTATATGATGGCTGAAGGGTCTGCATCACTTACTGCAGATCAGCATTTAAGGGATTGTGGGGAATGTAGCAGAAATGAGTTTTCTCACTCCACATGCAGCCTCCGACTTTCAGCCAATGAGTACAAATGAAATGTTTTTCCACAAATTGCCTTTATGCCAAGAAATTACACATTTTAATTGAGCTGCTGTTTTATTTTTGTTTTTTAATGTTTCATTTTTTATTTCCGTGGGGTTTCTGCAGGCATTTTTGCTACATTTTCTGGTTGGGTGCTTCCAAAAAAAAATCCTTATTATAGGAAGGAAAGATTCTACCCATGACAGGATAAGCCTGAATCTGCGAGTAAATCAAGCTGTTCTGTAGCCTAAGAATACATATGGTAATTTTGATTAGTAGCTTTATGTGGATAGTGTCAATGTCTTCTGCTTCCTTGAGTATGAAAAATTCCATGTTAAATTGTATCTCCCATGTGTTTTACTGTTTATATGTATTACTGCTGTCACATTACTAGGATATCATTGTAAGAAGAGGGAAAAAGTGAGAGGAAATTTATTGACCAACTTGTCTCAATCAAACCCACTATGAAAACTGGCTTTCTTCCACATTTAGCACCATTTCCATTAGCTGTTCTGAGCATCAGCCTTGGGACTTTGAGCAGAATTTTTTTGTTGTTGTTATTTAATTGTACAATAGCTGCTGGTAGTTTTATATCTATCATCGTACAAGTCTGTGGTGTGCCTTTAACTGCCTGTAAGATTGTAGCTAAATGAAATGTAGATTGAATTTTTTTTTCCTGTCCTGTTTTTTTGGTTTTTTTTTTTTTTTCCCCCCCTTTCTCTTTTCCTTTCCAGTGAGCTGCCTCATTCCCCTCAGAATCTCCTGGCCACCCTAAATTCCTCATACAGCCGCAGTGTGATGCTCTCCTGGGTGCGTCCCTTCGATGGAAACAGCCCCGTTCTCTACTACATGGTCGAGCTCTCTGAGAACAGTAAGTGAAGTCAAATCTGTTTCAATCTCATGTTCTTCTTAATTATTCAACCTTTTTTCTGACTCGCCTTTTTCCAGAGCTGCTAACAAAATGTAACTGCTGTTTACTAAATGAGAAAGAATGTTGATGGAGGGGAAGCTTTGGCTTTTACACACGACTGTTTACATGTTGGAAAAGTGAAGCAACAAAAAGAAGCCTGAGATGGTGGAATCTCTATACAGGAAAGCCTTTGTTCTACCTCCAACACTGCCAGCCAGACTTCAGGCACAACAGTCCATTCCTCAGTGTTTCTGTTCAACCTCTGGAGTATAGTAGTAGTCATATTTTATTTATTCTCATTGTTGACTCTTGCTCTGGGTTCATGGATGATTATAGGTGATCATAGATCTTGATGCACTCAGAGCCCAAATTTTACCTGAAAAATGTGGGCAGGATGTCATGTAAGGAACCAATGGTCTGTCACAAGAACAAGCTTGGATGTCAACAGGAGCTACAGATTTACCTGTATATGGGGCCATATATTTTTCTCTACTTTCCCCAGATTACCATATTACACCCTAATTATAGGTAGGTGGTTGAGGATGCTTAACTGCAAGATATCCAGGTACCTGTTTTCATGGCTTTCAAACCTGGTCACTGTGAATCTCCACTTCCCACAGGTTTGTCATGCTGTGTGTCTGGTCCTTTGTGACTCTCTGTTTGCAAGGTTATTCAGGGACACTGCTAATGCCTCTTTAGAAGTTGATGGAAAGATGAGGTTATATGGAAATCAGTCACCTTGGCAATACTTTCTAATCTCTATTACCCTAGGAGCTGGAAATCTAAGCCTAACAATTGATTCTTGATGAAAAAATTAAGAGCATCACTTTTTCTGACATGTGGAAATTAGTCACTGCATAACTGAATGTGAAACAGTCCTGATTTCTGATTATCTAGAGAGTAGCATTTTGTTTTGCCACACGGAAAGCCTGAGATGAAACTTGAGCTTCAGATCACATACAGCCCTTTTGCTGTGTAGGCTGGAGTGCACACCTTTTCAGATGTGGAGGTCCCAGAACTCATGATCTTGACATCTGTTAAGCAAAATGCGTTTTTCTAATCCTAGCAGAATTCCCAAGTCACACCCAGGACTGCTGTCCTTAAACCAGGACTTTTTGAGCAAAGACTCCTGGTATTTTTATAACAAATGACTCAGAAAATTCGGTGTTCTGCACTCGCACACCCTCTCCACCTTTTTATCACCACCTTCTTTTTTATTGTTGCTCTGCTCTCCTTCCCCTCCCACTGACTGCAGGCAAGCAGCTGCATTTTTGGTTTTCCTTACCTGTTCTTTAAACCTAAGGAGATTATCCTTCTGTTTCATATTTTCCAGTGGCTTTGACAAAGATTAAAATTCCAGTCTGGGAACATGATGTGAAGATGCTAGTGTTGTATTTACATAGAGCTGAGAGCTGGCAGAATGTGTGCATGTGGGGCCTGTGGTGGGGTACATTGTCTTGGAAGAGTCACTAAAAGAAGAGGCAGCTTACTCTCTGCCAGGAGAATTTTTAAAAGTCTTCAAGTGCCTTTCTAGCAAAGATGCTTTGCAGTCGTTCCGGTGTAGGAACAGGGTGCAAGTGCCATCATTTTGAAAACGTTGTAATTTATTCAATGAAATTTGTAAGAGGCTCAGCAAAAATCAACAGTGGTCCTCCAGATAACATGCAGGCAGTCCCTCAGAACACCACACAATCCTCTGAACCCTTGCTCAGTCCATGACAGATTGAATAATTTTGGCTGATGGCGTGGCAATCTACCACTGAGAGAGTCTCGTTATCACAAATCTTAGGTAAACGGAGTTCAGTAAGCTTGCAGCAGCAAAAACCAAACACAGAGAGGGTTTGTTGTGAACTGGGTATCTTAACTCCCAGATATATTCTAGATCTCACTGTCCTTTCAGTTTTCATCTTGATCTATTTACTTCGCCTTTATGTATGGTATCTAAATGGTTATTCATAGAAACAGGCCAGGGAGGAATCTGAGCCCTTGAATATTCTGTGGTTGCTGTGTTCTTTCAATTCATATATTATTCCTCAGCTTTATAGATGCCAACAGAATAGTAGAACAACATCAGTAGTGACTTTGTTTTGGAAAGCTGATTTTAATGTCTTACTATTGTCATTGTCTTGTTTTACATGTTCTTAAAGTGTTTGTTGGAGTCATTTTTTATTTCAGTGGAGTGTTTAATATTTACTTTCCACAGACCTCCTACTCCTTTGGAAAACACCACTTTCCCTTTGTCCCCTCCCCATCCCAAGTGCTGGAAGGATATCTGATCATGTGTAGATAAAGTTTTGTCTGGTGGGACTGTGCAGGACCTTAACTTTTCAAAGAAAACTTACATCCAGGCCTTCTGTCAGTCCTGTTTAGGCTGCAGAAAGAGCAACTGGCAAGGGTTTGGGGTGTGCCCTCCGTGAGCTCCTCTGCCTGTACCAGGAGCTCTTGTCCTGTCAGCAGCACAGCAACATGCTGAACATCCTAATCCCTGTTTGCTTTCAGACATATAAAGGTTAGGGAAGGACATCTGAGTTATGATTTCTTTTCCAGTTAGCAAAGCTGCACGGGAGAATCTGGTTCTTAGTTCTGTGGAGTTTTAATACCAGGGATTTGCTTTGCAGTTACAGGTGTTGAAGAGTAAACTAGTTTTGTTCATTTGTTTTTTAAGCTATTTGTCTTTGAATAATTTTCTAATAGCTTTCAGATCCATGGTATGTTTTGAAGCACACGAACCAAAAAATGAATACATAATAACGGTGTCTGTTTCAGAGCAAGAGCTGAAGAGGGCTCAAAATAATGAGTGTAAATTTCAGGGAACTAATTACTAGCTGCATTAGGGAGAGGCGTGTCACTCCACCTGGCAGGGATTAGAACTCCTTTTTATCAATATCAATTCATTAAAGATATATAAAACCTTTATTTTAATTAGAGGAAAAAAAAACATTAGAATACGTCGTGCACATAAGTTGCTGGAAATATAAATGACTCCAGTCACCAAATCACCCAATTTTTAAAATTAATGTATTTGGCACAAGGCAATAACTCTCAAATTACAAGTATGCACAGTGGACTGTGTCTGTGGGTGACTTGAGACATATGGCCTTAAACATCTGGGGGTAAATTTATAATCTAATTTGAAAAACACAGTACAAGAGAAAAACACAGTCATTAAGTATTCCTGCCCACACACAGCCAGGAATGTGAATCTTCATTTGAAATAGGATTTTCAAATAAATAGTGCAATGCATTGCTGTCATTTGCACTAATGTAATTTTTGGGTGTTTCATGACCTGCTTTTAGCCCCTCTTGCAATATACCTAGCAATTCCAGTACAGTATCTTCATGGAGTTAGAAGGGGATATGCTTATTTAATTCCAAACAGGTTTAGATTTCAGGAATTAATCAAAAATTAATCTGAATAGTCTTTTATCTGAAGATATAAATTAATACTTAAAGAATTTCTGCTGAATACAATTAAGATAAAAGCCCATTTTTGTTTTATTATATTCTGGGATATCTGTGCTGTGTGATATAATGATATAAGTCAGATTCATCATGTTGTGCCAACAAGGAGATAATAAAACCTCCTATGAAAAGCATCTGTAAATGTTTAACTTAAAGTCTATGAATTTTGATCCTGAATTTTATAGGAATAACTTATTAAAGCTGAACTCATTGATCAATATTTGAAAAAAAAAAAAAATCAAAGTAAAACTTTCTCATTACAGCTGTGACATAGATGTATATATGGTAGTGTTAAAAGATTCTTTTTCTCAGGCACTTGGTAGACCATTTTATTTTAATTTTAACTTTTTGCAATATCGTTTTGTCATGAAGATTTAAGAGATGAAATCAGTTAACTACAGCAGTACAGAGAATTCCAATACCACCTCCCATGCAGAACCCCCTGGAGAAGGTAGGAGATGGAAGTGTACCCCAAACTTACCAAAATTGGCTTTCTACTATAGATCTAATCTGTAATATCAAATTAGAGATGATTTTTGACAAAACTGCAATTAATACACATATTGTAAGCTAGACAGGGAAATACAGAAGGAATTCCTCTTGGTGAGCAAGCAGTGGTACTTCTTGCAAGTGCATCCAAAAATTCTAGGCAGAACAAAAGTAACTTCTAGAAAACCCCAAATCACATTGTAAACTGGAGAGTAGCCTGTGAGATTATTCATTTCCAAGAAATTAACTTGGAGAGGTGATCAGAATTAATTCAAAATACCCAATATCCTTAAGATGATAGACAGCTAAACATGGAAGTTTTTCAGACAGCAGCAATTACTGTGGAAGAGCAAGCAAAAACCCAGAGTACATTCTGGGCAGCTTAAGTTAAATGAAGGATTAGCACAGCCTGTTCAGTCTAAGAGAGGCTTATTTAACACTTTGACCTGGCAAGTCTTCTGTCACCATGGAGCTTCTCCAGGCTTCTTGGGATAGACAAGTGACAATCATCCCAGGAGGAGAAGCAAGTCAGAATTGAAAATTGCTTGTTTCTGGTGTCAGAATTCCTCTTCTCTACAGTAAACGGAGCTTCAGCACCACTCTGGAGTTTGTTTAAGGAGGGACAACAGCCTTTCGAAATGTTTAGTTTATTGATTGTCAAAGAAAAGACTTGACACATAAATTTTAAAGATACTCTGCACATTCACTGCATCCACTGCTTCATGAGCAAGCAAGTCCTCCCCAAACCACTTTCTTTTACAAATCAAAGTGCCCAGGAGATGAATAGGCTTCGTTTATATTAGTTTTCAGTTTAATCTCTCTTCCTGCCAGATCTTTTATCTTCCACCAGAAGAGGAAAAAGAATAAATAAAGTATTCTACAGATGCAGCATATAAACAGAGCAAAGCCCCAAGGTGCTGATGAGATTAATAGGACCTGGTTTTGAATCAAACTGCTCACTACACTGAGCTGGTCGGGTTAAGTGCTCTCAGGTGGTGTTTACACTAGCAGTAAACAACTGAAATGCTGTAGGAAATGGACCACTACCCAAGTAGCTCAGAGAAGGGTACTTCACTCTTGTTGATGTCTCCTCTTCCATTTTCCATAAGAAGCTGCTTCAGGCAATGGACTAAGTCATACCTTAACTTCTGTTTACCTTTATTTGTTTTTGTAACAAGGTGAACAGTTGTTTGTGAAGTCTCAAGAGAATCTTGCTAAAATTCAGAAGGAACTAGGGTGAGAAAAACTCCTAACCCATGCTTTTCTAGCTAGTAGAGATGTGCTTCCTCTAAAGTCTTCCTAGAAGAATTTCAGTGTTCAGCTAAGATGAATTGCCATCCAGATCCTGCAGCCAAAGTGACTGATTGTTAAAACATCAACAACTGCCAATGAATGTCCCTCTCCAGCATTCCCAGTATTCTACTGTGTCAGTTTTCCTTTTAAAAAGACTTTGTTCAAAGAAAGCCTTCAGTGGAACAAAGGTATTTTGAGCATTTCAAACATGCAGTGTTTATAGCCCAACTGGCATCACACCCTAGAAGACTTAAACTTGCTAAGGAATCTGCCAGAAAGGCACTAATTTAGTGGTTTACATCTTGGTGTGAAGTTTAGCAGCCATCCACATTTGGGACATCTCATCTTCATTTTCAGGCAGACATTTAGGTGACCTGCCAGGAGCTGCAATGCACTTCTGATGAGCAACATGCACAGATATGTTGCCAAAATCTACAGCTAGCTCCTCAGTAATTTCCAGAAGTGTTAGGAATTTTGAGCAGGGAGCATGAAAACAGCTGGTATTATTTAAAAACTGAACAAATCTTTAAATTGGCTGATTCCATTGCTGTACTGCTGCAACATAGACCAAATGTCACTTCTCCCTGACTGTTTCAGTCATGACTTCAGGGAGAATATGTGACACCAGTCTAGGAAGAAAAGAAGTCAGGATATTTGGATATTTAATTTTTAACATGTTTCATTGCTGGCCTCTTTGAAAACTTGAAAATGTAATTTGGGCATCAGAGGAGCTCAGTATGTCAAATATGTGAAATGACAATGAGGGGTTTATAGAACTGCCAGGGTTGTTCATACCAGGGAATTTTCTAGGAAATTATTAGACCAAATGCTACCCACTATCTCTAGGGAAAAAAAAAAAAAAAAAAAAAAATTTAAAAATGGCAGAAATGTAGAATCCACAGCAGAAGTTTTCTCAGGTCTTTCAGCAAAGGGCTGATTTGGCAGAGGGAGTCATGCTTCTACACCTGCTTGCAAGCTGGGTAGGAAGATATTCCAAACTGCCTGAGAATTTCATTACAGTCCTTCCACCAGAGCCACTCATGGGTGTGGTGGTGTAATGGCCTGCCAAACAGATGGGTTGTGAAATACACAGCCCATCTGTCTTTATCATGCTTGTTTCCTCTTTTATTAAAATGTTAATGAATATAGTTTTTATTTATTATGCCATGACATGTGCAGCATCACTTTCCAGTAGACAAATGTGCAATCTGCATAACCGTGTGGGCTGACAGGAAGGTTTCTTTTGCTGAAAAGAAACTTTTTCCCAAAGTTCCTCTGAGAAAAACAAGCACTAAGAGCTCTGAGAAGGCATTTTCTCACTTCTGCAGGGCTTTTAACAAGCACTTCCCTCTCTTCTTCTTTTCTTCTTCTTTTTTTTTTTTCTTTTTTTTTTTTTTTTTTTCCACATGTGAATTATTCCAACAGATTCTCCCTGGAAGGTTCACCTATCCAATCTTGACCCAAAGATGACCGGTGTCACTGTGAGTGGACTCACTCCAGCCCGAACCTACCAGTTCAGGGTTTGTGCAGTTAACCAGGTGGGAAAGGGCCAGTACAGCTCTGAAACCAGCAGGTATAGTAAAAACTGTGAACCAAAGGTACAATAACCTGGAATTACTGAGAGGGGAAAACTGCTGATTGATTGCAAATAAGCAAAATAAAATTATCTTTTGCGCAATAAACGGGGAACGGAGGAGTCTGCTTTACCCAGGCCTCTGGAGACTGCTCTGCAGTGGTCAGTAACTGGTGATATTGGTGATGCAGGATATCAGCACCCAATGGGAGAGGTGCCCTTGTATTTCCAGAGTATCTGTTGAGTACATCTTGGAAATATTCACTTGCTCTTGTGCTAAGCCACAGCAGAAAGCCCAGGAGGGAGTATTGCATTCACCCAATCACTGCAGTGTCACTCCTGGAATTTGCCCAGATGTGACATAGAAGGATGGCTTCATCAAATTTAGTTTCAGATACATCCCCCTTCTCCTGTGAACCTAAGCTTGCTGTGAGCTTGAATTGCAGAACATCCAGACTCTAAATGGCTTTTTCAAAATGTAGGAGTTTGATATGAAAAATATTGAAAGAGCTGAAAGAAACAATTTGGAAGGAGTCACAGACACTGGACCTGAGCTCTAACTCATTCAGGCTTGTAATCTTTTAAAGAGTTGTAGCAGCCTGGGTGATTCAGAGAGAATAAGGTTGCCTCAGCTGTCTGTCTTGTTGCTTGCTTAACTGATTTCCTATTATGTTGATTTGTTGTAACTATTTCATGCACATCATCAGAAGTTTGAAAAGCATTATGTTTCTTTCTAGTCATCAGACTTTGATAAAAGAAGCTAGCTCATATGGAGTGGATACATGAAATAGAAATGTTGTCTGTCATTTATTGAACCCCCACCCCTGTCATGTTCTTTTGTACTTAGGCTGATGCTACCCGAAGAGCCCCCCAGTGCTCCACCGAAAAACATAGTGGCCAGTGGACGTACCAATCAGTCCATCATGGTTCAGTGGCAACCTCCTCCTGAGAGTGAACATAATGGGGTTCTTCATGGGTACATCCTCAGGTGAGGAATTTCTAAACCTGGAAAGCCTGGAGATAGAGCCGTGTATGCAGGAGGGGTTTCAGAATGGTGTGACTTAAGAGTGCATTAAAAACTATTTCTAGTTGAATTAAATGTATTTCTTAATTTATTTACAAATGCTGTGGCTGCCCTGGTTTATTAAGGATGAAAAACCACCTCTGTTCAAGTAGCCACATGTGTGCAGACACTGAAATTCCAGCCTGTCTATGCTGTAGGAAGTGAGCTGGAGTCTGTGTGTGCTACCCTGAATGTACTGCCCAAGTGGACCTGCTCCCTGTTGGAGACTCTCAGCATCCAGGGAGGTTTATTTCCATTTTCAAAGTGAAGTGAAGCACCAAGTACTAAAAATATTCACATGGGAAATTAGTACAGCGCAGCCTATGCATTTCAGATGTATATTTGCTTATTATAATCTCAGCTTCTTTCTAGAAAGTTTAATTAAATTTATCAAAGACACAACAGGGCTCCTGCGCTATGGAAGAGCAAGAAGAGAATCAATAAATTTCAGTTTTCTACCAAACAAAATCGAGAGAGGGAAGGACAGGTCAGATGCTTCATGGCAAACCTTGAATTGGTTTTGAAAATCAGTCAGTGGGTGGGATTCTTTGTGCCCTATCTGTGTTTTTCCATGGGCAATGGATTGAGGAAGGCAACTGGGATCCCTGAACACATCCAGCCTTTCTGCTTACACAGGATTTATTGTGTTGGAATAGGGTGTTTGCCATATTGAGTGATTTTGCAGGGCATTTCCCTTTTATAATTTTTTGGGGACTCAGTTATTCCCTCCCACTCAATGCCACTGCAGCTTACTTGCTCATTTGGCATCCTACACATCCTGCAGTGCTAGCAGCCAGCTAGGGCTGCACCTTTAGTGAGGGAGGCATTATCTAAATTAGAGCCTTTGTGGGGAACTCCCAGGCATTGCACCACCACTGACATATTTCCAAGTGATGGCTGAGGGCTATTGTAAGCAGGCTGCTGATATTTTTAATACAATGTCCTCCAGACCTACTAAAAAGATAACTGAGTGCTACCGTTTAATAGAAACATCCTGCTCATGCTGTGCTCCTGTTTTTTCTGGCGTGGATGGAAATGCTTTTGTGATGTTATGAGTGTTAGTGAGCTCCCATAGTAGTGCTGGAAAGTTCCTACTCTCTGCTGGCAGAGCTGCAGTCTGTTAATCTCCCTGTCACCTGCACACAGCCAGTGAAACACTGGTGAAACACTAGTGCAAATGCCTGCAGTTGTAAGAGCTGGACTCAATTTGAGAGCTCTGCCAGTCGTCAGGGACAGATGGGGAAAGATGCTCTAAATCTTGTCATGAGACTTGGGTACCTCTTTGCACAGGGTACAACTGCTGGTTTTTTTTTGCACAGTCCTTTCCTTCACACTAGTCTACTCAATGATAGGATTTATTCCTTAGTTGTTCCCAATAAGCTTTACCCAGCCTCAGCATTAAGTCTATTGAGAAAGCAGCCCCGTAGCCTCCTAATTCTGGCAATCTGTCTGTTTGCTCTACATTGTGTTATCACTAATTTTTAACCTTAGTATTTTCTACATCTATAAGCATAACTGATTCCTGTCTTCTCTGTAACATTTTTCACTTTTAATCAAGAATGATCCTATTCATTACACTCAATCTGTGAACATTTTTGATGTCTACATGCTTTGTCTTGAGTACTAAGCAGAGAAACAATTAATTCAACAGGAATTCAAGATTATTGTACAAAGGTAATAAACCAGATTGTTCCTCCAAGTCAAATAATTGCTCTGGCCACAGCAATGTGCACTGAATAAAAGTCTTCCTGCACTGATTTCTGTAGAATTAGGATATAGCAAAATGAAAACTACCATGCATCTCAGAGACCCAGTGCTCAAGACACTAAGGTGATGGAACACATGATCTTTAAAACACTTGTGTACTGCACAAGTCATATGGAGTATACATCAAAGGCCATGGTGAGAAAAATCATGAAGACAGGACATTTCTGACCTGGCCTCCTTTCTCTGCCCTTTTTCTCACTGGCAGTATTGCATTTAGAGGAGTGCCATGCTAACAGCAGAACAGATTAAATCAGAGGAGCACTCTACACCTTGTCTGCTCAGTGTGAGACAAAACACTGCAGCACAAAGAACTGACTGTGCCAGGAAGCATACAACCTTCACAGGTGGCAAAAGAAAGGAAAAGGTAGATATTGCATGAAGTAGAAAAAGATTAAGATGTTCAATAAGCTTAGCTGAGGACTGATAGTTTTTTCCAGTGACATTTCACAAATGGAATCACACCAGTGTAGCATTGCAAATATTAAGTATGCCAAAAAATGGTCATGCAAGCAGGTCCTCAGCAGAAAATAGAGGGGTTGTCAGTTATTAAAAGCTGATCTCTTTATAAGAAGACTTTAGAACAAAATCTATGGCTGAAATACACAAACACATTGTCTAGTCACACCAATTGCACCAGTTTAACTTAAATGATTGTAAAATCAGCCTGTAAGTTGTCAATGAAATTGTTCTGTGTCAGAAAGCTTTTTGTGATTACTGTGAAGCAAAAGATGAATAAGGACTCGTAAAAACTGTATGGTGAATAAAAATCTAGATGTTTCAACATTTGTCTTTTTCATAGAATAGTAGTGTCTTCTGCCCCTCACTTGGTCTCTGATTTTTTTCTGAATTGGCATATTGTGAGCATCCATTGTACCATTTTCCTAAAGGAAGGGAAACAAGCAGCATTATTCACATTCACAGACTTGCAAGGTTTGTTTTCCATAATTCAATTTTTCTCCACAGTTTCTTGGCCTAAAGAGACAAATCAAAGGGGCTGTGTTTCCTGCAATACAGTTTTTACATGGAGGAATATATATTCAGAGTGCCAGCTTCTCATATCTCAGCAGAAACTTTGTCAGGATGTTCACAATTCATCCATACAGCTTTTCTCCTGGAATTCCAGTGCTTAACTAATTCTTCAGACTCAACTGTATTCCATCCTTATTTTAATGATTCTGTGAAGTAAATCCTGGTGGAAGCCAGAGATGGCAGTGCCTGAGCCTCTAGAAGGTCAGACCTCTCTGAGCTCTTCCTTTTCAGATTTCAGAGGAGAAGGAAAAAAACATTTCTCAAGCTGATTTACAGCAGTGTCCTGATAAAATCACATCTGGGTTATTTTTTTCTACTAAATCACAGCTTATACTAGACAAGCCACATTTAAAAAGCTGTAATTTTTCTGCAACCATAAAACAGGATAAAAGACTCGTTTTGTTTAGCCCTGAGCGTGTAATCTTGGTGAGATCAGATTATAAATACCACAGCAGTCAAACACGATACGGTCTTATCAGGAGTTAGTCTATTCTTTCTGATTATTTTTCATTATTCTGTAATGCTGTAAAAGTTTGCATATTGCCTCTTCACAAAGGAAGCTATTTTGCTAGGCAGAATATTTGCTATAATTGATACCATCTAATTAACTAACAAATATTTCTTCCCATATGGTAGGTATCGCCTGGCCGGTCTCCCTGGAGAATACCAGTATAAGAACATCACCAGTGCAGAAATTAACTACTGCTTGGTGAAAGACCTCATCATTTGGACCCAGTATGAAATCCAGGTGGCATCTTATAATGGAGCTGGGCTGGGAGCATTCAGCAGACCTGTGACAGAGTACACGTTACAGGGAGGTGAGCAAATAAAACCAATAAATCCTTTACAGTTAGGGATTATAGCACAGCTTCCTAAGGAGGAGATGCACTCTCTGATGGTCCCACCTAACAATCTGTAAAATGAATGGTCACTTCAGTCAAATTTGGTGGACAGTTTGGGGTGTGAAACACCTACAGATTTTCCATGCAGAAGTAGAGACAAAATGAGACTCTGCTGCTTTCTCTGTAGAAAAGCTCTGAGTGAACAAAAAATTCTGGTTTTGTTGACCTCCCTGATGACTTGTGACCACACTTAAAGGTCAGAGTCAGCCACAGTGTAGGTAATAAAAAGAAATGCTGAAGAGAACTGGGATCCCATGGAATGGGTTTGTAGGCTGTGTGACAAGCAGGGGCTGAGGTTACTGTTCCAGGAAAGGCAGAGAGAATACGGCAGGGAATTGAGTTTATTACGGTTAAAATATGCAATATGCCACACGTGTCATATAGGACAAAAGCTGAGTAAAGCAGCTGCAACCATCCTGATAATCACAGAACCCCTTGGTTTAGGAATATGGAATAAATTGTAAGGAAACTGTAGGGTGAGAAATACAGCCTGTTGAGCAGAAGTGTTTTGTAGCAGTTCAGGAACAGTGCAGACATTTGCAAAGAGGGAGATAAAAACAATCTTTAAAGCCCTGATTTTTATGCTACAGCTCCTCCACACCTTTCTGCTAAGTGCTTTAAGAAGAGTATAAATTACATCAACAAAAGGATATGTAATTACTTTTTACAGCCAGGGTAAGACATGTTTACATCTCCAGATTGGTATAAAAATCTGTAGGATAATTAAGTAGCAGGTCCTTAAAGCTTTCATATATTCCCATAATTGCAGGATTGTGCTGGATTCTGAGCACTGGACAGTACATGGTCTCTACTTTATTGGCTATAAAGCAATTAAACTATTTTAAAACTTAATGGTTTACAGTGCATCAGTTAATTTACAAACAGCAAAGAATATGTAGTTGTTTGTTAATTGCTACTAAGAGTACATTACAACATGATTAGATATAGTTTCAGGAGCAGGGAGATCTTTAAGGATAGATTATTCATATGCAACACTAATTAACCACAACAATTAAAGAAGGAAGCTATCCATGTTTTATCTTAGGGAATGTGAAGTCTCACACTCAACCTCTTTCTAGAAGCATTCAGAGCAGACCAGGAAATGTTTTTCTTAAACTCTTCTACTTGCAGCCAGGATTAATGGTTTGTATCCCACTGAAGACCAGATCTCTGCTGAGCATTTCTTTGCACAGAGCATTTTAAGCTCTTTTGTGAATATGCTTGTAATTCACTACTTTGTTTATTTGCACATTTTAAGCTGTCATAGCACCTTAACCTTCCATCTATTAAGATTTAGGTTTGGACTACACGCCCTTTTTCTTAAACCCTACAATTGACTCTAATTTCCCTTGATACTATGTGCTGTTATTATCATCCTTTATTGATTGGCTGTCTGTTGTCATTTATAAGTATATAAATCCTCTGTTATAAATTAAGTGTAGCCTGTCCTGTATTCATATTAATCAGCAAGTGTTTAGACTGCAGGAGAGCCTGCAATGGCCTGTTTGCCTTTGCAGTTCCTAAATGTTCACCAGTGGGTAGACATAAAAGAAAAAATGGATATTTCATATTTATTTTGCACCAGTATTTATCGATAGCAGTAAATAACTATTTCATGGATCTCCTAATTAATGTCTTGCTGGGTTACTGTGCAAGTCTCCAAAGGCATATGGTCTGTTCCAAAGAGCTTGAAGCCTTTTTATATTTAGAGCTGAAAAGAAGCAAGGGTGGTTGGTATCAGTATCATTTGAAACTGGATTAATATCAAGTTTCCATATATAGTCAATCTCTGTCCAAAACTCTGCTTCTCAATCTTTCTTTTAAATGAGAAATATCAGGAAAAGCCAATGGCTGTTTCTTGCTCTGGAATGTCCTTCCTAAACCAAACCAGCAGGAACAAGAAAAAGCTGTGTGTAAAACTGCCTTGTAAATCATATCCTGATTTTAATATGGGCAGAGATAAATGTCAAAGACTCAGACACTCATCCATCCCCCTCTCCTACTACCACCACCACTGCCTCTACTCTGACATGCATTAAATGATGTGAGCTATCCTGGCAAGAACCTGTCTGTCTGCAGATGAAAAATACCTGAAACACCTCATATTAATCAAATGTGCTGTGCAGCCAAAACCTGGCAAGAAATGAACACTGGGAACAGATCAACCCACTGGCAGGAGCAGATCAGCACATTGGCATCTTTGTCATAGGGAATATTGACTGGCCATATAAACTGTGGATTTATACCAGAACCTAGTCTATTAATCCCTTATTAGTCCTCTGGCATTGCTTTACACATAGGTAACTAATCAGCTACTCAAAGCTCTTTGAAAAACACCAACTCCTAGAACACAGCCAAACTCAGAAAGTGCTGAAAGTCTAAACTTGTAGAGAAACTGGCACGTACTGTCAGTTAGAGAAAATGTCAGACAGAGTTGCTGGCAAAGGACTGAACATCCTAACACTAGGGTCAGAGAGTTTGACTGTCTCTAAATCTTGAAAGTCTTTTCAGAGTGATATTCAGCCTAATCCTTTGATGCTCTTTATATATAGGTCTTTCTTCATCAGAGTTTCTCCAGCTGTTCCTTACTTTGATGTTACTTTTCACAAGGATTTGTGCCAGCCTCCTGCATAGGGCAATTTTTACTTATTTAAACAGTGTCCTGCAGGACTTTTTATTGCCATATGAAAAACTGGAGGTTTCCAATACCTTTTTATATAAGAATAATTTTGTGAGGTATGTAAACATCTTCCTGGATAGTGACAATGTTGTCTCTGCCCTGTAATATTGGACATGTTTACTTTTTCCTGCAGGTTGATTTGAGAAAGCAGAACCTTCCATCCTTTATTTTGGGTCTGTCACTTTTATCTCATTTCTGAACTTCTCACTTTGTGAAAAACTCCCACTGCTTCTTAGATTTAGGCAAGGCGAGGTTTAGAAGCAGAGATGTAACTTTAATTGGGCTCTTTGCACTGACACTAACCAGCATTTTTTTATAAATTCTGTGCCTTTCTTTCTAATTCATATCCCACAAGTCAGTCTTATGTCCTAAAGTTCTTATGTATCAACATGCACTTGAATATTGTTTTATTTTTCCTTCCATGCTGTGCATGGACACTTCAAAAGGCGAAAGTCTTAGCAAAAGGCCCTTCCTGAATAAAAGAATCAGAGAGTCAGCATGCTCTTCAGTCTTGATGTTGTGGAGAGGATGAAAGCAAGAAGAATCTCTTCAGCGAGGTCCAAAATGGTTTCCTAGGCACTAGGAGGCAAAGCAGATAAATTTGTAAGGTCTGAGACAGAAGAGCTGAAGTTAAAATAGATGTAATTGCCATCTACTTCTTGCTTTTTTGTTTAATGCTTTTACAAAGGTTGTGTAAGTAGCAGTTGTCTTGGTGAGCTCTTAATAAATCAAATAAAAAATAAAATAAAATAGTAAATAAAGGGTGAATTCTTGCCCTTGTAGGAGACATGGAAGAAAGGAAGCAAGTATTTCCTGGCTTCAAGAAGAAGCAAAACTCATCATTTAGTGCCAAAACTCACACTCCTCAGTTCCAAATACCTGAATGCATGGAACTGCAGAGACCACTTTTCCTGAGCTCCTGCTGCAGTTCTTAGCAGAGCCATGAACTGCTTCACAGGAGGGGTCAGGAGCTCCTGCTGCAGACTCTCCCCATCACTCCCACCTGGGATGAGCAGCTCAGCACCTCCTGCCACTGCATTAAAGGACCAACCAAATCTTCACACAGAACAAAACCTGCAATTCTCCCAACCCTCCTTATTGAGACATGGAAGCTGCCACCTCAAAGGTCAGGAGCTCCAGAGGAATAGGAGGTTTTTCTATAAACCTGTGTTGAAGATTTATCTTTGAGCCCAGCAGTCTGGCTGCCAGAACCACTGTGGGGTTTACGTTCTATTTGCACATAGCTGGAAACAGGGGGATTGCATGTACACATGTTTAACCTTAATGCCTTTGCTTCTCTCAATTATCTTGTCAGCCAAACCCTTTTAATGGCTTTTATCTAGAGTGCTTCCATGACCTTTCCTACACAGAAGGCTGAGATTACCATGCAGTCCTGGTGACTGAGCTCTTAACAGATTTCCAACCACTTGAATTTTATCAGGAAGAAAGTAACAATTGGTTCTGTTTGACCAATTTCATCTGCAATTCCCAGCCAACTCCCAGAGGAGTCTCTGCTGTGAGATGGTTTGGGAATACTTGGAAACATGATGAAGAACACGTTTATAAACTGAGCATGGAAATACACTTGAAAGACCTTTTCAACAGGGGTAGTTTATGGCTTGACAACAAGAAACTTATAGGGAAAGGATAGATATCTATCATTAAATTAGAAAATCCTTTGTGTGGGCTGATGCAGCTTCAATAAATTCCTAACTGTGACCTTGGAAAAGTATTTGAGTTTTGAAGTGACCAGAAGGTCAATTCTGATTTAGCTTCTGCCAAACTTCTTTTTTAAATGCAAAACTGTTCAGATACCCCAGGAAGTCTTTAATATCAGGACATAAAAGGAACTTTACACTGGTACTTTGAAGTAAATTTGAGATTATAATGCCAATATTTTACTGATTAAAAATATAAAAATTTATCACATTATGTCTCTGCAGTATAATTAAGCTTATGCATATCAGATGAACCATGTTCTTTCAGTTTTTTGAATGCATTGAGTTGCAAATGTTGATTTTTTAATAAAATGTCCAAAGAGGTATTGTAATATCAATCATGATTTCCAGCATTCTGAAGGTTTTATGTTTATAATCTTCAATATTTTTTTTTTCTCAGAGCAGGTACTTTTTGTGCTATGATGGTTTATTCTTGTTTCAGAAAATAATGAAAGAATAATATTTCCCTATTTAAAGGTAACAAGTAACACATTTGATTATCCACATTTCTGAAAGTCTCCTAAGCCTATCCTCAAGTGCTTTCCTGAGCTTTTCTGAGGACTTGTAGTAAGGACTGCAGATGAAAACTTGGAGACTGCTAATGCTGGTTTTTACCTCTTAAATTTGCAATATTTTGAACCCTGTCTAAATTTCACATCAGACCCTTAGAATAAAATCCACTGGAAATTTGCTATTCATTGTGCAGAATCCATGGGATCTTCCTGGAGAAATGAAGCAGCAATGTGCACTCCAACCCGAGTTTCAGGAAAATGATAAAGGTGGTGGGATTGTCCTGCAGGAGGGGTTGTCCTGTTAACTCTCAGGTCACCTGTATGTGTTTCTTATGCTCTGGGAAAAACAGCTTCTTCCTACCACTACCAAAGTTCTGCGTTTCTTCAAGTGTGACTGTCAGTGGGCAGCACGTGGGTTATGTGTAGATTTCCATACAAGAATTGTGTTACAGGATCAAACTAGCACATAGATCTAGTAAAGGGAAAGTAGCAGTTCAGCAGAAGGAGGAAGAGGAATGAGTGGAGAGGATGCTGCTCAGCTGGTGTAGCCATCATGACAGAAGATGGATTCACCAATGATATTTTCTGGTAACAAAATAACGTGAAGGTTTCTAATAACATTTTTTTGCAATAACAAACCTCTGGCAGTTACAATATCTGAGTAAGCAAATGTGAAGGAAAGTGAGAATTTAGATTTTCTTAAAATCCTATGATCAAACATTAATTATACAAAGTGGATTGCACACAAAAAATGAATTTGAAATACATCGTGTGGCTCTCGCAATAAAGTTTCATCAAAGAACTTGGATAAGAACAAACTACATTTAGTAGGGCACTATAGACAAAGCAGCTTGTTTTAACTGCTGAGTGACTTTCAGATATATATATATAAATATATACATATGACTGTGTATCAGGATGACTTGATGGTTCTCAACTACAAAAACTTTGTCATTGAGATAATATATCCTTTCAAAAGCATATAAGGAATTATGATACATGGTAGGAAGTAGGGCCCAGATTATAATGAAAATTTAGAGCAGTATCAGATAAATTCTGGTGTTAGAACTCAATAATTATGCATAGTTCATAAATTGTGACATCGTGTTTTAAATTAGGGCAAGAAAAATGAGTCATATGCAGTTTCTGAGATGAAAAAGAAACGTGCAGAGCTGAAATTTCATGGTAGACATCAGGGAGTTTTAGTGACACAGGGCATGGAAGTGGATGTTCTTGTCATTTCAAGCCTGACATCTTTGAGCATTTCTCCATTTTTTCTGTGTTCGTATTTCTAAGTTGTGGATGCCTTTGATAAGTGTACACTGTCCTAGCTCTGACTGCAGTCTCATTGTACCTTGCACACCAGTTAGGATTAATGCCTCTTTATGGCTGTTTCAAACAAACATAGCTTTTGGTGGAAAAAAGGGCAATTTTACATTTTGCAACTTAATGTAAGATTTCTCTCTTCAAAGACTCATCTTCCAAAAGCACTTTGAAGCTTTAAAAGTCTGTGACCTTTTTTTTTAAAAAGTATAGAGCAAACCACTATTTCTAGGTGAGAATTGTGGATCGTGGGATTGTGTTTAGAAGAGTAGGTCTTTGGGCTTTGGTAAAAATTTTGCCTTGAAAACAGAGGGAGCAAAGCCTTCCAGTGTGCCCAATTGCAGACAGTTCCTCTTTTGGAGAATACAAATGGGCATGACTATCAATAGCAATATTTTGAAGTGTTATTAAACTAATTGTATATATTCAAAGGTTATTAGTCTTTCATACACAGTTGTGTTCCTAAACTTACTATAAGCTTGCTAATTTCAGAAAAATAGACTTTCCTACTAGTATCCTTTCCTCTGAGAACTTTAGAAAGGATGTTTAAAGCAATAATTTGAAGATATTGCCTGGAAGGTATTTAAAGAGACATTACATTGCATGGCAAAATATTCAAGTCTTATTTTTTGTTGTTTGAAGGCAGTGAGCCTTTATGTTCCGAGCTTTCTTTTGTATTGAGAAAACATCTGTCTAATTAAATACTTGGCATGTATTGCTTATGCAACTTTTAGCAGATTAGAGGGTCTATTGGCTCAGAATATATATAATCAATTCAATATACAGAAATTAATATCATATCAAGATAAAATGAGAACATCTCCAATTCCCAAGAAAAATCTTTATTGCATATGATATGACTGGTCCTAATTCTTAAGCAGCAGTAAATAATAAACAGATGCTGTCACCAGATTATAATTCACAATTAGAGTTTTAATTGTGTGGGCTCCATATTTGCTTGTCTGATCTAGGGAATTGTGTGGTATTAAAAGACTCAAGAAGTTTCTTTCTGAAATTGTTTATTCTCTGTGCAGTCATGAATAATTGAAAGAGATGTGTTCACCTATCATTACCAGCTTCAGTCTCAAGCCTTTAGGAGAAACTCCTCTCTGGAATAATAAGCTACAGAAATCATTTCGTCCCCTCCCCTTGAAACAATCTCCAATACAGAATGAGAAATTAACCCAATTACTCTTCTTTTCAAATCATTGCTGGTTGCCATTTCACGAGAAGTGCATCCTTCTCCCAAGGTTATTATTACTTTGTGACTCACGAGTGGCAGTCAATGGGTTCTGTGTTCATCTTTTTTTGTTCCCTCATCACTCCTCCTCTCTGATTTATTTGGTTTCCCTCTCTGCTGCCTGGGAGCAGTGCCTACAGCTCCGCCGCAGAACGTGCACGTTGAAGCCTTGAACTCCACAACCATCCAGTTCCTCTGGAACCCTCCACCCCAGCAGTTCATCAATGGTATTAACCAAGGGTACAAGGTAAATAGAAACAACATTTCTGCAACTTCCTATAATTTTTGCCTTAACAGTCCTCGTATATAACACTTAGAAGTTGAATTTCATAATCTGTGAATCTCCAAAGTGACTGTATATTTTCGGAGGCGTCTTAAATAAAATGGAAAGAATTGAGTGGTTGTTGCTCCTAAAAAAACATTTGCAAATTTATATAGATTCTGAAAATGGAATATGTCATGGGCTAGAAGTCCTGATACCTTTGTCACTTAGCTGGAGAGTTTCCAAAGCCAAAAAGCAGTTCAGTGTCAAACAATTTGGAAAGTCAGCACAGACAGGTCATCGTGCCACTGAAAATCAACCTTGAGGTTTCTATTTACTCTAATGAAAAAACCTCATTCATTTCATTAGGAACCAAGACATCACACTCAGTCTTTGTCTTAACTTTCCCACTGAGATCATTTGGGATATACGAGAATATAAAATCTATTAATCATGCTTGATGACACGGAGTTAGCATGAGAAGTCCCTGTTGATGGGACAACTGGCAATATCTATTACAGTACGTAGAGTAGAGGGTGCTTAACAGAGCACTTATTGGTACTTTGACCAGTGGAGTGTATGCTAAGAAGGTAGCTGGAGAGGTTTATTTCTGTCTCTCAGGAAGGACTGCTTAATAGAAACTCCTTCAACAGTTCAGAAGTAGGGGCATAATAAACCAAGGGTTTAAAAACAGTCATGGAAAGAGCAAAGAGAAATCTTGAAGGAATCCCAGAGGAGGAAAAGGGATGGCAAGTGTCATTCATGAGCAGGGAGGAGAAGCTTGATTTAGGTGCTGGGTGAGAGAATGTTGGGCAAGCTGAGGAAGGATGCATAGTGCAGAATGCAAGCACTATGACTTGAGGGATTGTAGGTGGATTTTTGATGTTTTGGAAGTCATTTTCCTTCCCTCAAAATTTCTCCAAGAGGTGGAAAAAGTGAGACAGAGGCATGGCATGGGTGTTTTAGTATTTTTCTCATTTGTACATTTCTCATTAAAAAACAGTGATGGTTGCAGAATCCTGCTGCTGAAGTACTATAGACACGTAGATGGATATGGCTCTCTTTCCTAGTGATAGAATCAGCTCTCAGTACAGGGTGACTGACAGTGCTGCAGGAATCTATCCTGAAACCTCAGCACAGAAGTAGTACTTGGCTTCTGTTCAGAGTCTGGAGAATAAAAGCACTTTTTGAGCTCAGTGAACTGCAATGCACTATATTTTTCTGGTGCAAGTCCAAGCATGGTGAGCTCGTTCAGATTTGCAAAAGTCATATTTCAGACTTTCTTCCTTGTTTTATTCAAACAGATTTTCAGTCTAAAGATCCCGAGTATCATCACATAGCTACTTCTACTAAAGAAACAGAAACACAGATGTCTTTCTGTTTCTTCAGTAATGGTATGAAATAACTAAAACTGTAATTTGTACTTGTCAGTGGTCAGTGAAAACTACTGAAATTATCAAAATTTCTCTTTCTTTGGATTTCTTTGATTGCAGTGGATTGCAACAGCTTTTCCATTCCTGTTTCTCATAGGGATTGTGAATTGCAGTACAAAGACTGTGTGAGAACATTTCTGTCTGTTACTTCTGTAGCATAGTTTTCTGTCTGATCTATAAATTACTAGTAGTCAAAGCTAGGCCTTTGCTTTTCTTAAGGATTAAATCCATTTTTCCTTTAACTGATGGAATTATTCACCTTTATTTTCTACACATTTCCTGCACACTGTGTGAGGAAATGTGCTCAAAAAAAGAGAATTTCAGTCCTCCAAAGTTATAAATGCCAATTGTAATTCACAATGATGATTTAGAAAATAAATCTTACTGTTCCATCAACCGTTTACCATTTTTATCTTTTCTTTGAAATTTATCTGCGTTTTGTGAAGTTGTAAAGTGCACCTTTTCAAATATGAACTGTTCCTAACAAAATTACTCCTCACAGTGCTCTAACTGTGCTTTCTGCTTATCAGAAGCTATAGACATAGGCTAAATGTGTCAAATATGGCTCATTAATTTCAGGCATCTATTCATGTTTATGAGCCAGAAATCAGTACAAGTAGCACAATTTATGCAGATACTGAGTAAATTCTGGAATGTTAACATGCTGCTAGAAGCCACACAATAAGGAATTTTGGACAAAATAAAAATTTCATAAGTGCTTTAAAGTTTTAGACCCCTAAACCATTAAGATGATTTCAGAAACAGTTTTAAAATGTCAGTCTTTTGCACAAAATGAATTTTTAAGTCCTCATTTAGGTACCTATGCATATGGTACTCCATTCTAAATATATTGGTCACCCAGAAGATTCACTGAGATGAATTGCACTTGAAAGAACTGAGCACACCTGACAAACACACTGCTTTAAATGCATGCAAATGTCTTCAGGAGTCTCAGTTTTGCAAGCCAAGTGTTTAAAATTGTAGTAATCATATTTACAACTGTTTTCTATTCTTTCTCTAATTCCAGACTCATGTGGATCTTTCACAGTATGGGGATCCCCAAACCACCAAAGGCTGTGGTAGCCTCAGTCTGCTGGCCAAGGCTGAGCAGTGGGAGGGGAATGAGTATCTAACCCCATCCCATTGACCTCTTCAGCCAGTGGGATCTTTAAAGGAACCTCAAAATAAAATAAAGCATTTGTCTTAGAGTAGCACTGAACATACTTCTCTTCCTTCACCTGCCTTTCGGCAGCAGAGGCTGTTCAGGCTGGTCAGAGCAGCTCAGAAAGGGACAAAAGACTCATATTGTACAAATAACCATTCCTAACAATTCTGGCATTGTTCAGTAGTAGAGACTGAGAATCATGATACCTCCACAGTATCAGTGTATCCCCCATAACTAACGAGGATCATACACACCCCTCCAGTTATCACAGGAACAGCGTTACATCCATCTGTTCAGTGTCAGAGCTGACAGGACTTTAACAGCATTGGGGTTTTTTTACAGTCAGGTTAAGATGGTTTTGGCAGCCAAATGTATTTTGAATGCAAATAGACACAACTTGTAATGAGAGCTCATCTATTTTTAAATTTTCTAGCTTCTAGCATGGCCAGTGGACGCCCCAGAGACTGTGACTGTGGTCACCATTGCTCCAGATTTTCACGGTGTTCACAGTGGTTGCATCACCAACCTGAAGAAATACACCACTTATTATACATCAGTGCTGTGTTTCACCACACCTGGCGATGGCCCACGAAGCACACCCCAGCTCCTGCGCACCCTTGAAGACAGTGAGTAGTCAGCACTGGTTGAGAATCTCAGTGCTTGGGTTTTATTTGGATAGATAAGCCAGAATTTTCTTATCTGGGCCCTTAAAACTGGACCTCAGGTTGACAATCAGTTTGCAATCTTTTGGCAGGCTACTTTGCATCAGACCATGACTTCAGCAACTTGTCCACATGTGTTCTTTGAGCTTAGGGCAAATGATAGACTTTTTTTTTTTTTTTTCATTATGAAGTAAACCTGGACAATTTTTTTTTTTTTTGAACTGGTCAGAAGCTGAACGCTTCTTAGTCTGGTTTGCTAACAAACAACATGCTGTTTATGTCAATGAATGCTTATGCTCTTAAATCCATGTTCAGGCACCCAAAGAAACATGAATTGATCTTAGGAACTGAGCACTGGGTCTCCCTGTGGAGGCCAATGTTTAATTTATGATTGTTTCCTTCTGTTATTCCTTATATTGAAAATGTCTGTATCTATGTTGTATTGCAAGTGTTTGCATAAAACAACCAGAATCATAACAATGCAGTAACTTATATTCTGTAAGACAAGTCAGATTCCTAAGATGAAATAAGATGAGCTGGGTAGTTTAGCATATAAATTATTTTCTGTGTCAGAAAATGTTTTGGCCTCTCTGGTCCCTTGAAGTGTTTGCTCAAGACATATTTGGGAGTAACAAGTCTAGCATGTGTGTGATGGAGATAACAACTATATTGCATAAGTAACTGTGTGCCCACAGTGGTCTTGGCTCTGGCCAGTGCTTCAGTACCTTCCTGCCATGGAGCATGATAAACACTGCTGTGCACTTTAAGATCCAAATCAAAACTTTAAAATGTCTACTGCAATCCATTAAGGTGTTTTTTTTAAGACATTCTGCTTTGTCTAAATAGGAATCTTTTAGTCAGTGTTCCTGTAAAGAAAAATCTGATTAAAGTTCAATTCACAGAAATGAGGCTCAAAGTGCTTATCCAATTTTTCATTACATACTCTTGAAAGAATATGAAGAAAATCAAGTATTTTCCCATGGATTTTCCTTTTGTGGTCCAGCTACTCCATATGCTAGACTTCTGCCCCAACAGCAGATTGGAGACTTAATCTAGAAGATCACAAAGATAGCAGTACAACTACCAGAAATCTATGTGAACCATTAAGAGAAGATCATAAATGTTTATCCAGGCTTAAAGCAAAAGGCATGGAGGAAAGAGAAATGTGCATTGAGTTCCTGTGTGTAATATTAACTTTTTTGCCATTTTTCCCAATGAAGTGAGGGTTTTGTCAATTTGCAAACATGTTCAGTTGTCTGTCTCAGGTCCATCTGTCTTTCTCCCTCCAATGACATTTGAACCCCGTGGCTAATATCAGTGAGTACAGAAGAATGAGAAACCAAAGATACCAGAATCCTAAGATTCTGTGAAAATTAATCAGCTGGGAAGAGAAAAGAGATTATTAATACTTCTGCTGAAGGAAAGGCTGGAGAAATGAGCCTGAAAGACCTTGTGCAAAATGAGAAAAGGGAAACAGTCAAGGGATTGGGACTGTCTCAGGGAAATGTTGGGATCATGTGCATTCTTAAACACAAGATAATCCCATCATGAAACATAAAATGAGAGAAAACCATGCTTGTCTTTTATAAAACATTTAAACCTTTTCTTGGTGTATGCATCCATACACTGCCAGGAGCCTCAGCAGTGCAGATGAGCAAAATTATTTTTATTCTTATTATTTTTGATCCTTTAGAATGGCTTCCTTTTTTTTTTCACAGTGACCAAGAAGCACAGTGTGGTGTAATGCCTCTTTGCAGAGAAGTCACTGAATCTAAGTTGCTTCAGGATTTATGTGGTGGGGAAAAAGATTCCAAAGGACTGTCATTCATGTCCTTGGGTGATAATTTTCACTCTGTATAGCAACGTTAGGTCATCCTTTAGAAAAAAAAAAATAGTGCAAACAAATCTGTTTGCTGATGAACTGGAAGGTCAAACAAAATCTGACATCCAATCAGCAGCAATGTGTCCTGGCTTGGAGTAACCTGGTTTTCATTATGGCATAAAAATTGGACTGCAAGTGCAGGAGTTAATTGGGGGAAGGCTTTGGGAGTGTGTGGTTTGATCCATGGTCCTGAATAGTGCCTGATTGCTGTGCTCTTGTTGGGTATTCCCGAGACCACTACCAGATCAGCAGTTCTTTCTGTAACGTTTTGATTACAAGATATCACAAAATGGATTTAGAAATTTTCCTCACTAGGATTGCAGAATTGCAAATGTGGTTGTAGCTGACCTGCTGGCAGGGTTGGTTGGTTGTTTTGGTTTTTTTTTTTGTCATAGCTGGAGGGGGAAGAGAAACTGGACTAAAGTGAAGAGGAAACAAAATATGAAACTGCAGATGAGAAATTGCCAACTGATGTCAGTGGAGCTAGAGGATACTCGGGCAGGGATCCAGTGACAGAAGCACAGTGAATATAAAGTGAATAAAACCTCTTTTTTCCAGTACATCGATTGAAGACAGAACAGCAGTTGGATCAAAAATCAGTCAGGATGTCTTTCTTGAAGATCAAAATTGAGGGAGGATGGCATATTCTTGACAGTCATTCCATTTTATGCTCTTTCATTGCACACTAGGGAGCTGAAATTTTTAAGAGCTCTTGAGCTACATCATAAAAATCCTTTAAAAGTTTCACACGCTTGTACTCATTTTACAGAAAACAGTTGCCATTACGTTGGATGTTTTTAGAGTTGTTTTAAAAGACTCTGTAAGCAGTGGCTCAGGGGACTCTGTCCTTGCTTTGACCTTGCACAGGCAAAAGGCTCTTTCCCGGGGTGGGGGGTGCTGGTGGGGATGCTACAGACCAGGCAAGGTCAGAGCAGCCCAGATAAGGTGTTGCTAAGGCCTGATAAAGTATTTGCAGCAGCACAGGTCAAAACCACACACCCTCCTTGAGGGAAAACAGCAAATGCAATTGCTTCCAGGATAGCTGCTTGATTGTTCTAATTAGATTAGATTGAGAAGAGGCAGAGAACAAGTTGTGTGCAAGTCTCCTGCTGCCACTCTCTTTAGTCCTCTGCACAGTTAGGGTGATGACTGGATAAAATAATTTATATGATGATAGCCAGAGTGCTTCTCCACACCTTGTGTTCTGCCCTCTCCCCTGCAGCTCTCACTGATGTTTCCCACACGCTTCCCTTGGCCTCAGCTCCATGTTTTATTTCTTCAGCCTTAACCTTGCCACATGAATCAGATCAAAAGTAAGCAGGGTTCTCCTGTTAACAGATTTCCTTTTCTGATTGCCAGAGCCAGGAGCTGTGGGACACCTGAGCTTCACTGAGATTCTGGACACATCTCTCAAGGTCAGCTGGCAAGAACCTATAGAGAAAAATGGCATAATTACAGGCAAGTATCAGCTGCTATCTCTTTCTCTGGTTTTGTTGGGTTTTTTGTTTGTTTTTTAAGTGTGTGTGGGGTGGAATATATCATTGCAGTGAAAAAATGTTTGTGTAATAGAACATTTAGGGAAAATTGGCTACTGCAGGAGTTGGTTTCCTGGTTCCTCTTTTGGGTAATTGGAATGTCAGCTAGGGCACGTTATAGAAAGTACAGGTCCAATTACTGGCAGCTCATGATTGTGGTCACTGAAAAGGCAGTCTGTATGAAAAATCAGCTCCCTGTGGTCTTCTCTGGTCTTGCTAAATATTCTGTGACCTCTACTTGCATTACTGAATTTCTGAAAACTTTGTGAGACAGTGTTTGGCCTTTGCCCTAAAGGTTGGGGGTTCCTATAGAGAGTTTACAGCTGCAAAACCCAGTTTGGCATTGCTAAGATTTGTAATCAAGACCAAGCCTGAAATCAGCAGCATCCTTCATCTGTGATCAAGTGGTCTGGCTGTGGAGTGCGTGACAGAATTTGCATGTCATTACTTAATTTTGTATAAACCATCATAAGGGTTCAGAATTCTCTTGTTTGTGTTTGATGAGCTTGCCTTTTGACAAGCTATTTATCTATTTACCATAGGCCAGTGTGGATACAACATCAGCAACTTCATTATTTTTCATAAAGGGAGCTTGAAACAGTTGAGAGAAACTCTAGTTCTTCTCAACAGAGGCAATATTGTTTTCAGATGGGAAACTATTGCAGTTGTTCAGGATGGACGTTCCATCTCACAAAGGCTTTTAAGGTTTTGAAGTGCAAGAAAACTCCCCAGTTCTAAAATACTGGAGCTAAAAACCATTGTTGAGAAGGGAGAAGATAATTTCAAAAGAATCCAAATATTTTGTTTTGGGTGCATTGACACTGAAATTTTTAATTTTTTTTAAATTGTATTATAAAGAGTAACAAAGGAATTAAGTTTTGGGAGGTTAAAAAAAAAAACAAAAACAAAAACAAAAACAAAATAAAAAACCCCCAAAACTACTTTCTGGCACCTGACCCTTGAAATATTAGCAAAGTTTCATTTTCTGAAGCATTTTAACTTTGACAGGTCTAATTATTTTGACAGGACCTGTGTTGGTCAGTGTTTTCTCTGTGTATCTCTAACATGCACCATTTGTACATGCAGCTTCCATGCTTTTTACCATATGTGTGGAGCCCTTCTGCAGATCATCTTAGGCTTTTATACCACAGTAACCTTCCTCAAATATGCATTGATTTAAGTGGTTTGAGAAGAGAAATTAATGACTTCTGAAAGCAGAGCAGTATTGATTCAGCAAAGATAGCCAAAGCCTTCAAGCCTGAGTGCTTAAATTTAGGGACCTAAATCCACCTCTAGGTATCTAAGTTAGAGGATGTAATACTCATCTGTATTAAGCAGGAGTTAGCAGCACTCTGATTCTTGTTGCAGAATTTCTTCTGCTGGGAAGAAGCTGCTGCCTCCGAAAAATGGGCTGAAACCTGGTGGAGCAGGATGATGAACCATGTTATGTTTCAGGCAACTAATTTCAGACAGAATGTTTATTCTTTCAAGAAGCTCTATTGTTCATGAGGAAATACCAGTGTAAGAATGCTCAGCAAAGTTTATAAGGAAAAAGAAATGCAGATTGCATGTGGGCTAGCAGAACAGCAAAACTGTTCATGCCTGGGATAACTCAAAGGTTTATAGAAGGCTGCTTGGAGATTTGAGTGCTTCAGGGGAGCAATTATTCATCATTTTTGCTCACTGATATTTTTACTGGACCTTTTTGTTCCGTGCACCAGAGCTGGGAGGAGGAAAGCACAGAGGGTGGTGCCCAGCAGCCAGCCTGCACTGGGAAATTGCCCATTACTCTTGCTGCAAATCTCAGTATCTTCCTCATTCTCTCAGTAAACATTGATTTATGAGGACCTGGATGTAGATGGACAGTTCGTGATTGGATGTACTGCTCTCTTGTAGAGAATTTACTCCAGATCAACAGAAAATTATTTCTGAAAGTCCTCTGGCCATTAGTTTCCCTTAGGCAGCATTTTGTGGAGATGTTGAAGGGCCAAAGCAGACAGGAAGGCTCTGTGGCACCTTTTCCTATTCTCACCCTGAAGCCAGAGGAAGCACTCTCAGCCCAGGCTGGCTGAGCTCCCCTATGCACATTTCTGGCAGCAATCATGTCTGTAAAACAGAGAGCATGTTTTTACCAACCACATGTCCTAAAGTTCTACCCATCTGTCAGTCATTGTGCTTTAAGTGCTACTCGGGGGTTCAGTGAATGTTGCTCTTTTCCCTCAGTGTGTTTTCATCTGGTTTGGCTTCTTATGCATGGTCACATTTGGTTTTTTCTCTGCTCAGTATATAGGTATGGATCTTCTGTGTTTGCATTTTTTTATGTATTACTAGAATTTAAGTATACTTTTAGGACTGAAATATCTAACAGTAGATGCTGCCTTTTTGCTTTTCCTTCAATTTGCATGTGAACCCTGGATATTTTTCCTACTTTCTTCAGAAGAGACTATATGTGCCTGATGGGTGGGAGAGCTCACAAGGGAGAAAACATAAAATGTTCAAAGAATAATGTCCAGCATTTGATGTATATCCAAAGCTTATCTAGATAGAAGATACCTGAATCACTTAAATTGCCTGGCATAAGGTGGATGAAACTTTCTATTGTTTGTAAGCACCAAATGGATAGAGAGCACATTAAAAGTCCTCTGTTTATCTTCTTCTGGTTATTTATTGCTTTGGGCAACCCATTTTGTTTTATTCTGGGGTATTGCTCCTTGATTCTGTCTGCCAGCCCAGACGTGGGGTTCAGAGCAAGCATAGCAGGGTCATCCCCAGCTCCCAGGCAGACAGATGAGCCCCAGCATGGCCCTTGCCCATCCTCTGCCCCATCCAGGGCTGCACATAGATGTGCTGCTGGCTGAGGAGACAACTGCCAGCTTTGTGTCCTCTGTTGGGAAGTGGGGAGAGGCACAACTGGAGCTTCCTCAAACTCTTTCTCCATCTTCCACCTTGTCTGGAGCAGACGTAGCATCCAGGGCTCAGGGATGTTTGTGATGAGTCTGTTTGCAACACCTTCGTGACTCTTCCCTGAGCATCAAACCAAGTAGACAGTCATCCCACCTTCCTGTTAGTTCTCAAAATCTTCATGAAGATTATAATCTTGCCTGTGCTGCATAAATTCTGATCACTGCTAAATAATTTGCCTTTGCAAAGAGCATCCAAACGCCACAGTGTGTCTGAGATATTGGTAAATTACAGCATAAAGCATCCAGCTGTTAAATAGGAATTAATCCAGGTGCTTAAAATTGGCCCTAGATGGGTGTTCAGGAGTTTTTTCCCTTTTCTCTGGATTGCTCATAGTCAGACAAACTCTTGTGGCATAGCTGGAATTGTTCAAGTGCCACCTCTTTATCACTGTCCCCTCACCTGAAAAGCAATTAGTGACTGTGTGAACACACCGAGCCCATTTTCATGCAAAAATAACTTAACATGAATCTCTGTCAGTGATGGCAGCTAGCACTGGAGGAAGGATAACATGTTTCACCATGCTTTTAATTCACGAGATACTCTTTCCTTGTTGATTAATACCATAAGGTATTTTGCTACATCAATTTGTCCATGTTAATCAGCTTATCATATTACAAAAAAACCCCCAAAAAACAAAAAAAAATCCCCAAAACCAAACCCTCAAGCCCCCCAGCTGGGCTGAATTCCTCATCTTAGATGATGGGAACAGGAACCCAGTAGGGAGTTTCTCTAGCTGGCTTGCTTCATGCATGGTTCTCTCAGTGGGGTTCCTTTCTGTTAGTCCTTTTCACTCACTTCCATTTCACAGGCATTCAAGAGCTATGTGTATTTTTTTTTTTTCACCCCCCTGAGTCAAATCACAAAGCAAGCTGCAATCAAGCAAACTTTTCAGACACGCTCTCTGGAGACTGGAACTGTAAGGTTCAAATGGGTTCAAACGAGAATAAAGTGGGACCGGGCAGGTGGAGGACAAGGGGATTTGGAGGTAAAATTGAGCAAATCAGACAGTAGAAAGTTTAAAAAGTTCGTGGAAGGAGAATGGTTACAAAAGTGATAAAAAGGAAAGCCTGGTTATGATAGAGGAATAATATGAAGGTCAGAACAAGTGCAGTTTTGGACAATACGTTGGCTACACTATGGTTTTAAAGAAAGAATTATGATTCACCCTGTTACAGGATTTGTGTGAGGAACAAGCAGTGGGGAGTAGAGGTTTTTCAGTTCCTAGAAAATTCCCACAACGTTCCTGCCTGATTGTTATTGTTGGATTAATAAGTATTTCTAGCTAGACTGCAGTGAAGGTCACTTCAGCCTGGAAAGGGAGGAGTACTACTAAGTGCATATAGATTTTTTAATTATATATTCCAGCTGGTGAAAATATATGCTGTGTTTGTTTGTTTCCCAGTGTTTCTTTCTATTTACTTCAGAAAATGAAAGTCCACTCTTCTGGGAGATTAGCCCCAGGTTTGCTTGCCATTTCAGAGCAAGCACTGTGGAGCTGTAGAAAAAAAGACACAGTCTTCCCCCATCAGTGATCTTGATGGGCAGATAATCCCCCATGGGGAACCTACATCAGGTGCTTATGGAGAAAAACGTTTAGAAAAATACTGAAGTGTTTTAGGCAGTGTTTGCTTCACTTCACTATTTTTTTTTTTTTTTTCTACTTATAAATAAGTCGTTACCAACAGTGACCACAAGTAAATCCTGCAGAACCAGGAATTTTCCAGTCTCTGGGTTATTGCATTGCTGTGCTTTGGAAGAAAAACTAGATCCTACTGCTACTCCAGCCCCCTGACTTGTGTGTAATTTTATTTTCAGGCTACCAGATCTCCTGGGAGGTGTATGGCAGGAATGAATCTCGTCTTGCCCGCACACTTCCCAACACAACCCTGGAGTACAAGATCACAGGGCTGTCATCTCTCACCACCTACACCATCGAGGTAGCAGCTGTGACTGCAAAAGGGAGTGGCTGGGTCACATCCTCCACCATCTCTTCTGGGGTGCCCCCAGGTTGGTGAAACTTGATGAAGCAAATTAAAGCGGGTTAATTCTTCATGGTTCTATCTTCCAGAGGTCAAAGATCTCCTCCCTTCAGTAGTAATAAAATTTGTTTTACTTTTAAAACACTGGAATTATTTCCTAAATAATTTTTTGTTGAATTTTTAGAACAGATTAAAACACCAGTGTGAACACACTTGCAATTTGAAATCAACAGAATGTTGAAGCTTTTTCATACAATACATAAAATGTTGTTAGGGATGGTCAAAGGAATGGACAAAGTAATGAAATTATTCCCATACAGAATCTTTTGACATTTACAGAGTAACATTAGAATAAAACCTGAATCAATTCAAAAAGTCTCTTTTTTTGGGGGGGGGAAATAACATTTGGATGATGGTAGAAGGGAAAGGTTTTTCCTTCTATAGCTCATGTCACCTATGAGAGGACACTTGTAAAATGAAACTATAATCTTATTTACAAGATCTGCTAGGAGGCAGTCCTGTACTGACTCCTGGGTGCCTGTAAAGATAGCTTTTTTTTGTGTTTTGTTTTTCAAATTCTGCATTCACACTCATGGAGTATAGAAAGCAAATTAAAAAGCCAATTCCTACCTCAAACGTTTTCAATTAATTTTTAGGTATGATTTACCAGTAGTTTTCCAAAGTGGAGCAGTTACTGTGCAATGCTGATAGTAATCCAGTTTTTCCCTTTTCTGTTATTTTTTAATTTTTCACTAGGTCCTGAAGCATTCTTGCTTTTTTTTTTTTTCCCCTAATCATATATAATTGTGACTAGCTGCAGACTAGATCAATGCCATGCTCCCTGCTGTTAGTCAGATAACAGCATTATCCTACTTGGTCAGGGTATAGTATATCGATCATACTTCCCACAAATGTGAATCAAGAATCAAGAAATGCTGTCTATTTATGCATATTTCAAATATATGCCAAAAATCTGCACATTTTTTGTTGGGTACATTTGCACATATTGCAAAATTATGAATGACTACTGATTATAATAATTTTCATTACTTAGGATTGCAGGTACCTATTGGGAATTTATTCTAAACAATCTATATTTAATCTTTTCCTGGGCTTGCTTTTGTTGATAATTCAGATAATATTAAAAATGTAAATGCCACTGTAAGCTTGAGGCAACGATCTGATTGGGGCTTCAGATTTTTCCTTGTGGAAGGTCACCCTCTTTATTTGCAACAGAATTTAAAAAAAAAAAAAAAAAAAAAAAAAGTCATCTGCTTTACTTAGGCATCAGAAACACCCTCTAAAAGCCATCTAATATAGTTCAATATAAGAATCACAAAATCTTCCCCATATGCTACACAGAAATTTGAGCCTTTTTCTGTTCTTAATATATTAAATCTGTATGTACTCTAAGAAGTGAAAATCACTGTAACTTAATTCTGGAGCAGCAGAAGTACAGTGGAATTAAGTGACTTGACAAGTGACTGGCAGACCTGGAGCTGGGAAGTAACTTTCCCCCCCCCAGCCACCACACTTTGTTGAGCACTTCTCTAGCATAGTAGCTGTAATGTTTTAGACAAGCTCTTCTATTTTGATTTGTAAAAATGTAGTGCATGCTCAAAGCAGCAGAAATAGTGACATTGCACATAATCCTCTGCCAAAAAGGGGGGGAGAGGGGGGGAGAAACATTACTATTTGCTTTATTCGTTACCCAAGGTATTTGTATGCTGAAACATTGAATGTCAGCCTCTGTTACTGGAGCATAATGCAGAGCACTTCCACCCCTCACTTATATTACTGTTTCCTCAGAACTTCCAGGTGCTCCATCCAACCTGGTGATCTCCAACATCAGCCCTCGCTCTGCCACGCTCCAGTTCCGGCCAGGATACGATGGCAAAACCTCCATCTCCAAGTGGATAGTTGAAGGCCAGGTATGTCCCTGACAAAAAGGTCTTAATGAAGTTTCTGAGGGGTTAGAAAAGGGGCTAAATGGTGAATTGCTGTTGGGATTACAGTTTTTGTTTAACTTGGGATCAAAGCTTTTCAGTAAGTGGTAGCTGTTGAAGGGTTCCTGGAAAGGTTGGAATGCAAAGGAGAGGCTTAGCTGAGGAGTGTCTGTGTGGTAGGTAGAAAAGGGTCACACAAATGCTGTAACTTCTGTTCACAGGAACAAAAGAAAATTATATATATGTATATATACGTGTGTGAGAATGCTCATCCTTGAAATAACTCACTTGTAAAGCAGCTTTGCCGATGTTCAGAAGAACACCAGTTGCAGCATAAGCACAGCAGAGATTAAGTCCAGCCATTTATTTTGAAAAAGGGTTTCAAACCTGTGTTTAGATTCTGTTAGGTGTATTTTCCAAGCAGATGTGAATCTGGAGATGTTATCTCATAAATTCAGAACTATAAGAAGAATTGCACTGGGCAGTAAAGATACCATTACTCAAGAGACTGAGTGTGTTTGTTCTATCTTGTAATGGAATATACTGAGGTTTCCTATCCAGCCCTCTAGATATGAATAGGATGAATTCTCTTCTTCATTAGCTTTAAACAATATCCCTCTTTCTGCTGTCATTATGCCTTGGAGGAGTTATATATTCCTCATTTGTTTTCCTGACAGATGAGCTTTGCCTCTTCCTTTCCGCCCACAGATCTTTATAAATAATATAATCTGTTTTTAAGACCAAATGTTGGACTTCTTAAATCACCATCACTTAGACATGTTGATACAATCACTTCACTTGGTGATGAGATCTGTTGTGAACACGTTGGTACATTTTGTACTGTTTACATGCACATTATTGCATGTTACAGAATTAAACACTAAAATCCTATAGTATGGTAGTTTGGCACATTCTAAGAAACATTATTTCTTGTGCTGGAGCACCACAATGATATTGCCTGAAATTTGGTAATTCTGCAAGTTGCAGAACACCACTGAAGTGAAATAAATTTGAGTGCTTAAATGTGCAATAACAATCCCCATGAAGTTCATCTGCACCCTTGAAGAGCCCTGGGTTCAAGTAGTGGCTGAAGGATTCTTGATGTGCAGGGAAGGAAGGATCTCTCCTGTTCAAAAATCATCATCAACACGTCATGCACTGCTAGAAAAGTCAAGGGGCTGATGGTTCTGACAGATCCTGGATCCAGGAATATTTGCTCCATCTGGGGGGATGAGCACAGCCAAAGTCTTTGTGAAATCTGGGCAGTTCTTCTCACCACAGCTACTCCACAGGTTTCTTCTGCACCATATTCATTGTTCATCTTTGGCACAAGAACTGTTGTGGATTTAATTTTAAAAAATGAAAATTATTCTGGCACACGTGATTAACAAACTTCTTTTCAGGTGTGTGGAGAAATTGATGATTCCTTAAGGGGATAGAGAGAATCCTGTTTCCAGGATGACAGCAGCATATAAGCCTTTGTTCACAGTCCCTTTCTGCCATCACTTCACTCCAGTTCTCATTCTGTTTTGAGCTGTAACTAATTTCACAGCACCTTTAACCTGTCTAAACCAGAGGTCTCATTGTCCTGCTCTTATTTCCTCTCCTCATCCCCATCGCTCTTATCAAGACTTTCACACTCCTGCTGTGGTCCTATCCAGAGCTGTTAAAAGATCCAGTCCAGCTAAAAACAATGATTTTGAGAGATCAACCCTCTGGGCAGGATGTATGTGACCACTGCAAGGGGAGAGGATGAGAACATGGGAGTGGGAGCAGAGGGCAGGAATTCCTCTGTCGCCACTTGGATTTAGGCTGCCATGGACCTGCCTTCTGGACTTCACAGATTTTCCTGCCTACCTGTCAAAGACACAAACCAGCTGCCAGTGACACCCTGGGGCTCACTTATGCCTTTCATTTTGCGTGTTTTAAGCAGTGATCTGTCAGGGCTGGGATGAAGCCTACTGCTGCAACAGCTCTATTTTAGCACAGAAAACCCTAATTGTTCTAATTATTCCTTTGAATTATGTTAGATTGTAGGTCACAGGTTATACCCAACCTACAACAGTGTTTTCTAAACAGAGAATTTCTTTCCTTCTGGATCTTTCGTCCACTGGCCCATGTACAGCTTTTAATAACTCTTTTAAGTGTTTCATGCCTTAGCATTAAATTAAAAGCCACTTAAGGTGTTGTTTTGCATAATAGGATTTTAAAACAGGTGGTATTAGGGTCACATTTCACTGTAAAACACTCATCTGTGTATTCTAGAGTACTTTGCAGTTAATCCATTTAATCAGAGAACAATGATTCTTCCCAGGCAAGTTCAGGATCTACATCTCCATTCCCACATTTTTTTTATGTTATCCTTTCTGAAAGTTAGCAACAAGGTGCAGAGTAGCTGAAAGCAGCTAATACCTTGAGAAAAAAATATGTTGCAATTTGCTAACACCTTGTACAGCATGATATCTCCTGAGAGGAGGAGAAGGAGGTCAGTGTCCCCCACAGGTCTCTGTCCTCACACAGCCCTCTGGGCTGTCCTTCTGCTCTTTATGGCTTCATGACAAAGCATGACCAAGAGATGGAACTATCATGTACTTCATCTCCATCCCCCTCTGTACAGCTGCACCATAGCTCTGCACTGGACATCCCTAAGGTATTGTGTTTTCTCTTCCATCTCTTCTGGGAGTATGCTCTCTGCTTTGGAAGTCTGAGTACTTACAGACAAACTATTTTACATTCAGACTCACAGTCCAGATGCCACCAACATGTTTTCTTGTGCGTTCCTTGATGTGGCACGAAGCTTCCTTGATAAGGGCAGGTCTAGAAAATGTTCCAAGTGTTCCAATTTGGCTAAGTGCCATTTTTTAAAGGCTGATACTTCACGAACAATATGGATGAAAAACACAGCTGGGGATTCCAGCTGACATGAAATTTTGTACAATCTGGGCCTGGCTTCTGCTTTTTATGCTGGGGTGTAAGCTAACAGGAGCCACTGTGGAACTAATTCTCAATTATGTCAATGAAGATGAGAGGAAAATCAGGTCCTGAAGATTTTGGTGTCAGTAGATACTGAAATATCAAGCATTAAAAATCCCATTTCTGTGTTTCTTATGAAGTTATGCTCCTGCTTCTGAAGAGTTTTCTTAAAAATCACTAGGCTCTTTCTTTTGCATCTTTCCATCTTAAAGAATCTAGATTGCCAAAAGGAGAACTGCAAACAAGTGCCAATGACAGTCAATAACTTCTTCCAATCCTGTACACTCAGATATGCTTAGAGTATCTAGTGTAGACGTTGTTTTCCTTGCAGTTTGGAACCAAGAATGGCACCCAGTCCCTGCTGCTGTTCACACAGTTTGGTGTTTACACTCTATGTTTCAGCCCTTTTTTTTAGTTCCAGGTTTTTGTCAGGAAGACATAAATGACCTCATTATGACTGTGCCTTAGGTGCTTGATCCCCAGCATCAAGCTTTCCCGTGGCTGTTTAGGAAAGCTGGGCTAACTTCTGAGTTTGTGGTGGTTTTTCTGGTGAGGATCATTATTGTGCAGACAGCAGAAGACCAATGGGATGGCTGAGGCCACCTATGAAGAGGTGTTGAAAGCCATGGAGCCTGTGGGCTACTAAAGAGAGGTTTCACTTAAAGCCTTTCTGCTGGTTTTAGAGATATTTTGTATGAATATCATGGTGAGCAGGAACAGAATTTCAAAGCAGTAAAACCTTTAAAGCATTATCACTGTATTCACTTGTAAAGCTGTGAGTTGGGAAAGATGTTGTAACTGTAACCATGAATTTCTCTGGGAAAGATGTTATAACTTTAACCATGAATTTATCTGGTTTTGTGGGTTAAATCAGTGACCTAGATAGGATTCAGCCATTGCACAAAGTGATTCTCTTGGTGTTGTTTTTACTTTGGAGATGGTAAATACAGTGCCTGAAACTCTGACAATTTTATGCCTTTGCCAATCTTTAAATCAAAAATGGCTGAATCGATTTAAGGATTTTGTAAGAAAAAGAATTGCACCCAGGCTGACAGCCTGTGAACCGAATTTCTCCCAAAGTGATTTCAAATGTGTGAGTTATGGATCTCTATAATGAAAACTCTGACATATCTTGAACTATAGTAGAACACAGGGTAGCTCTGTAATGCACAGAAATACTGTGTTTTCCTTTCCTTCAGTTAGCAGTTTGTAACTGTTCAAAATTTTGGAAGCCTTAGTGTCTTATAAAAAATACCATGACAAATTATTTTTTCCACTGTAATTTTTTATTATTTTTTGTTTCTTCTAACTTTGCTTATATAGTTTAATCTGTCAGAAAATGTTCTCACTTTATAAAATAGGTAACTTTTTCCTTTAAAAAATGGAGAAACTACTGCACAGAGAATTAAAGGTTGTGAAATCACTTCTGATATTGTTTTATACTGTCTCATTCCTGTAACAATAAATGAATATGCTGTTTTATTGAATGTAATGCCTTGGGAATAGCTGAGAGATGGGAATGAATACTATGAATCATTACCACAAATCATATGAAGTGTCTTGGTGGACATAGGTGCTTCTATTGTGGTAGTCCTGGGGATTGTGGCCCTATTGTACGGAGAAATTTTAAGATGCAGAGTGCAGCTCTTAAAGGAGTTGATCTTCTCATCTGCCTCCTCAAACAATGCACACATGAAAATGTGTGTGTCTGTCAACAAACATTACCCTTTTCTGAAGTTTGCAGGCACTCTTATTCAAAAAACAACTAGAAGAAAGAAGCCTCTAATTTAACTTTTTTTTTATGCAGAGCAGCTCATAGTGGATTCTCTTGCCCCTCAAAGGGCTCTTTTATCCTTACCACTGCCCATAGTTGTTCTTGCCTGGTGGGAATCCCTTTGTACTCTGGTTCTTGAAACTGATACGTTTCCTCTGATCTGACATCAGAGTGTTGCAGCAAAAAAATTATTTCATTTTCCCTCAAGAGCCTGAAACGTGGAATCTACTATAGGTGTTGCAGAGGTTAACAGTCTAAAAGACCATCACCAGAAGAGAAGGTTCTCTTCTGAGACTTTTTTCTGAGGTTATTGTTAAAGAAATGAAGCTGGTCTGAGTAACATTGACCTAAGACTTCTCAGCCACACATCAGAGGTCACAAAGAAGACCCCAGGCTGTTCACCAAGCAACCCTGCAGCCATTTACTCTTCAATCCTCTTTACTTTTGAAATACCCATCCAAGGAGCACTCTCAAAATGTACTGCTGGGTTCAGTAGAAGACCAAACCCTTTGGGTTATTTTCCCAAAGTTGGCTTTCCAGGAGCATGCCACAGTCCTGGGCACATGGAAGCTTTTGCTGCCAGCTTTAATATTGCCTTTTCAACCGGCTGGTAAATGTCTGCCTGCAAAACAGGCGAGGAGTTTTGGACAACTCTCAAGCTAGAGAGTACATGTCAATTGTTCATAGCCCCGTGGGCCTCTGCCTCTGAACCATGTGGTCCTTAATGTGTATTAATGACCTGCCTGCTGCTGTAAGACCATTGAAACCTGTGGTCTTTGGTGTGGGTTGTTCTTTTGGCTATGCAAGAGGTATTTTTTTAAGGCTTTTATTTGTCTCAGAATACAAAAAGATGACTAAGTCATCTCTTGAGATTATTTTCAGCCTCTAAAGCACTGTGGATTTTTGCTACACAATTACTGCAGCACTTTGAGGTGATGCTATTAGGACCAAGGAGTTTTGCAAAAATAAGCATTTACTCTAGACTTTCTACAGCTTAAATTAGAAACTCTTTTAAGAAGAATTGTTCTTTATTTCCTTGACTGAAATCAACCCTCCTTGCCTTTCTTTGTTCATGTAGGGTTTTTCATAAAAATTCTCTTTCTCTTCTCTTTGTTCTCTGGGTTCAGTTCAGGGCTGTTCTGTTTTACCATGCAGGCCTTTTAAGCTTGTGCATCCATGGACTTTACAAAAATTTATGGATCTCTGTTGGGACTGGGAATTTTAAAAGGCCCATAATCTTCACTGACATCTATTTTATGGGTTGTTTGGTGTATGGTAGTGTCCTTGATAACCATCAAGACTTGTGCAACCACATCCCTCCCTGAAAGCAGTCATCTGCTAGGATAGGGGCTTCTTTTCACAGTGCAATGCAGAACTTATTTCTTTGGCCTAATTTTCCTTGTGTCATTTTTTCATGCACAAATATAAATATGCAGCACATCAAGTCCTGGGTGAGCAAAGAACTAAAACGTCTATAAATAAATCAGGCTGCTTCTCCTGAAGGGGGAAAAAAAAAAGTGAATGAAACCTAATTTTCTATTTGAAGTACTTGGGGTATGCTAGATACTTTGGGCTACATTGCCTGTCAAGTGTTTTGACAGTGTCTATGGCTGTAACCAGTACACAGAACTCACAAGGGATCTGTTTAAAAAAGATTAAAGGAAATAGTTCTTTACACAGTGGGTTGTGAGCTTCTGGAGTTTGTTGCCACAGCAGTCTGTGGGAGTAGGTGGTGTCAGTAGGTTAAAAAAGGATTAGGGATCTTCATGGATATTAAGTCTGTAAATAGACACTAAAGGGAATAGATGCTTGTGTACCCCCAAACATCCCTCTGCCTGTGAGGGTGGATACCAGGGTAGGGTGAGGGGATTGGGCTCTGGAATCTGCTCTTTCTGGTAGGGTTGAAACACCAGAGCAAATGTGTGGGAATCATATCAGGGAGTCTTGTCTGAGATCCCCTGTTCACTTGAGAGTCTCCACAGGGAAGCCCAGCCACCTACCACCTCTCTTTTGCCTCTTTCTCCTCACTCCTATGACAGCTCTTACAAACCCTGCTTGCTTATGCTGCTGTCTTTTAGGGTCCCAAATCACACCCTGGCCTTTCTATAGTGCCTTGCTGACTTCCTTTCCATCCTGATTTGTCTGTATTTGATCTCCAGAAAGCTGTATGAAAAGTAATGCTCTTGGTTCTCACCATTTCACCCCTTCTAACACTGAGGAACTGTGATGGGCAACATGTTGTGATTAATTAAAACAAAGGTTGCACATGGAAAAGTCTGTCCTAAGTGCAGACCAGCAGATGAGGTTAAAACACTTCTGTTCATTGACTTTGTTCTTGTTTCTCTGTCTTCATATCTGTGGCATTTTTCCCTTTGAGACTCACTATATATCAGTTTCTGCAAGTTATTACCAAGGCTATTATTCATTTTGTTCTATTACTGTTTGATGCTTTTGTATTGTGGCAGCAAGATTGAACAGGGTATTAATACTCTCATGGTGTTTTTCTGGAATAGATCTTATCAGAGGTTCCCTGAAGCTTCAACAGGTAAAAGGGAATTTGGCTAACTTGCCTGGGTTGTCTCATTACAAGTGACTAGTACTTTGTCAAATAAAGATTAATAATAATTGGATATTATGAATTTAAAAACATTTGTCATTCCATTGCTGTGATGACACACTGAAAGAGAGGTTAGATATATAATCCTTTGTATATACAATCCTTTATATATACACACACACACACGTATATTCTGCTTTGTCTTTTTTCTTACCTTCCTCGTGTGCAGATTGGTGTCCTGGGTGATGAAGAAGAGTGGGTGACTCTTCGAGAGGTAGAGAATGAACCTGATGCTCAGATGCTGGAAGTACCAAACCTTACTCCTTACACTTATTACAGGTAAGAACAGCAGAGGTAATCAGCTGCAGCATGCTAAAAGGGAGAAAATAGCAGAATGGAAGAGCTTTCCTAATCACCTGACTGTTAATAATCTGAACAAAAGGGAAAGAGTTGGCTGTTTCCATAGTTTACACTTCAGATTACTTGTCTGATATTTTAATTGTGTATTGCACACAATAGAGTTGATAACATTAAAAAGGAAATCCAGTTGCACAGTGAAAGGCTTTTGCAAGTAACTGATACCTTGTGACTTCCCTCATCTAAAGGGTGCACCAGTGCAACATCAGTCAGTGACAAATCAATTATAGTTAAACTGATGCAAACTTGTAATTCCATATTTACATCAGTTTAAGCATCGTTTTATTGATTTAACATAATTTGTTAGCATCAGTTAGATGAACCCTTTGTTTGTAAGAATTTAGCAAGTTAAGTTTAATAGATGTATGCAATGTTGATTGAAGTGAATCTTCATTATGGGTACGCCCCAGTTAAATGAGATTGATTTTTTTAAAACCAATTTAATTCAAGCGATGCATTGCTTTATCATAGACAAGATTTGAGAATTTGAAGTGCTCAATCCTAATGAAAAATACTTTAATGAAATAGCTTGCAAATATAAAGGATGGTTGAAGGGAGATACAGTGGGAAGCCTTAAATCAGCTTACTGGAAACTTGTAGGTTTTGCTCTGGTTGAAGGGTCTTTCAGTTACCCTGCATGATGCTGTAATTTAGTAGCAGGTATAACTAAGTAAATCTCATTCAGTCCTGGTTTGGTGATTTTCTTTCTTTAGTCAGAAGCCTAGGAACATAATAGAAATCTCCTGAAGTCTCTTCTGAAGTGTTTTCCACCTCATCCTCAAGAGCTAAATATTTTACTAAAAGCTCTTTGAAAAGTTTTCAACTTGAACAGAGCTTTCAGGTGCCAAGGTTTAGGGAAATTATCTTCAGGTTGAGGTGATTTTTTGCTCTCTGGATCAAGGTGGATCCTCCAAGCTGAAAAAGAAATAGGAAAGCAAAGTAAAGTAAATAGTGAAATGCAAGCTGTACCAGAGTTCAATGTTCAGTGTCCACGCAAAAGAAGAAAGACTTGCACACCCCTCGGTGTGGTTGGCACTGGCATGTTTCACACTTCCCATTCCTCTCTGATCTTTTTCATCCTGATTTTCAGACTAAAGCAGCTCCTTCAATTTTGCCTAGTTTCGTTTTGGGTTTCTTTTCCTCTGATCCATAGACAGACAGGAGCTTTTTTTTTGGCTTTGTTTCAGTGTGGAGTAATTTTATAATATTTTTTGAAACCTAGAAAGTTGTTGCCAAATGGGTTTGTGGTCCTCTAGTCAGCTTTAGTCCTGGCTCACTGAGGAAATAGATCGTGTGAGCTAAGTATCAGACTGCATCTTTAGCAGACAGCTTCTTATCTATATCTTGTGCTTGTGTTTGAGGGCAAAATCCAGGACAGTATTTGTTCAATATGTTTCCCTTAATGCATTTTCAAATAAACACTGCTATGTTCACGAGCTTACCCTTATTCCCAAGCTCAGTTATTAGGTGCAAAAATTAAATGTGTAGTACAAACAGGTCATGTATTTATGTGCAAGCTCTGGATGCCCCTAATTGCTTGTGACAGGTGAGAGCATCTGAAATGTACAGCACATCTTAATTATTTTGTGCTTCCTGAAAAAAAAAAAAGATTTCTCTAAGTCTTTTGTGACCCAATAGGGATTTCTATTGTAGAAGAGATGGTTTCAAGCAGACAGGGTATTTTTTAAAGACGCATATCCATATTAAATAACTTAATCTTTCTTGTGCAGGAAGGCTGAAAATGCAGCACGGGGATAAATCAGCTGCTTTCAACCGGTAATTGAGGGGAAATGTTATCACTAGTATATTTTTTATATTGACGGGGAATGAGAATATCCCAAGTTTGATATTTTAATACCTTTCTGAATGTATTGTACAAGCATCGCAAGAGAAAATCACTTACTGCTAGCATAAGCTCATCAGGCTTGGTATAATTAACATAAATTTCTCACACAAATACCAAAGTTTCTAATAGACCCTAAGCTAATCTCATTTTCATTTTTTTTTTTAATACCTGAGAGGATCTGAAAAGCAGTTCCCATCAAGCATTCAGCAGCACATACAAAGGGGAACTGCATGCAACGACCCTTGTGGAACTTTTTAGGGGGACCTAATTTGTATTTCTCCATCTTTTTTTTTTTTTTCCTGGCCTGCAAACGAGAGGTACCATTCTCTGAGCTTTTACAACGTGCTCTGCATCTTTCCTCCTCTCCAGGTTCCGGATGAGACAGGTGAACGTGGTGGGTCCCAGCCCCCTCAGCCATCCCTCTCGGGTCATCCAGACACTTCAAGCCCCACCAGACGTGGCCCCCGGCAGTGTCACCGTGCGCACGGCCAGCGAGACCAGCCTGTGGCTACGATGGGTGGTGAGCCAGCAAGGAGGGATGGGTGGGAGCACTTGAGATGGCACTTGGGATGCAGCTGCTGGCCCCGGGGGTCAGGCAGTCCTCAGGAATGTCTTTTCCTTGAGTTCAGCAGAAGGAGTAAGAGCAAAATTGTTTCCTTTTTTAGAATAGTTGGAAATATGAGACCTAAGTGCCTTATTAATCACTTAAATTGCCTACTGCCACTGCTTCTGCCACTTCATCAGGGGAATATATGCCTGTCTGTAAAACCTGGGTTTTTGACACTCTCTAGTTCCACAGTCTGGGTCAACATCAGGAATATAATCCTGGAATATTTTATTCCAGGATCAGGAATATAATATTTGAGCCAATTTGCCATTTCCTAGGGCTCAATCCTTTGTTTTGCAGCAAAGAGTCCCCAGCAAGGGGCACACCAGCCCTTGGCAACTGTCCTGCAGACACTGAGCAGCTGTGGTTCAAAGTTTGCCCATTACAATCCTGTAGGAAGATTATATTTATGCGGAAGGGTGTGGAGTTAGGTGATAAACCATAGTAAGAAATGATTAATTGCAAAGATGAAGTGATTGATGGCGTTGTTGTGCCCCTTTGATTGCCTCAGTTACCCACAGAGTCACCACGTTAGGATTTACTTGGCAATTAACCTGCTCCAGAATGGTTTTTCTTCTCCCCTATTAGGCAGAATTTTCCACTGGGGTTACTGTGGTGTGAAGTTGATGAAGCACAGGTTTCCTTGTGCCCAAATGTTAGCTTTTCCATGCATAAACTCATTATGGCTGGAAGTCAAAATCAGGCTAGAAATGAGTGGGTTTTTCTCCTGTTAGAAAGGAATAATTCCAGTTTCTCAGTGGAAAACTGCACTTAATTCTGAACCTTAAAAGACCAAAATATGAAACTCGAAGGTGTCACCTCAGTTTCCACAGAAAATCCATTGCAGTTCATTTGACAGGACATAACTCACTGGAGACTTTACCATGTCAATAGCATGGCAGTGTTGTTAAACCTTTGGTACAATAACCAGACCTAAATGCCTTTCACTAACATTAACTCAAGGTTGTTTTAAGAGACTTTAAAACATTTTTAAGACTGTCTTTCCTTGCTGTGCTACTGGGCAGGCTGATTTTCATGAGTCATACTGTGCAGGGTTCAGGAGGAACAGCAGCCACAGCTAAAAATGACCTGACATACCTTTTTTGTGCTTAATAACATCGGTATTTGAAAGTGTTTAATCTCTTTTTTTCAAGACCTGTGTCCCCCTGGGAGCTCCTTCCTTCCACCAGAATAAGGGTCACATTTCTAGCCCCCACTTGCCTGCAGGATGCAGTCTTCTAAGCTGTGAAATGTTAATGGGTATCAAATTTTCCCAGAGATTCAAAACTGAATCTCAGCCATCCGTGGTGTCATGTAGTTAGTTTAACGGGGAAAAACTCTAAACTTCATATGAAGTAGGCTAATTATTTCATATTTTAATCTCTGAAATTGCTTGGGGAGTTAGAATACTAGAATAAATCTCTGCTGATAAATGAGTAGGCAGAGAGTCAGTAAAAAAAGTGAAAAATGTATGATAAATGAATTTGTCACATGCTTCAGCAATTTATCATTCATTTCCATAATTAATCACAAAGCTCTGAAATATATTGTATTCATATCATCTCTGCTGATACACCCACAGCCAGTGGCACAGTTCTGTGAGCATATCTGTGTGGTGCAAAATTAAGGTAAAAATGAAAAGAGCAAAACAAAAACGTAGAGATCACAAAATATAAATAAAACAGAAAATCTACCTCTTGATCTTATTTTAACTTCCTATGGTCCTTTATGAGTCCAGGCAGTCTGGAAACCCATGGAAATGTGTTCTCTAAAGGAATATTGTGCTTCTCTTTGTGTCTTTTGCCAGCCCCTTCCCGACACGCAGTATAACGGCAACCCGGAGTCAGTGGGGTACAGGATAAAGTTCTGGCGTGTGGATCTGCAGTCTCCCACCCTGACAAAGGTTATTAACGACCGGTTGGAAAGAGAGTACACGATTGAAGATCTGGAAGAGTGGACAGAGTATGATCTGCAGATCCAGGCTTTCAATGCCATCGGGGCAGGACCGTGGAGCGAAGTAGTGAGAGGTCGGACACGGGAGTCGGGTGAGTCAAGGCAGCGTGTCTGCTGTGAAGGAAACATACAACAAGGGCAGCATTTCCTGCCCTTTTGTTCAGCTTTTTTTTTTTTTAAAAAAGAAAAAAGAAAGAAAGAAGAAAGAAAGAAGAAAGAAAGGAAGGAGAGGAAAAACACAACCTCTAGTTGTCTAGATGCACTGCAGGCAAAAACATATCCAGATGTTTGAGGGAGATATTTATTTATTTTATGCCTACTCGTCTTTCATGCATAAACCTGCAGGTTATTTACTGAAAGCCAACAAAACCACCTCTCATTTCCTGTTTGGCAGCAGGACAGAAAGTACAAGAAACTTCCATACAGCCTTCTCTGGCTGAGCACGTCTCTCATGCTCCTTCTCCCTGCCTAGTGTACCCCATTGCCCCTCATTCTCCCTCCTTTCCCTCTCTGCTTCTAGGCTGGGGCAGACTTTTCTCACAGTCATAGTTATCTGAAATGTTATTTATAGCTCCAAATATTTCTAAAATGGCACAAGATATTTTAGAGAGCTGATTACCCATGTAGAAATAAAGTGATTCTCTGAGCTTGTGATGGCACGTTTTCAAAACTGCCTTCTAAAATTGTGTGTACAAGGCTATATAGACATAACCTGCATATAGATATAACCTTCACATAGACCTGCAGCATGGCACTGTATTTTCTGGCTGAATTGTCCAAACTAGCTTGGGGACTTGAAATATCAGAAGCAAACTCTCAGTCTCAGGAAACAGTAAATTATTGCTAGCTTGGCTGCAACAGTAAAGACAGATTTTGAAAAGCTGCTCTCTAGCTTCCACAAAACCTATTTCCAAACCTGCTCTAAATGTACCGGGTATGTAAAAAATTTATATTGCAAGTAGATAACAAAATGGATGACATTTATAGTTTAGAAGTTTAGTAATAAAACTCTTTGTGACCTGCATTTTTCCAAGCTTCAACGCTGATATTTTTCCCTTTTTTATTTTTTCCTATTTTCGTTCCCTAAAAATGTTTTGGAATTTAATCCTAGGTACACCCTACCTTTCCAGGCACAGGTATGGGTGACTGTGCACTCTGTACCATGCAGAGTTACTGGGTGGGAAGGGTGGACGTGCTGGCACGGGGCAGGGCTTGGTCTGCAGATTCCATCCTTTGAAACCATCCTTTGAACTAGCTGAGGAAAAGGCTAAACAGGGTCATCCTCCTCCATTCAAGTGTTGCACTTTGGGAAGCAGTAATTGCAAAGCTGTTGCCAGAGGTGTTTTAAACGAGGCTTGCTTGTGTTGGCATTAGAGATACCATGACCTAAACAAAATAGCTCTCAAATGTTCTGTGTCACAATAAAAAGATACTACATTCTCCACATTCTCCTTTCTGCTGTTCTTCAAACACTTCTTTTGAAATTTAGTAAATACTAAGATTAAGTGAATTCATAAAACCTGAGGATTATAGTGCTCTTGCTCAGCATCTAAAGATCAGAGGTTATGTGTATATTTGGCATTTTCTTTTGCAGTATGAAAAGAAGGTTGACTTGAAACTGATTGTAGGAGGCACACAGAAACCTGGATCAAAATAACACAAAGCTGTGATCTAGGCCATAAGGACTCATTTGGGTTTTTTCATGTGTTTTCTTTGATACTAACATCTGATTTCTTGAATAGAGCAAGTCAGGGCTCATACTTTTGGCTGTATCTTCTTATATTTGGAATATACAAGAAGCTGTGGCATAGCAGCAAGCTGCATAAGAGAACTTCAGGGAGTCTGCAGTTGGCCTGTATGCACAGTTAAATGAGCTTAGAATCCAAATAAAAGATATTTAAAACTAGAGAGGAAGGTGAAAGCATTTTTGGTTCTATCTTTGAAACTCTAAGAAAAATTACGTTTGTTGCTTATGTTTTCAAAGCACTTTCAAAGCAGGTGTCCAGAATATTTCTTTTTCCATTTTGTAGACACAGAAATTGAAGTTGGTTTTTCCTGGTGCTGTAGATTGCAAACATTCCTCCCATCCCAACCCTGGCCAGGGTCACCTGGTGGTTCATCAACAGAATTCACCATTTTGTGTTTTGTACCCTCCAAGGAGCTTAAGAAGTTGGAACCTGGGCATCAAATCAGCTCGTGGTACCTAGTGAGAGTGTGGCCACGGGAGTCCAAGATCTTTATTGAAAATAAGGCTGTACTTGAGCATTTCTGTTTATTCTGGGATGTGCAATCCTATCACAGGTAGCTGAGCACACATCCTGACAGGAACGGATGATGTTACGAGTGGTCTCTGGTTACTTGAATATAAAACATCCTCAAGCCAAAGAAGCTATAAAAAAATAAATAATGCTGCAGGTTTTGGTAATCCAGGCTTGAAAAATAGTTTAAAAACTGTAAGATGATAATCAGGGATAGGGTTGCAAGGAGCTGAAGATGAAGGAGGATGAATTAGGATTTTTAAACAGGACAGGTTTTATCAATCCAAAATGGGCTTATAATGTTAGAAATTAAATAACTCATTAAATTTTACAGTGTGAAATAACCACAGATTAACAAGCTCAGTTTTGACTCAATAAATTGACATTTATAGTACGTGCAATACAGATAAAGCAAGAAAATGCAAACACCTCTAACGTGTTCGAACAGCCTTGACAGGGCAGCTTCCTTTTAGATGCCAACAGTTCATCTCAAACATATGTAACCCAGTGCCTTAATATTATTTTGGCTCTTAATATTCAGCTACATGAATGTGGACACTTGCTGTACAAAATCAGCTACTACAGCAGCATGTTTACATACCTATGGCTAGGATCAATCTCTCGATGTATCAGAGGCTGACCTTCATGAAGCAGTCACTGCGGTTTGATAAAGCATCACTTGATAATTCAAATGTGGTCCAGTGTCACTGCAGGGACTTGTCAGCTTCTACAAGCTGAGAATTTGGCCTGTGGTATCTAATTTTATAGGCAAACTTGTTGTGTACTGCAGCTATGCTACTTTTGCCACAAACTGAGCTCTAATTTGCACTTCTTAATTGACATCAGATGTAAAGAGTGCCAGCTTAGTTTTTCCTTTTAAAAAAAAGTGGTGGGTGTTCAGCTAAAATGAGGTGCAAAAATGGTGAGAACCACTGCATCCCACTATCTAGATTTCTTAGAAAGCCAGAGTACAAGCTAGCTTATTAAAAGCTGCTTTTGGCTCAGTTAGAGACATAAACCAGCATCATTTGCTAGATATCAACTATGGCTATGGCAGGTGTAGAAAGGGGATGTGCAATCTTAGACACCAACACAGATAACCTTAAAATCTTGAGTTTTTATTGAAGTTCCAGCGCAAAGTGCCAGTAGCTCTATAATTTGCTATGTTTGATCCTCTGAAGTAGACCATGCAGCTGGTGATTTGCAGGATTAGCTCATCATTTAATTTCAGTATTTCCAGTTTATTTCGTTAAAGCTCTGAGATTTTTCTGGGCTCTGTTGCTTGGCTTCTGTACTGCTCTTGTGGGTTACTAATTAGAAACTTGGCTTTGGAGTTGATAACAAAGTCTACAGTGCAAGTGGTTAAGGACACCAGCATTAGAGAAAGGAACCTGCAGAGGAACCAAGTATCTATATGTCTCATTCAAGCCACTAATTAGTCTTAGAAAACTGTAATTTCTTTGAGTTGTGATATCCTGAGAGGGGAGAGGAGTCAGAGAAATGAAGATTGTGTTTCAATTCATTCTGAAAGGGATGATCAAAGTCTGTTACTTGATGAAAGACCAGCAGCAGTAAGATCCATAATACCACTTGCAGGTCCTGAATTCATACATCCATATTAGAATAAAATTCTCAACACTAATAAGAGAACTGGAGAATTAAAGTGTCCTCAATGAACGCAAGTATTTTTCCTATTTAGGCTTTGGGCTTAGCTTCCTTTCCAGCAAGAGGGGACATTTAGCTGCTCAGGCTGTCACTGGGAATTAAGAGGAGTCTGGGCTAATAAATCTTCAGATAAACCATTCTCTCCTTTGTGAGCTTTTGAGCTGTCCTGCCAGCAGTGTGATCCTGCACACACCTCAAAGCCAGCCTGCATGCAGGGCCAGCCTGGGCACAGCCTCCCCTTTTGTGGTTTCAGGATATCTCGTGGCTGCTGATCAAAGAGAGAAAGAAATATTTGTAAAATAAAGATTTTTTTTTTTCCCTTTCTCTCTTTGAAAGGCTTCAAACTAGATAAAATAAAAATAAATGTGGTTGGAAAGGGCTTCTTTCCTCTACGCATTCTCATTTCCTGTGACCCACCTCCACCCTTTCTCTCTCCAGAAGTGATTCATGTGGGAGTAGGTCTTTGTGAAGATCTACAGATAAAGTTATGGCAGCTATCCAAAGACATTCATGGCTCCTGGCAATCTATTTTCTTTTAACATAATTATATCCTTGTGGGGGATAAATCTAGGAGAAGATTTTAAATAAAAAAAAAAAAAAAAAAAGTATTTCAGTGTCAGGGGGGAAAAAATTGGATTTTAGTCTGCTGCAGTGTTGTGTGATGGGGCTCTGTTCCTCATGTCCCAAATAATTGGTTATGGGGAAATTGTTTCAGAAATTGCTATCTCTGCGGTTAGCCTTGAGTGCACAAAGGTAGGGGGTGGTGCTTTTTTTTTTTTTTTCTCAATTTATATTAATTCTGGTGTCATATTCATTATCTCGTTCATGTTGCTAGGAGATTCGGGTGCTCCTTCAAAACAGCAGATCTGTCCTTTCATTTGGACAGCCAGGAAAGTGTTACTTTTGGCCAACATTTTTGCTCCTTTTTTTTGATATATTCGGGACTTAATCAAGCCTTACTGTCCATAAGTACTTGTGTTACATAACTCGGTGAAATGTTCTCTTGAGGTCTGACAGGTGTAACATGCTTTAGAAAAGATTGTACCCTTCAGATGTTGGAAATGCCACAGGAAAAAAAAAAAAAAAAAGAAAAATGCAAAAGGGCAGCATAAAATGTGAACTCTTAAAAATAGCCTTGAATTCTGCCTGCCTAACATGGCATGCTATTAAGCTTGCCTACAAAAGCTTGCAGTTGTGTGGTGGTTCTGGAGTGGTCACAGTTTTAATGGCATGAGAAAATGCAAGTTTGCTCTTCTCTCGAGTCAGAGAAAATTACAGTGTTCCTGTGTCATCACTTCTAATGATGTTTCTAGTTTCATAAAAGCCAATTTTGCACCATAAATGAGATAGGCATATCTTTCATTTACACTGTATCAGTCCCTGAAAATACACCTTGCATTAATGTATCCGTCCATAATTGATGTATTGCAAATGTTGAGCACTATCACATAATCAAAAGGCTCAAAGGTTAAAGAACTTCTTACTGAACTGGGAGTGCAATTCAGTGGTTGAAATTATTGCTAACACCAGACAAGATGCTATAATTTCCTCTCAGATAATATAGGAAGCCAGGGTGGCGTGAAAGTCCTTGTTAGAACAGATTGTACCAGAAGATGAACTCCCATTCATGAAGATTTCCAGCTTTTTGGCATAGGGAAATAAAATGTATGGGAAAGAAATACTAGGAGATAGACTTCTGCAGAAGTCCAGCAATTTAAACTTGATTCTAATTACTGTGAATATGTAGAACTTAAAATTTATTCATATCTGTCTGCATTTTCTGTCTGTAGACACAGTAGTATCAAATGTTCATCTCTTTGCAAGCATTGCCATTTCTGAGCTGAACTGGCAAGAAATTGCAACTCAGGCTGAAATAGAAGGATGATGTAGAATGAATATAAGAGAATAAGGGATTGTCTAGAACCTACGCCAGTCCTTTTGGATTTTAATACTCTTCTATGGGATCCTGGCACAATCCTAAGCATATAGGGAGATGGAGCAAAAAGATCTACGATGTCTTAGCTATTTCTGCTTTTGGATATGCCTTGTGATTCCAGTTCCCTCTGCTCCTCCTGAGAATGTCTCTGCTGAAGCTGTGAGTTCCACCCAGATCCTTCTGACATGGACTGCAGTCCCCGAGTCCGAGCAGAATGGTCTCATCCTGGGTTACAAGGTAAGCAACTGGAGTTCCATGGTTACTTAATGTTTAAGGCACTACCTGGATTTATTTTTGCAGTTGTTTTTTATTAGTCACCTGCTGCGTATTTGTATTATTCCTAAGTCAGCTGGAGAAGATAGAAGAAGTGTGCTGGTTCTGAAAGGGGTGATTTTTGAATATAATCTTTTTTGCTTGTACATAATCCTTTTATGTTTTGTGAAATGGAGGAATCTAAAATGCGCAGCCCTCTTTTCGGTGCTGATGTCACAATCTGCTTCTTTCTATATTTCTTTTACATTTATTCTGTAGATACTTTTCAAAGCAAAAGATTTTGACTCTGAACCCAAGAGCCAAACAGTCCGAGGGAACCACACTCAGTCTTTCCTGCTGTCCAGCTTGAGGAAATTTGTGCTCTATGAGATCCAGGTTCTGGCCTTCACTCGCATTGGAGATGGAGTCCCCAGCTCTCCTGCAGTCACAGAAAGAACCAAGGATGATGGTAAGTTTACAGCTTTCCAAAATAAGGATCTTATTTGAGCCAACCTTCTAACACTGCTTTCTTGTAGTGATGCGAATGCAGATGACAGCTTGAACTATTTGGATTTTTTTTCTGGTTTTGAACCTGAAGGACTTGGTTCCTACCTGGTATAACGCGGCACTGTTCCATTGATCCTAGGCTGAGGATTTAGCAAAACCACAGAAGACCAGAGTCCCTCATTTCTTCTTTCCGTGCAGCCAATGAAGAGGAAAAAACCATAAAATTATACGCCAAAGCTTGATGTAGATGATTTCTATTGAGGACAATTTTTAGAGTCCAATTATAAATTCCTATTGAAGTTCAATCATGCTCTAACAAAGAACAAGAAAAAAAAAGAAAGAAAAAAAAAGTAAAAAAAAGTAGAGTACTGAAGTTGAAAGCAATAAATAAATTTGGGTCTGATTGGACTGAGGGGGAGATATGGAATTTGCAACATCAGTTATCCCTTCTCAGGTTTTTATCAAAAAGAATAAGATTTTGACCCTGAAAGCTGAGCATACCAGCTTCCTTTTACCAGTGCCTCCAATGTTTCCACGAGCTCAGGGACTCCCAAGCTGACAGAGTTTGACAAAAATTTATTTCAACGTTTTTGGCTTTGCAGATGCTGATGTTGCTTTCAGTTTCATTACCTTTTCAGTGTTAACTGAAGGTTAATACCAATGTGAGAGGTTTCTGTTTATAACTCCTCCCTCCAAAAAGAGTCTTTTTTCATCAATATGTTTTCAACAGTAACAGAATAAACATCGGTTTCTACAAGCGACTTCATTAAGGTAATTTGGTTGAAAACACATTCAGGCTGCTGGCTTAACAATTCATTTGCCTTGGAGTGCAGGGAAGGAGTGAAAGCACAGAGGGACAGAGACAGGGAGGGGGACAGCAACTCCCTGACATTTTTTAAGCCTTTTCCCCCACACTCTGCTTGTGTGGTTTTTCTTTGAAAGGAAACAAGGAGAAATTACTGTGAGCAGAACTCTCCATGGAGAGAAAAAGCACTCACTGAAATGTACATATTGGACTATAATGAGAAATATTTAAAACTGTTTGTTTTAGCTAACCCCATTATAGCAGTTCCCTTCTTAAATGGGTGTTGGCAAATGATACAAATTGTTCTTCTGTGTTCGTGCCCCTGACAGAAATATGGTGTGTCTCCTCTGGGCTCAACTTAATTAAAAGTATCATCAGGGGTAATGCAGGTGGAATTTGTGCTGAAGGGGAAATTTTGTGGATGTTAATGTACAAATTAGCATCTCCTCACCTTGTGAACTTGGGATGGTCAGTGCAGCCACCAACTGTCTGTATTAATGTGCACCTCACCTGCCCCAGGTTCTCCTGCTCAGCCCAAAGCACTTAAAATGCATATGTAAAATCAGAAGGCAGTTCAAAGCTGGTGCTGGTGACACAGGGAGGAGAGATTATTCACTTCCAACAGGTCTGAAGCTGATTAAGCTGACACATAACTCTCTGGGAAGGCAGGACGGTGAATTGCTTTGTAGGATTGCTTTGTGGGGCTGGGGCTGCTGGCAGGGCTCCCTGCTGAGGGGACTCCACAGAGGTCAGAGCATCCTTGCCCCATGGATAGGGTTCTTCAGGAGACATTTTTATTATGTATATGCTTAGTCCCTCCTATTTATTATTGGTGAGATACAACTTTGAGATGCCTTTTGTGTAAGGTGAGCAAAGAACTTGTAATTCCTCTGCTGTGCAGTGCTTACTAACATCATCTCTGATTTATCTGGCAGCTCCTGGACCCCCCGTGAGGCTGGTGTTCCCCGAGGTGAGACTGACATCTGTACGGATTGTTTGGCAGCCTCCAGAGGAGCCCAATGGAATTATTCTGGGTAAGAGGGAGCAGCAAACCCTGGGCTGGGAATAGACTGTGGGAGACCAGCACAAGCTCCGGCTCTTGCCTTTTCCTTCCCCTTCCATATCTGATTAGAAATCACACAGAAACAGATCCATGGCTAAAGTAAAGAAAATATGTCAGTGTCAGCTGAGGGACATGGTACCTTGTGGTGAGGAGGAATATTCTGCCCAGCTCCACGATGTGTGTTTTTCTGAGCCAGAATGACACAGCATTCATGGCTCTGTGTGTGAATTGTCATCCCTCTTCCCATCTGCATTTGGATTTATAACCTGTGTTGCAGGATTTTCCCAGCCTTCCCCCACTCACCTTTGCCACGTGTGCCCAATGTTTCAGTTTCATGTGTGCCTCTGCTTTATTGCTTCCTTTGGGTAACTCTGACAGGTCACAAGGGGTTAATTCACATTTGGCTTTTCATCAAGGGACATAGAGGCAGCAAGGGATGACATGAATTTTTGGAAAACCTTATCTTTCTCCTCTCAGAACTCCTGGGTTGTCTTTGCAATATGTACACCTACTCGTACTTATCAAATGGGAAGAGTTTTACGATGTAAGAATCCATTCTTGCCTCTAAAATTAGAGTCGTTCATAGTTACACAGCAATTTTGTGTTCTGTGCAGATGTTAAACACTTTTTACGGTAGTCCTAGGTCATGAGTAAAGACTTGTTTCTCAATTCTGAAAACAGAAATAAAGCTTTTTGGGTTTTGTTTAGCTCTCAGTCTGCCAGGTCTTTCTGCTTCTAATTTCAATGCCTTTGTTCAGGCTTGCATGCAGTCTTTTAGAAATATTTCCTTCTCTGCTGGGTGGTGGGCACCTACTAGAAATGCTGCCACATTGGTGGCCTCCCTTTCAATAAAGGACCAGTTTTTCATTGGGTTTAAATCTTGAGTCAAGGATGCAAAGTGCTTGCATGGGTGTGTAGTTTCTCAAAGTGCTCTTGACACCTGAGGATGCAGGGAAATCACCTGCCAGGATCTGAAGGCAGCTGCTGCAGGGATTTTCTGAGCATGAGAAGGAGACTCTGCAAAGCTTGGCAGCAGTTAGCTGCCAAAGACAGATCCACACAGGTTTTCTCTGCAACTCAGGGAAGCTTGGCTTCCAGGTTGTCCTGTGGGTTTTGATTTGTTCCTTTTTTTAAGGAACTGTGTGTCCTAGTACTTGCTCACAGTAGCAGGATTTGAATCACAGGATGTGGTTAAGGAAGAAAAAAAATCATTTGATAGAGAAACGATGAGAAAGTACAAAAGAGATTTTGCTCTCCCCCGTGTTCCAGTGTCTCACATTGCTGCACTTTGTCAGCCTTATTTGATGAAGTTGCAAGCTCAGGGGAGTAGGAACTCTCTTTTATTTTGTCTTTGCACAGCACTTGGTGCCATGCATCCCCTTCTTGGTTGGTTCTTCCTCAGTCCCACTACATTGGTGATAAAATCATACAACGCAGGGTTGGCAGGAAAGGGTAAGGGTGTCCTGTAAAGAATGCTTGGCATGCTCACCCTGTACACTACTGTCTCTGGTGTCTCACACAGTCCTTTCCCAGGAACACAACCCAGGATATTTGCTACTGTCCTGACTTGGCTTTTTTGAAACATTAATGTTGTAACTAAGTAGGTCTATGATCCATTATTAATCCCTACCCTTTTCCTGCAGTACACTTCCAGGTCAGTCAGTCCCTCTTTTATATGTACATTAAGCTTTTTCTTTGTAAGTGTGATAATTTGCTGTAATTAAATTTCATCTTACTGATTCCAGACCATCTCTCCTCATTATCAAGATCACTTTGAATTGCTCTCTTGTCCTCTAAAGGGCCCACAGCTACTCACAATTTGGTTTTATTTTCATAGGTTGCCAGTAGACTGGTAATTCCATCAGCAAGGTTGTTAATAGAAATATTGAACAGAACCAGATTCATGTCTTGGTCTCATGAGACCTTACTTAATGGATTCTCCCAGTTTGTTAGCAAACCTCTGATAATATTTTGACTTTTTTTTTTTTTTTAAGAGTACAAGTCAAAATGTGGAATATTTTTCTTAGAATCTGTTTCTCTTGTTTGCTTTTAACAGGGCTGTGTGTGACCATATTAAAGCCTTTCTTGTAGTCAATGTGGATTGTATCCACTCTTCCCACCTGGCCAATTACACTGTCAAAACGGAAAATAGATTATTGGATATTTATTATTTGCTTCAGATAAATACATTTTTTTTTTTTTTTTTCCCCCCAGGATCTTTCTGGTATTGAACTTGAGCGTGATTTGTTCATAATTATCTGGTTTTTTCTTTCCCCATTTTAAAAGACAGGGTACCCTCTTTGCCCTTCTGTTACGTTATGGGATGTCACCTGTCCTCCACAGCTCCTTGAAGATATTCACTAATTATTTGGAGATGGCTCCAGCTAGTTATATAGGCACTGCAGGGCAAATTTCATCAGGCCTTTCTGACTTGATTATATCTAGCTTAAGTAAATATTCGTTAACCTGTTCTCTATTCTAGCCTACATCCCTGCTTTTATTGTTGTCAGTTTTAATTTGTGTTAAGGATCGAGTCAGCATCAACTTTTTCCGTGTGTAAAAATGAAGCCACGGAGGCACCAGCTTTCCATTCTTTTCTGTTTCACTTGTGCTCATCTTTGCTTCCCAGTAGTTGACCTGTTCTCCTTTGTCTCTTGGATTTCTAATGTATTTATAAAATCTTTCTCATTGGCTTTGATGCCCTTTAAGTTATAACTCCTTTTGCACTTCAGCTGTTCTGGTTTTGTCCCTACATGCTTGTGCTGCCTATTTATACACTCCCTTAGACATCTGTCCTGTTTCAACTTTTGTCCAATTCAGTTTTGATTTTCAGGTCATTAGTGTGCTCTGAATGCAAACATCTCGGCCTCGTGTCGTCTTTTGTCTGCGTTGGGATAGTTGTACCTTTTTTGTCTCTTTTCAAACTGTCAGATAACCTGAATTCATTTTTACCTTAGAATTCCTTCCCAGGGGGATGTTACCTGCCAGTTCCCCCAGTCCACCACTTTGAAGTCCATTGTCTTTATATGACAGCTTTCACTCCTTTTTTTTTTTTTTTTTTTTTTTTTTTTTTTTTTTTTTTTTATATAGTAGAAACATTGTGGTTCATGGAAGAACTAGTTAGCTGTCAATGCAAGAGAGAAAAAGTAAAAGTTACTCATGCTGGGTACCTCTCTGATCTTTCCTAAGCAGCGAGGAGTGCTTCAGAAATAGATTTTTAAAAATGTGTAGCATTCTAAGTAAAGGTTGCAAATTTTGTTGTGGTTTGTTTTTTTTTTCTTGTACGTCTCTTAAATCTCATTATTGTAATGAACTTCCAAAACACCACTGTAACCACAGCCACAGTCAAGTGCACTGAAGTGGAGTCACTGGAAAAGATGACATTATTTTGTGCAGTGGTCTTCTATTGACTCGTGGGGTTGGAAAGAAAAAATACTTGCATTGCAAGAGCAACTTATATTCAAAGCCTTTGAACTAATGTTCCTGCTCTGCTAGCTTTGTCCTCTGTGTATACAAGCACCTTTGCAGCTAACATTTTTATAATCTATATCAAAACATGTTCTAGCATTTCAGAGAGAGATTAGAAGGATGAAATACTGGCAGGCACCAAGAGGGAAAACCACTTTTTTGTTTGTTTAAATATTTTACTGTAGAAGACTGCTAGATATTTCCATTTCTCCTTTTGGAATGTTACGTCAACCATCTGAGGCTCTGCTCTCTCTTCTTTTCTGCATTCTATTCAGCTAGAACCCAGCATAGCTTCTTCAAATACTATTAAAGAAAAAGGCTGAATTAATGTGCATATGTGCACTGCTATCTGTGAGCTTCCTCTGAAAACCAGAGCTCAACCAGCATCCTTTCAGGGCCTGGTTAGTATTCCTCATGGTATCTTTGTATTTAGCCCTTACCTGAAGCTTATTGCAAAAGAGTGTAAGAACTCCACTGAGAATTAGAACCAAAATTGGATGTAATCCATGTTTGCAAATTCATATTTTGATCCTAGGCTGCATTTTCACACCCGCTGGCCCTTAAGCAGATAAGCAGTAAAATCAACAAACTGGATTGCTGCTCCACTAGGCAGCCTCTAACCTCCCAATGTCTTTTGGCTTTCCCTAAGTTCTATGACAAATTAATAAGTGTTTGTATCTCTGCTGCACCATGGCCTGCATGAAGGGGTGCTGTTAGTTCTGAAGGGCTTTGTATGGTGATGAGCTCGGAAGCTTCTTTATATTCATGGGGTGTTGTCATCTTCCTGCCTGTTTGCTTTGGGGAATCCACTGGGTGTGTTATGATGACCTAACATTTAACAGGCAGTTCAGGCTGTTGCCATTTATTGAGCTCAGAAAGCTTAGCCCGTGAACCTGCCTGTAGTTGTGCAAAAAACACTTAAAAAGATGCTAATGCACAAAGAAGCCTAGTTTCAATGAACAAATGAACTCTAGAGGAACTGATCTTTCAGAGGGTTTTTAATGCTCTTTTGGCCTGGCTAACAGCAGAACTCCCAATAGCAGAAGAAATCTGGGATCTAATGCTATATGGATGGGGAGAGGGGAATTAAGAAATAAATGAATGAATGAATTTTTCTTATTGACCCTCCAGCTACTTCATATTCTGTAAGATATTCCTTACCCCAAAACGTTTGCTCTGGTGACCTTTAAAAGAATTTCATAATATTTGTTGGGCTTTTTTATTATTATTTTAATATATAAGATATCTGCGACATCTTATTGTTTTAATTTAGCAAAGGAAGGAAGCTTCCTCACTCCTCCACTGCAGCAATTGCAGTTTTTGCCTCTTGCAGCCCTCGAGCATACATTAATTTCTCTTTGAACACTTCCCATTTACCTCTATTGATTTGCCTTGTTTGATTTCACTTAACATTCCCTGTCTTCTCCCATCCCTTGTTGCTGAAATTCATCAACTTAATAATTTTATCTTTTTGATCTTGTGTTAGCCCTAATTATTATCCAGGCTGGGGTTTAAATACTACATCTTCCGTGTCAGTCAGAAAAAAAGAAAAGAGATGCTTTTGATACCAGCATGTATCCTGGATGTCCCAGGCAGCTGGATAGCAGAAGGTGATGTAAGGGATGAAAATTAAGATCCTGGCTGTTTCTCAGGTGGGTTGTGGGGAACTCAGTTCAGGTGCAGAGATTGGATATGTACCTTTGAATCAGACTGAGGGAAATGTTGAGTTTCTGAGTAGATACTTAAAGGTGACTGCTCTGGTTGTGCAAACTCTGCCTGAGATATCCAGGAAAATGGATATTTACCCAGACTGTCAGCCAGCATGGCAGTTGTAGGAGAGGATGGTGAAGGCTGATACTGTTTTTCACAGGGATGCATTGAAAAGGGACTTAGTGGAGCCTGTCAGAGACACAGGCTGTGACAAGTGATTTTTTCTTTCTCATGGATAAATTAGTTTTTGCACTAGCCAAGGATTCACTCTTGTGTAAGTTATTACAATGGCCTAGATACGTACATGTTCCTTTGCCTACTCTGAGCATGCTTGTAATTGGCTTTCCAGCATGAGTGCCACCATTTAGCAGTAAATAGTGATCTTTCTATTCCCTCCTTACACTTTAACTACACTGTATATTTTACTGAGTTTTAGAGAAGAGAGGAAATTGCTCGACAAGGATTCATCCCAGATACCATACTTATCTTTTAATAACTAGATAAATCAACTTTTCTGTTCTTTTAACATTCTCTGTTTCCCTCCAGGTCTTATTCTTTACGTCTTATGTTCCTTTATCAAACTTCTTTAACCATCTTGCTTTCTTCTTCCTTCATCTTTTCTGCTGCTGCACAAGTTTCCCCAGTGTTTTTCTTTGACTATTGTTCCTCCTTATTGAGATCCTGTGCTGGCGTTTTCACTCCCACCTTCTTCCCATCTGAATAAGCAAAAAAGCTCCTAATGTATCCATTTCTTGTCCCTATTGCTCTATCTGCCTTTCTGTGGACTTTTTAAAAAGATCAGAACACTAATAGTACTAAAGATATAATACCAGTTTGGCAAAATATACTGGACCAGTAATAAGAGACCTGATGTTGTGGGTCAAAGGAGGTAGTTTGCAGGTGGAAAAATGAAGTGATGGAAGTGTAAAACCCTAAGGCTTTGCAGGGATCTAAGCACACTCAGGAGCTCTGAAAAATCAGGCCACTTTTTATCTAGTAGTCTAATGCCATCCACCCAGCTGTCAAAATGCTGCTGTAGGAATGTGCCTGACACTAGCTGCTGTAGTGTGAAAGGGAGCCCTGGGCAGGAGGAGCTTGGGCACTCAAAGCCTTGCCCTGCTGCTGCTCCTTTGCCCCCAAGTCTGTCCCCAACCCTGTTTGTAGCCACTCAGGAGCTCAGAGCAAAGGTACAAGGGCTTGGAAAAACCAGGTCACTCTTTGAGGTGTTGATGCATTTTGTTCCATGTGAGGCAGCCTTGGCTGGTGCCCCACATCTCCTAGACCCCGCTGAAGAAAAAAGGACAAGAAAATGCTGGTGCATCATCAACAGCACTGTGAGAGTCAGCACACCAAAATTCATACCATCTGTATCCCAATTAAATCCCACTGCTGTGACAGCATGCAGCACACAGGAGCATGGCACGCATTCAGGAGAGTGCAGGAACTCTGGTTGTGCCTTTTCTGTGAGTTGGACATGAGGCAATTGTTGCATATTCACATTGGGAAATAAATGTCATTGATTTTGTCTAATAGCCAGAGGTAAGAAAAGAACTCTGTTTTCATGCACTGACCTTCACAAATGAAGCACACCAGGTTTGGCTCCACTTGTTCCTGTTGCAGCCAAAATGTGATGGGAGTTCAAACTCAAGCCGGGATATTAATTCCAAGAGAAAGAGGTGGTCTCATGTGCTGCAGACCCCTTTGTTGTTCAGAAGATGAGCAGAAGGCTGTCAGAACCATGCCATGCCTGTTTTGTTTTCAGCTGGTTTGGTTTGAAATTGTTGGCTGTCCTCTTCCCTGGGTAACTCCATGAAGTGTTTAATCATACCACTGCATTCAGCTCGGGCAATAAATCCTCACACTAGTTCTGGTATTAATTGAATTTGGAAGTTAGCAGCTGGACTGAAAGTTAATGTTGAGCTCCAGAAGTGAGAGCCTGATTCAATTGCTGGGTTTACAGAATGGATTTGAACATTTGGCAGCTCCTCTTTGGGGGACAGTTGTTGCTAGTGGTGCATGAGAACTCTGGAACCCTCCTTTGCTTGGCTGGGTTATTAATAATGCAGGTGAAACTGGGAGGTCCTAATTGTCAGGCAGGTTGGGATGGGGGTTATCACTTCCAGGCATGAACAAAATGGATTATTTAGTGCTGCATGGTTGAAGCAGGACCTCACAGCTTGCAGGCTTCTTTCCTGGGCTGTAGGAAAGGGCAGCAACGTCAAGTGGCAGAAGGAGGAGGCTTGTAGTGGCAGTTCTGGCACTCGCTGTGCATTACAGGGGAGTGGGAGAGCTGAGAAAAAAGGCGAAAGCAAAAAAAGCAGGAGAAAGACTCTGCGTGAGCAGTGCAAAGGCTGCATCATTTGGCAACGCAGCTTCTCTGCAGCTGAAAAACCTTTAGTTTCAGCCACTGCTGAAACTGTGAAAGGGCAGAACAGGGCGTGAGCACGTGTGCATACATGTGCATGGGTGTGCTCGGGTGGGAAGCTGAAAGGGAGAATGTTGTCTAGAATTGGCTCAATCTGGCGAGTTTGACTGCACAGACTCTCTTTGTTCCTTTGTCTTTCCAAAAGCAGTATGCTCAGCAAAATGGTTTTGTACCTTATTGGTATAAATGACAGAAAGTGAAATCAGTTGCATAGCAGCTAATACCATGTAGATCCTTGTGTGTGCCACTGTGTGTGACTTCCCTCCGAAAGCACAGTGCCTGCCTGAGGTAGGGCTGCCAGACAGCAGAGTTTTATAAGAATAAAAGAAGTTACTTCGTTCTGGTCTCAGATAACTAAGTAATTATCATCAGCTAATGGTTTTGGTGCTTTTTTGTCCCCACTGGAAAAAAAATCCTAACCCTTTTTCTCTCTCTGGTGGATGCTGTGTTTGCAGGGTACCAGATTGCTTACCGCCTGGCCAGCAGCAGCCCTAACAAATTCACGACGGTGGAGGTTGGCTCAACAGTCAGGCAATTTACTGCCACAGATCTCACCCCTGAGTCTGCATACATCTTTCGAACATCTGCCAAGACCAGGCAAGGCTGGGGGGAGCCTCTGGAAGCCACGGTGATCACAACAGAAAAAAGAGGTAATGCTTGGGGCCACAGGTTGAGGTGGTTTCCGTCGCATGCCTTGGAGCCTGTGCTGCAACTTAGGGGAATTTGAATCACAGGCTGCAGCCTGTCCACCTCATACTCCTCCACCCCATAAACCTGCCCCAAACCATAGCAACATCATGATTTGAGAAACATGGTGAGCAAGACAGACTTTTATGAGGCACAGTTCTTCTGACCTGCCAGGGTGTTGGAGATTGATTTTTCCATCAGCTGTTATGTTGGCCATACACAGCCTCCTTCTTCAGTCAGATCTTTTTTTTTTCTTTTTTCTTTTTTTTTCTTTGTTTTTTTTTTTCAGGTCTCTCATTCTCTAGGAAGTTTGCAAGCTTAAAGGAAGTGATGGATGAATTATATTGATCAGGGAACATGAAATGAGAGGTGGTCCTGGTGCAGGATTTCTCTATGGCCCCTCCATTCACCTCAGTCCTGACCTAATGTGTTAGTAATTACTCCAGCCTTTCATTGCTGCACACTCGAGCAGAATGTTTGCATCAGGACTGCACAGGTTTCTTCTGCTTCTTGCATCAACCTTAAGATGGTTATTCATGTTCTGAATCCCCAATCACATTCTGGTCTGTAGGGAACCTTCTTGAAGAAAACAGGAGTTACATGTGTATAAATGAAACCAGATGTTTAGATACCAAACTCATAAAAATGTGAAAGGCATATAAGGTATTGCAGAATTGGCATCACTGCTGATTTCTAATGCTTTGGCTCAAGTAACTCCTCAGTCTTAGAATCTCCAGAGCTGCCAGTTAGAAAAACTCTGTTTTCTACTTGTGAATGAAGAGTTTTAGTTTTGCTGTTTTGGTTTGTTGGTTTTGGTTTGGGTTTTTTTTCTCTTCAGAGCTAAAAGAGAATATATTGACAGAGAGCAAGAGTGTGGGCTTTCCTCCAGACTTTTACCATAGTCCATGTTCCATTGCAAAGTACACCAGCTGATCTCTTGAGCTGGCAAAATCAAAACTAAGCAGGGTGACTTTAGCAGCATCACTCCTCCCTTCATCACTGGAATTTGTGCCACTCTGACCCATTGTGCTCCCTGCATATGGTCTGTAAGAAAACTTGTCCTTTAAAAATAACAACCATGCAGCTTCTGTGATTTATGAAAAAAATCACAGTCTGGGGAGATGCACACCTCATGTAACCAGAGCAGACCTCTATAGACAACTTGCAATATTGTTAGCACTTTCATATGTGCTCGTGTGCCTGGTCCTTCCCCAAGTCTTGCACTAGAATGCAACAAATTGTATTTACTTTTAGTTGTTAAAATATACCTACTTAAGCAATCTCTCATTTTAAGCCCTTTCTACACCTTGAAGATCATTTAGTGCAAGAGCAAATGTTCCCCATGCTATTTGCTCACAAATTCTTCCTTATTATTTTTCTATAACACTTCTTAGAGAAGACAATATTGGCCTGACATTCAACCACCAGCAGTAAGGACCAGTGGGGTGAACTTCAGCTGCTTCTGACCTGCCTGATTGGTGTTAAAATTCCCACTGACACAGCTCTCCAGGTCATGTGCAGCTTTCCCAGCACAGAACAGTGCAGTCCTTGGAGAAAGAACCTCTAGAGCTGTATTAGGAAACCTAAAGCTCCTCTTCTAAAGATACTGTCCATCAAAGAGATTTATCAGCTCAAGGTCTCTTCCATCCATGTCTGATCTCTGTCAAAGTGGAAGTTTAAAGTCCAACAGATGGAAGTTTCAAAAAACCCCATCATGCCCAGTAAAGTGAACACTTAAAGCTCAGAGCCCCTCCTTTTCAGCAAAATGTGCACAAGCTGTTGCTGGATACACAATAGCTGAAGGGAGAACTCCCAGCTCTGCTGCAGGAACAGCAATCCCTTGTTGCCATCAATGCTTTAGGGCTATCTTGAGCAGGCAAGTCACAGTAGAAACTGAAACCCTTCTCTTCTTGATGGATGGTTTTCCTCTGTCCCTACACATGCTACAGAAGCAAGTCCCAGGGCACTGAGAGTCAGCTTGAAGTGCTCTCCTATGTAAAATGGAGAGAGAAAAATATATCTTCTCACATCAGCCAGATTGATATGAGGGGATAATAAAGCAATTTATCTAGTGCAGCTATTCTGCTAACAAGTAAATAAACAAAGAAACCTGAAATTTATATACATTACAATAAATATTCTAGAGTGAAAAGGCATTTAATTTCCATCTATAAAAATGCATTTAATATCCTTGTAGCCCTTGATACCGAGGTAGGCAGGCACCAAAAGTCCCTCAAAAATTAGTAAAAACGATCACTCTTGTCCTTTTAAATCCCTTGGATAATCCCAATATACAACTTTACATTTTGCAGTGATAGCTGGAATTTGTAGACTCAAAACTGTATTATAACCACATTGACCAGTGGTTCTTTTGTAGAGTTTTGGGTCTACATAGTGATGTGACTCCCTTCAGAATAATCAACACCAATGATCAGGGCAGAATTGAGTCAGAAAATGTAAACATAGCAAGAAATTGAAAGCAGTCCATTGAGTCATACAGCCTGGACATACATTCCTCCACAAACAGCTCACCTTAGCGTTTGCTTGTGGCTAAACTCCCATAAATAAACTGTTTAACCCTAATAGTTTTGTACAGGCAGGAAGTACTTGTACTAGGGGAGGTTTGAAGATCTCCCATTAACAACAGAAAGAAACCAAATCATAGGAGACTGCCTACAAGATCTGACCTGCCCAAAACTGCCAGCTGGTTAAAGCTTATCAGCAGAGAGTATTGAATCCCTGCTCTATCCACAGTTCCTCTGCTAGAAGAAACCTGAATCCCTGCCCCAGCCTGTCAGCACCAGGCACTGACCTTTTGCATTGTGCTACAGCTCACCTGCTGCTGGCACCCAGGGTTTCCTCCAGCTAATAGCTTACAAATCTCTGGGCACCCATGTCAGCAAGAGCACGTCACAGAGAAATGCCAAAACGTGCAGGAAATGGTTTCAGGGGCCGGCAGAGAAATGAGGTGCTGGCCATAGAGGGCTGTGAGGAGTCCAGCAGGGGAAGGAAGATGTGTTTATGGAAACAAGTGCTGATGGAATTGAATTGCTTCTCCAAAGCAAGTCACTGCTGTGTCTCCAATCAATTTCTGCTTTATTACATGCCACACGTTTTAATCAGAATCGATAATCTTCATGATAAACAATTAAACAATTATTCCTCACTCTATAGAGTTTCTCTATTGAAATCGATGGAGTGTGGAGACACAATGATGGGAAAGGAGATCTGTATTGGAACACTTGGGGTCTGGCACGTTTATACCTGCATGGCCATTCCCTGCCTCATCTAAAAGGTGTATGGTTAATTACTCTGGAGAGATCTCCCTCAGCACTGGCTGGTTTGACTTTGCAGGTTCAAGGTTAGTAGGTAAGGCAGAAAGAATTGGGGAGGTTTGGAAGCAAAGTGCAGCAGATCTTCAGCCCCAGCTCCACACCATCTCCAAGCTGGGGGTCTGAAAGCAGCAGCGGGAGCTGCTGATGGTTCCCAGTTCCTTGCCAGAGAGAACTGGTTCATTTAGGACTGGCTCCAGGCTGTGCACTTGGACTCTTCTCCACACCAGCCTGTTCCAGCTTATCCATGCCTCTTCTTCATGCCTGGGCTGGGGAGCAGCTGGTGGAAGAGGTTGTTATGTAGCACAGAGGGGACATAGTCATGTAGTAAGCACAGGTTAAAAAGAGAACTTGTTTACAGGCAAATTCTGTCAAAAGAGCAATTTCAGCTTGAAGCACTGCTGAGTTTCTCTAAAGATTTCCTTGGTCTGCTTAGCTGCTGGTCCTGGCGATTTTTTTCTTAACCTGCCAGACTAAGACCCTTCCCGAGTTTGAGGATATTTTCAGAAAGTATCACTCAATGCTGATTTTTTATGAAGGGAGACAAGCATCAGCTTCACTGCTCTTCTTTGCAGCTGAAGTTGAAGGAACGGGACAGTTTGTACCCTTCATGCGGAAAACTCAAAATTTCAATCTCCTCTGGCATTACCACTGTGAAAATCTGACCAGGCTGTCACATTTTCTTTTAGTTTGAATTTCTTCTCAAAGCAGTACTAAATTATGGTTTCATTGTAGAACGACCAGCACCTCCCAGGCAGCTGACGACCCCCCAGAGTGATGTCTCATCCCGGAGTCTGCTGCTCAAGTGGGTCCCTGGAAGCGATGGATCTTCTCCCATTCGGTATTTTACGGTACAAGTGCAAGAACTGCCAAATGGAGACTGGCAAACCTACTCCTCTTCCATCAGCCACGAGGCAACATCCTGCATTATTGAAAGGTACTGTGTTAGCCCAGGCTAGCCTAGAAATTCCTACACTTTCCACTTCCAGCAGTTAAGAAGCCAAAACGGAGCATCAATCAGCCTCACCGCCTTTTGGAGGAAGAGAGGTTAAGTGAGGTCAGATCCTCCCATTTCAGAGGTGGTGTTTTGAAAAGCAATTGAGAGATTTGCTGAAGGTCGTGCAATAAATCTAATTAAAGGTAGATTGCAATGCATTTTTCTGAAGCCCTTCCTGGAAGCTCAACGAGGTAGATAACACTGTTCAGGCTAAACCATATGTAGCTACACAATGCTCTGTAAAACACAACTAGTTAAAATCCTTTCAGTAGTGACTGATGTTAAAATCCACTCTCAGTGCTGCTTTGCAATTATCTCTATATAAGCTTTTCCAAATGAAATGGGTAGCATTTTTATCTGTATTTTCCATACTGAAGTTTATAGATAGCATCAGAATGTTTAAACTTTGCTATTCAGGCTTCATTATATCCCCAGCAATGCTGCTGTAATTAAAGTCCTTGTAACATCTGCAAGAGCAATTGAATGTCAATGAGAAGGTACTTGTTTTACTATCCTTTTCCTCTATTGACCAGCTAGTACAAATCAGATTATTTCTAAAAGGCCATGAGTTTGTGGAGAATCAAATATTAAGAGAATGCAGACAGACATTTTCAGGTTTGCTATAAGAACACACTGATGTATGTAAGTGGCTATGATACATGGCAGCTCACTGGTCATGCGCCAGAAGATAGAGATACAGAGCTCTCCTTTTGTCTAACTGTGCAGAAAAAAAGAAAACTTTACAATTATAGGTGCAAATATAGAGCTGATTCATTGACCTTGGGGATGCTATGCTCACCCTGAATTATACCCAGTATCTTTTCAGTCAAAACCTGTAAAATCAAGGAAACCAAGTATGTCATTTAGACTTGACATTGGCATTACTGAAAGCAATAGATCAAGAAAGATTATTCATATTGTTCAAGTTCCTGTAGGTAAGTGTGTCCTAATAGGATGGAACTACTGAAAAGAAGACTCCTTGCTAAAAGCATTTTCCTGTGAAAGTCCAGAAGAGTAGCATGTGCTTGCTGCAAGAGTGCTGCCCATCAGAATGCATTATCCCTTGGTGTTTAATCATTCCTTACAAGTAACTTTGCTTGGGTTTGTAGTGAGTGCTACAGCTGCCAGCTCATGGCTAGACACCACCAATTAATTAGCTAAATCCCCTGTAACTTACAGCTCTGCACTTCTTGCCTCTGCAGCCTCCCCCACACCCTCTCCCTGCCAAGGCAAGACAGAAGAATCTTTGCTGAGGTTATGTCAGCTGAAAATCACTCTTTGCGTATCTTAAAACATTGCACGGATAAAAAGAATGGCAGGGAACTTGTTGTTGCTGTCTTTATTAAATAATCCAGGCAATAGCATTAATTTGAAATTCAGTAGGAATAAAACACACTGATCAACCAGTATAAGCCAGAGGATTAGTCAGAAGGCCAGGGCTCCAACTCTCAGCACCTGCTGTGAGCTGACTGACCCCAGGCACGTTCCCTGCCTCCTCTCTGCCTGTCATCCCTGCCCTTGCATAGGGGATGAGCTGACCCACAGATCTTTTTGTGAAGCTATCTTAGGCAAAGCACTATGAGGGCCAGGTTTGGCCTAAGTGGGATGGCCACACATCTTGTCCTTTCCAACAAGCCCCAGGCATGGGCTGCTCCAGGAACTGCAGCTTCCTGGCTGATTTCTGAAGCCTGGTGCACCTATGAATCTGTGCATGTTTTCAGGACTCAGGCCAAGGGAAATTTGAGGAGATGCTGATAGCAGCACCATCCATGTCCTGAAGAAGCTGGGGGAGGCTGCAAAGAAAAGGCGATGTGGAGAAGAGACACACTGCTCAGTGGCTTTAGTTGCCAAGGGGCAAGTTCTCTTTGGAGGCTTGTTCAGAGGAAGACTGGGATGATGAGGGGACGTTTCATCCCTCAGCTGTGTTTTTTTTCATCCCACAGCTTGAACCCATTCACCTCTTACAAACTGCGAGTGAAAGCAACCAACGACATCGGGGACAGCGACTTCAGCACGGAGACGGAGGCGGTGACAACTCTGCAGGATGGTAAGTGAGGAGGAGAGGGTGGCTGGGGCATCACCGTGGGATGAGTGCTCCCCAGCACTCCTGGATTTGCTGGACCTGCTGCCATGTGTTCTCCGCTGGGACAATGGAGAGATAATTCAACACCCAATGGCGTTTTGTTCAGAGGAGATTGATACAGGTAGTAATGAGATGTGGTTGAATTAATAACAGGCAGCCTTAAGTGTCCTGCTGTGGCCTCTGATAATGAATCATGCTTTCAGGAGTCTCAAAATGGAATTAAACTCTGCTTAATTGGCTTCCAAACTCTACACTAACCATTATCTTTGCAAAAATTGAATAATTTACAAGAGATTATTAAAAATAAATGTAGAAGCGTGCATACAGTTGAAGAAGTTTCTCATATTGTTTTCACTCACAATCCACATCAGTCTGCAGTATGGCAAAATTGCTGAGGTAGAAGTAAGAATACAAAGCTCCTGGAAATGGGAGCATTTAATCCTGAAGATCAAGGCTAATAAACTGTGAGTGACATTGACAAGGCTTTTATTTTTAGCCTTAGAGATCAGCTTCTAATTCCTTGATTGTATAAAGTCAATGCCTGAATGCAGAAGTAGCTCTGATGTCTTGAATGGAGAAAGGAACTCTGCAAAGGGTGGAAAAGTGTCAGTATTTACCCTTTGCCTGGGAGCTGGGGTAATTCTGGGAAACGTATATATAAATATACAAACATGGTGCTATGAATTAGCCAGTATTTAATACAGTGCAAGGACTGATCAGTTAAATATCACAACGAGATGGAAAAATAGGGAACGGTTTTGAAAAGGAATGTTTAAAGAGTGTGATCTCGAAATCAGAAAAACAGAGGACAGAGCTCGAGGGTATCCAAAGTCAAACAAGAAACCCTTTAATAGTGGAATAATGTGCCTGATGACAGCCTCCATCTTCCTGAAGAGCAGCTGCTGTACTGGGGCAGGCTGGAGCTGGCACTAATGAGGCAGCACCGACTCACTGTTTTGGAATTTAAAATTTTCTTTTCAATTCTCTTTGAATTTAGTGACAGTGAATCCAGAGTTTGTGCTCACAATACAACAGGGAAAGTCTGCGCAAGCTTCCCACCTCCTTAACTAACAGAACATTTATTCTGCTGAGCTAACCTGGTGCTGCCACTCGAGCATTGCACTGTGGAGGGCTGTCAGCTCCTGATAAGCCTTCCCTGCCTCCCATCTGAGCTGCTGAAGTGTGTGTGGGAGGCTGTGTAACAGATCACAGGCACAGGAACGGGTTAACCCGAGGTAAATCAAGCTGTCCTTGCTATATCAACTCTTCATGCCAACCCACTCTTCCAGCCTGCTCACGTGTCTAAACTGGAAAAGGGTAGATTTAGGTTGGACTAGGAAGAAATTCTTCACTGTGAGGCTGGTGAGACACTGGCACAGGTTGTCCAAGGAAGTTGTGACTGCCCCATCTCTGGAAGCGTTGAAGGCCAGGCTGGATGGAGCTTGGAACATCCTGCTCTAGTGGAAGGTGTTCCCTCCCATGGCATGGCTGATTTTTAAAGTCCCTTCCAACGCAAACCATTCTGTGATTCCAGGAATACATGACACAGATTTAAAAACAAGGTGGGCTTGCCCCAGCTGTGGCCAAGATATAATGGAAAATTTGGAAATACTTTGCTCACACTTCCAAGCACACACATAACTGGTTGAACTTGGGTCCAAACGTGTATCCAGTTGCTTGTGAGCAGCTGGCCCATGGCAGCTTCCTCCAGATTTATGCCCTCAGCTTTTCCCTTGTTTCTCTTCAAGTTGCTAAGATCATGGGTAGAGCAAGGGATGTGGGAGAAGGGGCTGACTTCTGCTTGGGTTGCAATGTTCATATCCACTGCCTCACTTTTGAGACTCGCCATGTAGCAGCAGAGCTAGAAGATGTTCTTCAGCGGCAAGGAAAGAGAATCTGATGAATAAGATGCCTGTTTTCCACCCTGTTTTTATAACAGCTTTGGTGACTTTTTTTTTTTTTTTTTCCTGTTTAGCTCCAGGTGAACCACCCAGTTCTGTGTTGGTAACTCCCCACACGACTTCATCTGTCCTTGTACAGTGGCAGGTTGGTAAAATGAAAACTTTTGATGTTTCTGGAACAGCTTTTCAGTTACTTTGACTTGTTGGCCTTAGTGTTACATTACAAGGGACATTTTCCTGAGCTGGAAATATTGTAGTAAAATTGAAGGACTGCTGCTGCCTCCTTATTTTCCTGATGTAGACATATATTTAAGTGATGGAGAGAAATTTCTGGCAGTTGCCTTTATTTTGTGCCCTGTGAGGGAAAGCTTGGGTGGGAAAGGAGTTTCTGTAGTGATGCCCAAGATCACTACTTGTAGAGGTTCTTCTGTCCTTTCACTGATAGCAATAGATGGGCATCTTAACATTGAAAACTTCCAAGAAAGTGCAGCACTGGAAAGATCAGATAATCAAAAGCTCACTTGCACAACGCATGCTGCTTCCTCCAGCTGCCAAAATAATCAGAGACATATGCTGTGCCTGCAATCCTGTTCATACCTTTGAGGAACTCCACATGCCCTTTTGGCTCTTTGCAGGTAAAAAATTGAGATTTCTTCAGGAAAAAAGAAAGGAAGTTTGAGCTCTCCTTAATATCTCTGAGCTGGATGTGAAACTATTCATGCCAAGTCTGTGTTTTTTATAGGCATTTCCTCTACTTTCCTTTATCTTTCAATACTGGCCTCCTGGGAGATGCTGGAACATTTTGTGACCCAGTGCCTGAGGCCTCTTTTTGCAGCGTGAGCATAAAGAGAGGGAACCCAGGGGGGTACTGCACGTTATCCATAACCTAGCCTGGAAATCCTCTGCCCACCCTGCTCCTGAGACAATGTCCCACGCACAGAATAAGGATAACTTTGGACAGATTGCATTATAGTGACAAATGTACATGGAAAAAAAAAAAAAAAAAAAAAAAAAAGACATGTATGAGGGTCTGTTTCTTGCTGTGCAGCAGCATTTTAGAAACGTGCCTGGCTGGACTGCTGGGTTACTGCCCCAGGTTCACACATCATCCTAAGCAACATCATTGCTTACAGCATGTTGAACAAATAGAAGACATGTTGAGCAGTTTTACCAAAGGAATTATGGACACATGTAAATCTACTGCCCCACCTACAAATAAAACCCACAGTGAAGGGAAAAAAAAAAAAGTAGACGAAGCGAGGACAAAGAGGATATGAGGCATGATGTGCCACTGAAATAAGCATTGCCCAAATTGACTGATTACTGGTGTGTAGTTAATCTGAAATAGGTGGTTGTTTAGGTAATTGGATGCTTTTTATTTCATGAAAACAAAATGGAGTGGTTGTGCCAGAGCCATCTCAAGGGAGTTGTGGGCGATTATATGTCATTACTACATGTATATTAATAGGTCCTGGTAATTCAGCCGTACTCTATTTTTCAAATAAACAAAAATCTTCAAGTCCCACAATAGCCTCCAATTAAGAGGAAGTTTCACAGCAGTGTCTAAGAAATAATGTAAACTGAAAACAGCAGTCAAGCTAAATGGGAGAGTAGATTTCCAAGCAAAGCTAAATTTTTAACTTCGAGCCGTTTTAATAATTCACAAAACAAACTCTAGATGCACTATCTGTGCTTTCAGCTGCTTGGTCCAATCAGTCCATTATTTTTAAAGTAGGAAGAAAATCAGTCATTTCCATTGAGGTCTGTTGTATCAATAATGCAAGGTTACTTCAAATGTTCTGGGGGATGTTACAGCTAACAAGAGGATCAGGCACTGTTCTGCTCTACCTTAGAGATAATAATTATTCAGACTTACATTTCAGTCTCTTTTTTATTATTTTTTTTATTTTTAAACAGCACAAAAGTGGTCCTCTTACTTCTGTGCAACATTATGAGCTGCCACTCATCATCATTTTACTTATTTCAGCAGATCCCTCAGGCCTTCCTACAAAATCCTAAATAATCCATTACATCAAAAGCAGAGTTTTGTCCATGAAAGACAGATGGAGGGGGAAGACCTGACCTTTTAGCAGAGTACCCTTTTCAGGAAAGAATCATGATTTCCATAGCAAAAAGACAGTCTTCAAGCAGGTTATTTTCTGAACTTTCCTGTCCTAAATTTAAAGGAAGGGAAAAAAGAGAGTGACTGAAATAGAAAACTTTATGATGTTCACAGTGGGCTTTATGTTGTTGATGATGTTGTATGAAATTTATTTCCATGCTGGACAGGCTTTGGTTTTTTGCAACCTCTCTTCTCCTTCATGGTTATGGACTCAAAATGTGTCTCAGTGGGACACTGTCACACTGGGGAGCCCTTCCCTGCCAGGGCACCATCAAGGCTAAAGCAACTTCAGAGTAATACAGAAAACAAAAGAGGAAAGTCAGAAGACTGGAAAGGAAACCATAGCCACACTGCTAATTGCCACAAACCCTATTTTGTCTCCTCCACCTTGCAGAGGGAAACATTTCAGCTGGTCCATGTGTGATCATGTCATCAGGTAGCCTTGGAGAAGGCTGTCACTTTGTTTGGTTTTTTGCTCAATCCTTTGAAAAAGGGGCTCAGTCTGAGCCTAGGAAAGGCTGTTCTACCAGAGCTTGATTTATTTGCCTTGTAAACCAGAGTCTGAAAGAGAATGTGATTGCCCTTTTTAAAATACATCACAGGAGTAAACACCCCATAGGGAGAAGAGCAATTTAACCCAAAAGGCAATGTTAGCACAGGAACAAATGGTTGTAAACCATTGAATTATTTAAATTAGAAATTAAATGAAGGCTTCTAACCACCCAGGTAGTGATGTTTGCAACAGCTTTCCAATAGGAAAATAGAAAAATCAGCTTGTTTTCTGTTGGAGCTGTTTCTGAAAAGGACTTGGAGCAGTTGTGAGGGACTGTTCTTGGTGATTCTCAAAGCCCATCACAATCTTTTGTTCCTGGACCATTCTGTAATGGAAATGCTAAATACTAGTGAAAGGTGGTCAAGCTTCTGCAATGGAGAGAGCACAGTAATGAACATGGACAGTAGTGATGAATGAGTTTCTCCAACCATGCACAGCAAGTACAGGAAGATCTTGGGATTATTTGGCTTGTTTTCAGCAGACTCTGGGCAGGACAACTCCAGAAGAAGCAGGCTTCTTGCAGAAGTTTCTTTTCTGCTTTTCCTGGTAGCTGCAGATCTTGCTTTTATACTCTGGTTCACAGTTCTCTTTTTTTTTTTTTTTTTTTTCTTTCCATAAATTGCAGTCTTTTTACTTAAATCCTTCAGCCCTCATCCAAAGCCAAAGTCCTTTACACCAAGCCTGGCCAGCCCTCTCTCCCCTGTTTCCATCATAATGAAGTAATGGGATATTCTTGTCATTTCTGGAAGCAGAATGTTAGGTTATTAACAAATACATTCCTCTTTTCCTGTAAAAAATATTCTTACTTTCTTCATGAAATTTACATGTGGTACTACCTTCTGTGGTGACAGTGTTTCATGCCAGCCATTAATTTTTCCACAATAGACAGAAGGTTTTCCTTAGTACAGTTCTCAAGACTGCTAGGGATCTTTCTGGATTAAAGGTGAGATCATCATTAAAATCCTTTTCATTTATACTTTCAGCCCCTTAAATTTCAGAACAAGAATCTTTAGAAGACAAGTGGCTTAGAGCATCTTTTCTTCTCTGCACTTCTTAGCCTGTATTAGACTCATGAAAGTAATTTTTTTATCCCCAAACACGAAGATTCCCTTTGCTTCTCTCCCTTTAAGCAACCCGTTCAGACAAAAATCTCCTTTTCAGAGGACTGTCTGTATATCTGTATCTGCAGGAAGATTAGAGGGGCTGCTGAAGAATCTTTGCTGAGGTACTGTGTCTTTGAGTACCTTCCAGCATGTTGCAGAAATAAAAAAGGCTCATTATATGAGTCAGACCAATGGCCACCACTGCTCCAAGCTGTTACAGAGACCTGGGTTTGCCTGGGGGACGGGACCTCTGCAACTCACCAGAGTCCACCATACCATGACTCCTCCCCAAATGCCTTTCTGAGGCTATTAGACCTCTTTTCATCTTCCTAATTAAAGCCAGAACACACCAATTCTTCTTTCTTTTCTCGTCAGTCTCTCAGTAAAAGTGTCAAATGGAGAATGCCCTATGAACAGTCCCCAAGGAAAAGAGCCACCAAAAAAATTCTGTCTTCAAGAAAATAATTTATTTCCTTTCATCTCGGAAGAGAAACATTGGTTTTCTGTTCCACTATTGGTGGCCAGCAAGGCACATTTTTAGGGAAGTGTTTATTTATGTTCTTTACCACACGAATGTTTCTGTGGCCCAAGAAGGAGCTCAGCTCTTGGGCATAGTGTCAGTTTTTAAGTGAAGAGCCTTTTGTAACTGGCACAGCCGAGTGAACTTGTCAAAGTTGCCTTTAACTTGTGTTTTTCAAATCATCCAAACTTTGACCCTGTACGTGATTAATGGGAGTGCTCACCAGGGAGCATCACATCCAGAGGGACCCATGTCACAGGACCCGTGTCACCCACTGCCCCTGCTCATGGATGGCTCTTGCCATGCACGTTTTACCAAGCTTGCTCTTCATGTAAATGTTTTTCAGCCACCCAAAGCTGAAAGTCTCAATGGTTTGCTGCTGGGATACCGGATCTACTATCGGGAGCTGGATTATGAGACTGGATCGGGAACAGAATCCAAAGCCATCCAGAACCCTTCAGCTTTAAGAGCAGAGCTCACACGTAAGCTTCTGTTTTGGACCCTATGATATCCCTGCATGGTAATCTGTTGTTGTACCAGGCACCGTATGCCCTTTGTGCAGCTTGGAAATAACACATAATTGTGTTTAAGAGTGCTGGGATAATTTTGCTTTTACACAATCGGGGTGAAGATGCTGCAAAAATTCTAAGAACTCTGATTAGAACCACTCCTCATGGTGATCTCTAACCTATGCCAGCCTGTTTGAATTGATGTTCTGTCCCCCATGTATCCTCTGAGTTCCTGCTTTCTCCATTTCATGATTACCCTGGTATGGTTTGTCCTGCCATCAAAGGAAAAAGAGATTTTCCTCAGCTGAGCACATTTTTTTTTCTTTTGTTATTTTAAAAAAAAAAATATATATATATATATATAATTGATATTTTGTTTTTATTTTTGCAGTATTAAAATTCAGCCGGGGAGAGTATTTAAATGCATCTTTTTACAATATTGAAGTGCTTGTTCCTATTTTGGAAGAAAATAGCAAAAATGATCAAGAATTTTAAGGTGCTTGCTTGCTGTGTTAGCCCCTGGGATTTTTGGCTCACACGGAAAGAAATTGGAGAGGATTAACAGAAAAATGAAAAGGACTTTCAGACAAAGGCTAGAAAAGAAATCAAAGAGAAAAATAGGCAAAACAAGATGATGGGAGGCAAAAATGCAAGAACTTTGTAGACAGATATGGTCCAGCAATGAGATGTGCTCATGGAGGGAACAGCTTTTGCCTTCTTTGGTGTCAGTAGAATATTCAGAATAAGTTAATGCTCACTCTAAGAACAGCTAAAGGGGGTTGAATGATACTATTTTCGTATCTTCTGTCCACTTCCCTGTTTTCCTGAATTCATAAAAATGGTTTCTACAGAAACTTTAACCAGGACAGAGGAGAGATGTAAAGCTTGCATAAGGGGGGTTTCCAGACAAAAAGTTGACTAAGCAACTGTGGATATTATCAGGGAATAATGACTTTGGGTGTTCTTTGGTCTCACAAGCCAGGGAGCCTCTAAAACCTACTGCTCTCCCCCCCCTCCTCTTCTTGGCTGGCCCTGCAGCTACATTCTCAATAGCTGTACAGTAGCAAAAGCCATGCTGTACCTCTCCAGGGAGTCAAAGAATAGAGAAAGGGGCACTTTAAGAGAAATTTCCCACTTTCTCCTCATAATATGACAATTGTCACCCTAGTACACCTCTGTTCCTCTCTGACCTATGGTTTTGCACCACTTAGTGTATTATCACAATTCACTCACAGCAGGAATATTGAATGCTATAAGTGAAACTGTGGGAAATCTAACCCACATTTAAAGAAACTGCTCCTGTCCCATTGTGTGTTTTTGCTCCTTGTGGCCAGGTCTTTACCTTGCAGCTCTTCGTGTTTTGAATTTTGCATGTTAAGAAATGAGGATGTAGTACAGTGCTGAGAGTTTCCCCCTAGAAACTGTTTCCTTTTTACCCATTTGTTCTGTTTAGTCTAGGAGTCAGAACATTTCTGTTTTGTGTATTTGTGAGATTCTCTGTTTGAGGAGGAAATGAAACAGCCCCATGTGAGTGAGATGCTTTTGATGTGTTACCAGAGAGCGATGTGATTTTTATTGCCCTTCAAGGTATAGTCCTAGAGCTCAGACTGTGGATGTGTGTGCTGCATCATTTGCCTCTGTCTCTGCTGTACATCATTTGCAATAACTATTTCCTTGCACTGTAACAAGCTTTCTGCTTTGCTTACCCTGAATAGCCCAAAGCAGCTTCAAGACAGTGAACAGCAGCTCTGCATTAACGACGTATGAATTAACACGTAAGTGCACATTGCCTTTAGAGAGACTCTTTGTAATAGTTCAAAATACACCATAGGCAAACTCCTATGGTGCTCCTCAGTGGATCCATCAGAAATCAACACAGATTAATGATTCTGCTTTCTTGAGTGCCTTTTTCCTTAAGCCCGTGCTTTCCCTACACCAAGAGACACTCGATGATGCAAGTAGGTAGCAGTTGTAAAAATGTGGCTTCTGGGAAGGTAAAACATTATTGACTGTAACAACCCAGTATTGCTGAGCCTAAATGAATTTTGATTCATTTGCTACATATTTCGCAGTCCATCTGAGTTTAGCTGTATCACATCATTAGTCCTATGTTGCCAGCACTGCTATGTTCAGGCATTCCATGGAGGAGGGAGGGCCCAATGAGTTTATGTGCATCTCCAGAGATGTTTTCAATTGGAAATGAATAAAATAGCATTCGACAGAGTTAAAAGGCAAGTTGCTTTGTGGTGGTGATGGTTCACTAGATAGGTTTTGCCCGAGGCTTTTGAGTCACAGATTGCAATGGGCTAAAAAAAAAAATAAATAAATAAAAAAATTAAGCCCTATCCCCACTGAAACTTGCATGCATGAACTCTCGTGTTCCATTTTCTTCCACATCCAGTTAACACTAAGATCTCCCCTGTGGCTTTTCGTGGCAGCAATTAAAGTTTCCCTGCAAGAGCTGCCCACTCCTCTATCCTATACATTTTACTGTATTTTGTTTGTTTGTTTAGGAACTTAGCACCAATATTGATGATTTGCTTGCTCCATGTTTTGCAGTCTCTCTAAGCTTAGTGGTATCACGTCAAAAAGTTAGTGATGCTTCAGGTTGGAGCACAACACATTTCTGAGAAAGCCAGAACCATTTCTGTGCAACTGAAATTAGACAAACCTTTGTGATTAGACTTTTTGACCCTCACCAAACCAATGGCATGCTGTCAGCCACAGAGTTAAGGGCACTCTGTGATTCACTGACAGCAAAAAAAATTATTGGCAAAGGGAGACATTTGGACCTCTGGCCATGCGTGTCTTAATCAATTCATTGCTCATTTAAATACAGAAATTTATGTTATTGATCACGCTCTCAATCTAATTTTACTATGAAATATTTTAGATGCTAAATATTTCTTTTAGGATTGATTCTTTCACCCTGAAAATATAAAATCTGAAACAAAACTGCTCAGGCTTTGCTTCTCCTAATGACGCTGAAAGGATTCTACTCCACCCTCATTTGCATCTACTAATTACCCTCATACAATTGGGGTTTTCTAGATTTTTTTTACCACACTGCTCTCAGTCTCCTACCTCATCTGTCAGAGTAGTTTTTATATGTCAGCAAAGAAATTGGTTGTCTGATGGCCATATGGAGTCCAACCTTCAAATTCTCCTTTCTCTTTGTGATTGATGTTCAGGCTGGGGTCACTCTGAAGGAGAAAGATGCCCACACAGCACTTTGAGCAGGACTTTAGATTCTGCTGCAGATGATCTTCTGCACCCTGCTTCAGCAGTGATGTTCCTGAGCACTTCCCTGGACTGGAAGTCTCTAGGATTAGGCAAAGGCTTGAAGCCCTGTTCTTTCATGCCAGTAGAGATCAAAAGGAGCCTGCATGCTGAACGTTCAAAGTCAAGTCCTGCCCTTTTCTGTCACTAAGAATGACCCAGATGCTCCTCCAGCTAGTTACCCACCAGGAACTATTCCCTTTACTGAAGCAATGCTGTGAGGAAACACTGGAAAATCCTGCCATTCCATTGCAAAGATCTTTCATAATTATGCAAATCCTGCTGTGATGTGTGAATTCAGGAAAGATAGAAGTAGACACGGCAGTAATTGTACTGTTTGATGCTTTATTTCATGAGAGGGGAGCCTGGTGATAAAGAGCTGATGGAACCTAAGAAAACACCTGTTGTACAAGACAAATAATTACATATAATATCTTACCTTTTCAGAGTTGAAGAAATACAAGAGATATGAAATATTAATGACAGCATATAATGTAATTGGTGAGAGCCCTACCAGCACACCAGTGGAAGTCTTCGTGGGTGAAGCAGGTAGGTAAAAGGAAAATTAGATTTTGGTTGGTTGGTTTTTGTTTGGTTGGTTTTTTATGTACTGGTGTGTATTAATATTCTCTTGATAACATTTAATATTTGTCCAGGAAAGGAATTAGTAAATAAGAATCCTGGTCATGATCATTAAGAGTTGTTTGGAGCATCTTCTCTTGGTATAGGTTGATCCTGACAGTCTGCTGCCATTTGAAAGCAGCTGCTCTATACGAATAAGGGAGAAATGGCATTTGAAAGAAAGAAGACAAAATAGTTTTTGGAGTTGCAGGAGGATAGACTGTTCATACCTAATTAGCTTGAGGGGAAAATTGAGTCAAGTTAAAGAAGTGCAAAGTGGAGCAGAAGGAAGCCATGAGGGAAAAGAAACACAACTGTAAGCCAAGACCTGGGGAACTGGTGCTTTTATTTTACAGCTCTCTGTGAAGAGGCATTTTCTGTGCACCACACCTTGCTGGGGTTTTATTCTCCTGAAGCCAGGAAGACTTAGTGTCCAGTTTGGTGGTAGCTTTGGAGGCACAGATGATGGTTGCTCTCAAGAAGATACAGACCCTGTACCTTGGATGCAGGCTCTGCAGGAGCTGAGTGTCAGTGGCACTCTTCATGCTTTTACTTGGTATGGATCTGGTGCAGGAATCCAGGCTGGAGGGATGAAATGTAACTTGCTGATTATTTTGAAATCCCTCCATTGGAAGACCAGAGGTGGAAATCAGGGTGAGACTCAACACTTCCTTGAATACTTTGTGAAACAGATGAGTTTGCAGAGCCCAGATACCCAGCAGCTGAGTCCGTTCTCAATAACTCCAGCCAAGAAGAGCAAGGCTGGAATAGCTGATGCCTTTTTTCCACCCAGGATGGCAGTGATGCATTTATGGTGACCCCAGCTGGAGAGAGGCTGGTGCTGAAATAGTTGTTAGTTATGGTATCCATTTCTGCAGCAGCATCTTTTGAAGCTTCGAACACCCTCCTGTTGTTCAGGCTGCTGCCGTGAACAAATCTGATTACACTTTTGTTCTTCTGTCCCAAGGCTAGGACGTAGAAGCTACCAAACCCAGCACTAATTCATTTGATTATTATTTGTTAAATATGCTATTGCTCAAAACTAAGCAAAGCATATTTTTTCCTAAACTCTGCTGCACATTTTTTTTAACTCTACTTAACCTTTTCATTTCAAATTTGGTGTAGCATTCATTATCTTTCTCTGAAAACATCATAAATTAATCAGAGCAGCCTGGTTGTGCAGAGACAGCTGGCAATATTTACCCTTTTTTCTAGTTTGCTGCTGCTTCATCTTACTTCTGCAAGTGCAGCAGAGAAAGCCCCAAGTGGAGCCAACTGTATCTGGCCTTAAAATACATTTTTGTTGCAGAACTAAATATCTCACTGCTGCAAAGGGAGCCAGCACATGCATTTATACACATGTACCCAGCACAGAAAATTAGCTGGGGAAAACAAAGAAATGTTGTTATATCATGTCTTTGAATCCCATGGTCCCAGTCTATCCTTCTTGTAACTAAGACAGGGAACAGGGGGGTGGAAGGTGCTACATTTGGGAGGAAACTGAGATACCCAGGAGATCTTCTCCCACAGGCAGGGCTGGTGTATCTGAAGTTGTAGTATGACTCAGATGGTTTTTTTAGAGATATTGGCTTTACCTCTGGTTAGGGACAATCTAGGTTCATGTGGCAGAAATGATGAATGTCAGATCTTCCTGCCGATTTTCACTCTTGTTGTGTGAAGTTATCTTGCTTTGTTATTTAGCTGCCTCTTCCACCTCCAAGAACTGGCTGTGATTTATCCTGCGAGTAAAGTGATTGGAGCTGGTATTGCAATTTAAGTTTTAAATTGATTTGTGACACCTTTGAGTTAAAGTGTGCTGTGGAAATACAAGGTTTTTTTGTTGTTGCTGTTTGCTTGATGTTCTTACCCATGGTAAAGGCAGTTAAGCAGCAAGCTGGAAAAAAATGGGTCGGCTCAGCTTCAGCAGTGGAGCTGCCATGTTAAAAATCGAGAAAACCTTCCCAATAAACAAGTGCTGACAACACAGGCAGAGCTCTGAACATGAAATGACTGAAGAGGACCAGTCCCTGGTCTGAAGGCCCCAGATAACTAACTTATGGCTCACTCCAGCTAGATGGTTCTGCCAGAAGGATTGCAGTCATTCTTGTAGGTGCAAGAATATTCCTCTCTTGGTTATAAAAAGGAACCAAGATTAGGGTTTGAGTGAAAGTTTGGGTTTAGGTCAAAGTACCTGATTCTGTGCAGTTCTGGTGGGTGTTTCATACAGTGAGGGCCACCTGGAAATAATGCTGATGGTTGATGTGCTGTTCAGCTTCAAAGTCTGCTGCAGCCAGGATGAGTGATGCAGAAGGAGGAGTGTCTTTCATTCCTTCCTTCCCTCTTGCTCTCTGCCCTGTTAGATTTGAAGATTTTCCTCTCATCATATCTGGGTTTTGGCAATAAAAGCTCCAGTAGTCCATGGAGCCCCATGACAAACTTGGAAAAAAAAAAAAAGGAAAAAGCAAAAAACCAAAATAAAACAAAACAAAAAATCAACAAACAAGCAAAAAACAAACCATGAAATCCAACCTTCTGGTAGTTTTGCCAATCAAATGAGTAAAAGCACGCAAACAGGGAGTTTCTCTTGAGCCCAGGATTGTCACTGAGCTGTACCTCAGCTGGATGCAAGTGGTTTGAGGGTTTTGGGGCTTGTTTTGGGTTGGGTTTTTTTTTGCTATAGGTGGAGCAAAACCGTTTTCCTGTTTCAGTAGCCCATAAGACCAAAGCCCCAGCAAAGGCTGTGTTTTGCATTCTGCCTAAACTTTTGGAAAACTGCCTGATGTGGGGAGCATTTCCTTCCCCATGGCAGGAAAGGAGCCTTTGTGCTCCGAGCAGCCAGGAAGGATGCTGAGCAGAGCTGGTGTCCATCCCCTGCCTGTTTCTAGCACCCTCCTCCTCCATGGGCCAGAAGATCCTCATAACGTTGACTTTTTCGAGCTGGCTGGAGCTCTGCCCCACTCATTAAAGAGCCACGTGCATCTCCTGACAAATGACAGAAAAATTGAAAGTCACTGCTTGCAGAAATTAGGAAGGGAGGCTCAGCCCCCTCGGCAAGCCCCCTCCTTGCCTTGTTAATTCATTTCCCAGTTGAGCTGTCAGGGATGCTGGCTGTGATCAGGAAGGCAGTGAGTGTTCAGCAAAAGGCTGGGCACTGGTGTTCATCCCAGCTCTAAATGCAGCTGGTACCAGAGGTGCTGTTCTGCTCGACTGAAATTAAGACTCTGTTAGAGCAGCCACTATATCAAGAGCATTATTCTACCAGCTTGCTGTCACTATCTGATTGTGTGGTGGGCTCTGGAGTTCAGGAGACTCCACCACCTGCATTTTAATTAAACAGAAATCACAGGTTTGGGGCAGGCGTGCTTCATCTAATTTGGGAAGGTGAATAAAAGGGAAGGTGGCAATACAAATCCTGTGCTAATGAGCCTGCAGCCTCCAGTGCTTCTCCCATATACTGCAAAGCCACTCTGGATGAAAAATAACAGACTTCATCATTTCTTCCAGCAGCTGCTGTTGGAGAAGAGAGCGTGTGTGTGGAGAGAAGGGGTGAAGTGCACCAAGAGCCACTAGCCTATAAACAGGTTGTAAATCCATTAGTGTGAAGGGAGGAGTGATGTTTGCCATTATAACTGATGGTGACATTGGTGACCTTCAGAATTCACGAGAACCGATGAGGTTGGTCTGTTGTTGTTGTTGTTGTTGCTCTTTTTAATAATGATGTCTGAGAACTGGCTCTGCAAGGGGAAAGGGAAGGAGTGAAAAGAGCTGGAAGACAGAGGTTTTTCAGAAGCCTTCCATTGAAATTCCACTTTGGTTGCTAGCACTATCCTTTGGAAAGGCAGGTTTCCTGGCCCTCTCACCCTCTTCAAAGTGACATGGGAGCTTGGAAAGAATGGGAGTAGGACAGGGGGTGACAGCTTCTTACCTCTCTTCTTGTTCCATCTTCAAAACCATCTTGGTGCCTCTTGGTGCAAAGCTTGCAGATCCCAAAGTAAACATCCCTGTTCTCACTGTTATCTGCAATAATTTTCATCTGCCTTCCTGCCTGCAGCTCCAGGGGTGCTCCTGGAGTTCCCAAAATATATTTTTTCACCTTGTAGCTGGCGCGTGTGTAGAAGTTCTGCTCTGCCAATAGCTCAGAGCTGCTTGGCCATCTCCAGCATACTGCAGGCAAGGAGTAGAAGCCATCTGGAAAACTTCAAGACCAAAAATATTTTTTTAGGTTTTGGAAACAAAAGACAAAATACAGAGAAGAAGCTCTCCTAAGGAGAAAGAGGCCCTGTAAAGAAGGAAAGACTTGAGCCCAGGCACCTGGCTCTCCTTGTACAAGTTGCTTCTAGGAAAGAGCTCTTGTCCCTTCTTGCCTGGTTATTGGTGCTCAAAATTTCCCTTTGTCTCTCAAGCTAATGTCAGTGGAGGTTGTCAGAACAAGGCTACTTCATTCCTTGAGTGTCTTCATCTCTTTTCACACGTTCATATAAAATACCCTACATGGTGTCACCTCCCCACTGCAGGTCACTTTCCAGAGAGAGGTGTCCCTCAGCACTACCTTGAGATCCCCTTATTCTTAAAGCATGGAAACTTCACCTCCTCCTCTGCCCCAAATATAGCTGAGAAGTCCCCTGAACCTCCTTGCTCACAGCCTACAAGAAGAATGACAACATTTCAAGGCATTAGAGCTGGCAGCTTCCATCAGTCTGCTGTGGCCCTCTTGGCTGTTTTCTCCTCTCTAGGACACATGGGCCATGTGTCTGGGTGACTGACTGGTTATGCAGATAGGGAGTGTGTTGCTGCTGGCACAGCTGGAAGAACTGGGTGGACATTTCCATCCCAGATGCCACTGGAGGGGGAAAGCATAAGATTATTGTGGCCATTTCACATGGCAATAGTCTAAAACCTGTCAGCCTAAGGACAGTATCTTCCCTTGATAAACACAAGAGGATGGACAAAGCTGTTGGAAAGAAGTGAAATAAATAAATTAGTGGTTTCACTTGCTCAAACTTTAAACAAAGTGATTTACCTTCCTTGGCACTTTAAAAGCATCAAGCCTTTGAAATGTGAAGGTACTTGCTTTTTAATTGTTGATGCTCAGCAAAAGGCTGCTTGGGGGAGATGGTGGGGTGTTTGAAACATTGATTTTCCTTCCCTGTAACCACCTTTAAATTTAAAGAATCTGCAGAGCTGTTCCAATATCGTGCTTAATTATGAATAAGCTCTACACAGTTAGGCTGGGAACATCCTGTTCCAGGTGTGTCACTGAATCTTCAAACGGTCCCCACTGTTTTGCTCCCTAAGGAAGTTCTTCTCTGAGCATAAAGATCCAGGCCATGTTCTCCAACAAAGCACTATGAGAAAGGGTAAAATCAGTATAGAGCAAAAAAGAGAGGATGGAGAGGAAAAAAAAAAAAAATGTGGTAAAGGGTTTCCTATTTGGTCTGGGGAAAAAAACCTCTTCCAAGTTCCTCTTGCATTACTGGAAACCGTTACACCTGAATCCCAATGACATTCCTTTTTTGAGAGTTGGATCAACCACTGGGTACATCCTGTCAGTATTTCTTGGTGGATTTTCAACTCCTCCAGGTTGACTGTACCCATGGTTTTTCTTGGGGCTTTTCTGCAGCAAGTCCAATTTGGATTTGTTGTTCCCACTGGTGACAATAGCAGTCTAGATAGGACTGGGCTGCACTAATCCTGCAGGGCTGTGACAGGGTAGTAAAAATAACAAACCCAAGTGTGCCTTCATTAGAGCATCAGTCATTGCTTGTGTGTTGCTGGTACTGCTGCATGGCTGGGCAGCTAGAGATACAAATTTTTATATAAACCTTGGCTCCCTTTCCTGCTCCAACTGGTTATTTTGTTAAGGGCAGTTTTACATTGTTAATCTGTCTGCAGAGGTGTCCCAAGTGAACTTCCGAATTTGGTAGCTTAGCTCAGTAGCTGCACTCAGAATGGTAAAACAGCAAGTAACCATGCCAGGGTGAGTCTCTGGAAGAAGTGTCCTTACTGTCAACGTGTCAAAAAGACATCCCTGCAGCTCTCTGGAGACTGAAATATAATGTCAAGGCAGGGGGAAGCAAAGTCTAAGTGCAAGTCGTGCTGCTGTCAAAGCAAGTTATTCTACCATATAGGAAAAGGGAATTTTAAGCGAATGCAGTGGAAAGCAGTGCTCAGATTGAGACATAGATTTGATGGGCTTATTTGACAACTTTAATTCTCCATTGACAGTCCAGAAGCTTGCTAAAATGATTTGCAATGTTTTCATGCTGCAAGTAAAAGCTGAATGCTCGCCTCATTAACAGCTCATTAACTTGTTAATATTGGTCATAAGCAGCCTCTGGTACAGCAAAAGGCTTTATACAGCACAGCAGCTCCTGCTTAGCTTTGGTTTAATTGCCTCTTTTTATCACATCTCAATGTAGGAAAGATGTTACTGTCCAAGCAAAAATATCAGCAGGTTTTGATCAACTGAGCTTACCCATCTCTGCCACTGCTGGGGTGGGTGGTGCTGGGCTGCAACTGCCATGAGATTATTTGCTCAGATGATAGACTTCCATCTCACAAACCCAACAATTGGATGTCAGTTCTCAGTGCTGACTGTAGCCCACGACAAGCAGGCTGTCCCTCCTCAAATTTATCATCAGGACTCCCATCTTTGTTCTGGGGTTGCTGAAAACAGCAGTGGGAGGCGTAGGACAGATCAGTTCCTGCTGTACTGTGCTCTGGCCTGTGAAGAACCAAGTCCAGGGACACCCCTGGATGCTACACAAAGGATGGAGGGATGAGAAACCTGATACAAAGCCTTCCTGAAGTAACAGCAGAGTTGACTCCATTAAAATAACCTTCCTTTCAAAAAAATAAGCATTCAGCAATAAAGAAAACAGACCATCAGTTGCACTGTTAAACAAGTGGGGAAGACCCTGGCTGGTAACTTGTATTCAAGCAGACAGAGGCTGGATGAAGTCTGAGTATTTTTAACTAAAAGGTTATATTTGCAGCCAAATATCTATTTCCTCTAATTGCGTCGTCCTGCTTGGCTTGTTTTCAGTCATCCTGGGACATGTGAGCAAAATGTTTTAAGTATTTTCATATGGGTCTCAACTCCTGTGGCTTTGCCTCCTCTGCATGGCTTTGCTGTGAAGCCAGCTGTAGAGAAACACAGTTGGTTTTCTTTTCTGACATCTGTTTGCTGTATCCGTCGTCAATCACGGTACTGGAGGCATTTCAGGTTGCCTGTTGAAGACTAAAAGCAAGAAAAGTTGCCTTTTTTTCCTATTCAAGTATGAATTAGCAATATTGCACAACATTTTGGCCACAGCAATCCACTGAGATGTTATGGGGCTATAGGACCGTAGTGAAGAGCTCAGGGATGCCATGACTGCAAAATAAACAAAGAAAGAGAAAACTCTCACTCAAAGCTGAGAAAATGTAAATTTGATCTCTCTCTCCCCAGGGAGCATGAGATCACAGTCCTCTACAGGCTCCCTGGGGTTCCCCGACCATTGCAATCTATAAATCCTAAATTAATCCCTCATGGGGGTCAGCTACCCAACCTTGCATCAAAGGCCACAGCAAAAGGTTATCACAGTGGCAGATCTCACCTGCTCAGTTTGACTTTTTTTGCTATGGTTTTTAACATTTGGTATCTAGCAAACCTGCTGGGGATTCACTCTATTTATTTGATCTGCTTTCTGGACTTCCGTGAAGCATAAGGGGTTGTTGGGGCTTATTAGGTTTTGGTAGGTGCCACCTTCATTGTTAGAGAACATTAAGTGGGTGTTTTTGTGGGCTGCCATGAACTTGTGGTAGTATGATATTAAACTGTGGGATTAACAAATTATTATGAGTTGAATAGGACTATAAATGGAGGAGGAGGAGTCTTGAGAACTGGAAATCCTGGAATAATAGTCCGAAGTTGGTGACTTTTCTTCTGCCTAATGGGTTGAGGTTTTTTAAGAGAACTGAGAGCAGAACTTTCCCACCCAGTGCTGCTCCCACTGAGGGAGGATCAGGCCAGAGCATCCAAACCTCTACAGCTCTTCACCATCCCTTGCACCCTGGAGCAACTTTCAGTACTCCCTGGGAAGTGACTCCTGTGCTCCTCCGAGCTGGCCCCTCTCTCATTTACCCAACTTTCACACTGGATCAGCTCCCCTAGCTTTAGCAGAGCTTGCCTGAATTTGCATTGATCTCAGTGAGAGGGGATTTTTGCTGGTAGGATTATGCCTCTGTTTCTTTGTGCATACCTAATGCTTGTCAGACTCTCACTGTTCCTGCTCACGGGTCCATCTCTGCTGACTGACGGGCTGCTGAACGTGATCATATTCTTGTTGACACAAAAGAAATAGAGGAAAAAACTCATCTTACTATTTTGCCCCTTCCTGGTTTAACTACCTGCGTGCCTTTTCCAGACGTAGTCTGACAGTTCTGTAAGAGCTTTACTTTTGGATCAGGTGCTCTGGGTTCCTTGATGGATAATCTCAGGATGCAATCTGATAGCCTATTTTAGGTTTGTGTTAGCTAACTAGAACTATGGGCTTCAGCAGAAGAAAAGTATGCAGTTTCGGTTTGCAGGCTCTAACTATTTCACAATACTGCTCCAGCAGATTCACATCAGTTGCAGGTATTGTAAAGTGATTACAGGAACTTTTTCTGCATCATTCAGATTGTGTCTGTCCCACAAAAAACCTGGACTGCATGTGAATCGTTGGGAAATCTGAAACCCCAGACTCAAATTTTGTAATCACAGCAGCAGTGTTTTCACCAGTGCTGGAAGAAATAGTGAGGGATGGGATGAGAATTGGTTCTGCTTGAGTCACTTGCCAGTTTGTGAAGGTTCTTCATGAATAAGTCATACCCATGGAGATTTTCTCAGAACATGATTTCCTCCTCAGATCGAAAAAATGGCGTTGGTGGATAATCTCCTAGAGTCCAGACCTGTGGAAAGGATGTTCCATTTCTAGTTCTTGTTTCAGTTCCATGTTTTTCTGATGTGTGCTGAGTGTCATCTCTCCCTCTTTCCTCCTTCCACCCCTGCCTCCCTCTCATATCTCTGCAGATGGCCGAGGACATGCCTAGTCAATACTGGGAAGCTTCCCAGTGCTAAGCAAAGAAGGGGATGTTACATTTGGGTATCATTTGCAGCTGGTTTTATTTATGCTTTTCATTACTGTAATACCCTTGAAAATTTTATGTGGCAAAATGTAGATACTATATTAAGTCTAAAATACAGGGAGGAGCCCAAGTGTTTGCCTACCCAGATAGTATGGAACAGAGTAAAGCAGTTCCAGGTGTGCTGGATTGATAAAGTCTCCTTCTTCTTCACTAAGGTAGGCTTCTCTGTTTATATTCCTATTTTTGCATCAATTAGATTGTGCTCCCTCTCTGTCAGTACTCATGAGGATGAGAAATGTTGGCTGAGCCCTTCTTCTATTGGCTTCCACTGGTCTCTTGTGCCCTAGGAAATGTTTCGGTTTGTCTTAGACATCTGTGCAACTGTGTAAACCAACACATTTATCAACCCTAGGAAAAAAAAATGATTTTCTGTTAAAACCTGGCTATTTCCAGCTGCTTTACATGCACACACACGGAGTGGAACTTCATAGGCTTCTCAAAGATGGGGGAGATGAGATTGCTCCTTTCCTGAGAGTCATTCCCAGCAGCAGGGTGACACATGCCTGCTGAAGTTAAAAACTGGCAGAATGCTCAGGTTTGGTGCCAAAATGAGCAAGAAGGTAGGAACACTCGGGTCCAATGTTAGCAAATAGTTACCTTGGAAGAGTTAAGACCTATAACTTTTGTGTGTGGGTCTGCCTGTCCCATTGCATCTGAAATACACCTGAGTAACACCAGGAAGTGCAGTCTTTGGAAAATGCACTTGCTTCCATCACAAAACATAGCCCAGCTTAAAATAGCCAGAAATTAGTGGGAAACATCTTTTCCATCCTAACTATAGCTGGTGCTGCTTTGTCACAGCAGAAAGCAGCTTCACAGTAGCTGCTTTTGAAGCACAATTAACTAATTGTTATTGAACTAATCAGCATCACTCCCGCAGCATTCTTGGTAGAATGGAGGTAATGCTGCACGGGGGGAGCCTGCCTTGCTCCCACCCCTCCTTCAGACACTGTTAAGAAAATGGTCAATAAACACTGAACATTTTTCTCATGCTGCTTTTCCTTCCTGGAAAGAGTGTCTGCAACCATCTGCAGATGCACTTCTTGGCTCTTTCTTGGCAGGTACAGCATCCTTGTGTTCCATCTCTAAGCCCGTACTGCAAGGAAACCTCTTGCCTTTTGCTTTGCCCATTCAACAGATCAAGTCTTGCTGTTTTATCTTGTGACCTTCTGTTTGGTTGGTTGTGTTTGGCTTTTATAATCCACTTAACTGTTGCTTATCTACCCCACAACTTGAGGGCAGTGGCTGCAATGGAAGAAGAAACAATCTGTTCTCCATGCCTCTGGAGGAACAAAACATCCATACCATGAGGCCAGACTTTTAAAAAAAAAAACAAACAGGAGTTATTTTCAGAGTTATTAAAATAGGGATCTGCAAGCAAAGTTTGTGTGAGGATGGTGGGGGAATCTGGGAAAAGGGTCAGTGGTCAAGATGACACAAACATCTGACCAGCCATGCTGATCCTGCGTGTGAGGCTGGAGGATGGCTTGAATGAGCCTTCTCCAAATCCTTTCCAGATCTATTTTCCATGACTCTGGGTGCCAGGAACCAGCGTGCAAACTTCGGAGGCACTGCATGTGCATGCTTTACTTGTCAGCACATGCTACATTGAGTATTGCTCTGTCTTCTCTCTGGTTTTTGCTCAGGAGGTAGATAAGATTACAGCTGACATGTCAGAGCATGCTGCAACCACCCCTGCATTATCATGTGTAGACATACAGATTAGAAGCTTTTTAGGCCTGGAGCTGTCTCTTTGTTCTATGTTTATGCAACACATTGTGCAAGGAGATTCTGACCTCTAGGTGCCAACACCAAAACGCAAATATATTGATTACTAGGGAATAAAAGCAGGCATGTTCACAAAAGCATGCTTTGATGCATGGGGGGCAAAATACTTGTTAGGTAGGAAAGGACCAGAGGTCTTGACAAAAGAGAAATTTGCTTGGGATTGTTCAGAACTGTGGGAACAACCTGATGGACAGCAAATCTTCAGTCTCTCGCTGCATTTTTTTCCTCTTTATTAATTTTTTTTCTCTCCATATTCATTTAAATAGCATGAGTACCTGTAAATATTGTCCCAGCCTTGTCTGTGAATTTCCTGGCATAATACTGGCTTTCTAGAAACAATTAGAAAATCAGTAGAGGAGAAATCTCTTTGCTACCCAGAAATATGAGAAAAGATGTAAAAGCAGCAAGGAATGCTTCACAAACACAGTTATTGAGCTGACCCACTGAACCACAAGGATTTGTAGCCTGCCTGTGCTACACAGCCTCGTGGTGACTGTCACTAAGAAAAGGAACAGTAGCTTCACACTGATGAAAAGCTCTTGGTGCCACACAGACCAGAAAGCAAATACCTCAAGCAAACAGCAAGAAAAACTAAAAAGTGAACCTTCTGCAGTGCAGGGAGACCACTGGGGGGGTTTCTGCAGCTTCTCTTTAAAGGTTATAAGCATTTGCAAGCTCAAATTGACTGCAGAGTGATCAGAAGCCGTTCAGTACGACTGGAAAATGAGGGCAGTGAAATGTTGAAATGTGGATTTAGCTGTGTAACTCCACTCAAGGCCTCATTTTGACTCTCTTGCGTTTCCAGATAGATTTGTTGTCTTTACATGATCCTGCCAATATCATCACAGCCTGTAGATGACGATGGGGTTTTCTTACTCATTATTATACAACCTGCTCAGCCTTTCTCCTGATTTTTGGCTGAGAGTTTCAAGGAGACAATCTCAAAGGTGAATTGAAATCAGATAAGAAAAGAAATGTTTACAAATGCCTGTGTGAGATTCCAAGGCAGGGTACGTGCACAGAATTAGACTTCATGAATATATACCTTTTTTTTCCAGGGAAAGTGAAATAAATGCTTTTTACCAGCTAAGAGCTGGGTTTGGACCCTGAGGGGTCTGTGCCACTCTTGCTAGAGTTGATAATGTCACTAACACCCAAAGCAGTGTGAGGTATGCAGCTTTAACCTTGCTTTTTATGTATTTGTGATTTCAACAGCCACAAAAATAAAAATCAGAGCTCAGTAATCTTGAACTGCATTCCTAGAAGGTAAAAGGCTCTCCAATTCACCTTTAAAATGCACTTGCTTTTATTGGCACAGGCTGTCCGTGCATTCAGCAAATGGTCTGGGGTTTCAAACAGGTAGAGTCTTTAGGGATGTGTTTCCTTCTTTTTGAAGTGTTTCATTTCACCCTTAATGTAATGTGCTGTCTGCACAGAGCCACATCAAGCAGCAGCAGCACTTTTCTGCTGTCCCTTGCTGTCAACAAGAAATCTGTGCTTAGAAGAAGGAGGAAGACATCAGCCTTTGAAAGTTGAACAGAGGGACAGGCTCACAGGGCACAAAACCAAACCATTTGCATCTCGTCAATGCTCTGGGGTAGCAAAGAGAAATGTCTTTTTCCACATCATCTTTTTCTTTTTTTTTTTTTTTAATTCCTCCCATCAAATTTTCCACCACCCTGCCAGCAAAAGTGCAGCTCCAGAAGCTTGAGTGTCAGGGGAGAATGATCACTGGCGGTTTTTCACCATTGTATTTCTTAGATGTGTTCCAAAAAGGGTTTGAGGAAAAGTGGTGTTTTTCTGGCAGCAGTCTGCTATTCTGATGGTCGCATCTCGGAAGCAGTGATTGTTGCAGGCTGGCATATGGTATCCAAAGAAAAATGCTATTGTAGATGCTGCTGTAGACCTGGATATTGGGAGTATTTTGAAGGACAGACAGCAGTGTCACTGCCTAAAAAGAAAACATATTGGTAAAGTGATCCATTTTCTTTGGTGATTGTACATATTCCTGTTTCCCTCAGCATGTCACCATCTGCAAATGTCCAAGATGTATTTTCAGATTTGTATTGTGTGATTAGTTTGGCTTCGCACCCTGATGTGTGCTGTGAAAGTCTCAAAATCTTGCAATTTTTGGTCCTTGACAGACCAGAGCCCTGCTGCACTGAGGGCAGCCAGATGGGTAACTTCTCCCTGTGCCCCTCTCCTGAGTGCAGAGAGCAGCAGCTAGACCAGTGCACCCCTGTGAACAGGCTTTATTTTACTGATGGTCATTGTCACCTCATGGATTTGCTACGTCCAGCCAAAAAAAGCAACAACAACAACAACAAAAAATTAATAAACAAATATTTCCAAGTGAGCACTGGGGTAAAGGCTATTTTCAATTTTACCTTTCACATTTAATTGTACAGCAATAATTTTGCAATAGAGTTGCCGATGGCAAACATGCAAAAGACATTAACTTTATTTATGTTTTGGATTATTAATGTGGCTGTTAGAATTCCTCCAGTTAGTTTTGATTGAATTGGTTTTTTGTGCGATTCTGTCGTTTAATGGAGCGGTAAATAAGAATTTCTGATAATGAGCCCAAGCATCTGTCACAACAACCTGGTGCTGGTTATTAACATTTCCATTAACGGCAGGGTGGGCAGTGATAATATGGAAACCACACAGTTAGAACAAAATAAATAGTTGGTGTCAGGCTGAGTGAGTGTTAATTACTATTTTATTTTATAACTCTGGGGGGAGGGAGTATCGGTAGAAAAGTGTGACTTATGAAGGTCATTCTTTCTAAAGAAAGAAGTCTCCAGAGGAACAGATAACCGGGGCTATCTAATGGAGCAGTCAATGTTTTATCACTTCTATTTCTGGTGCAGGAAGGAGCAGAGCAGCTCTCTCAGGTGGTCTGGGTAAAGGCTGTGGCACCTTGAGCCACTGAGAAAGTAAAAGCACATCCTTTGTCCTGCCTTCCTCTTCCTACTCCTGGAGTTTGAACGATGCTCTGGCACCTTTTCTTCAAGCAGAACATGTGCTGGTTGGTTAAGATCTGCCGGAGGCAGAGACAGCAGGTCAGGAAAACAGCCCCTCCTTGCTGCCTGCTGGGGAAGAAAATCCACCTGCACCAAGTTGGATGCTGAGAAAGGGAAGGATGGTGGGACCCAGGTGCACTCAGAGATGAGTTTTTCTAGCACAGCACAATGCAAAGAAGAAATGCCACCAGGAGCCAAAGAGAGCCAGCAGGTGCAGAAGGAAGTAGAATCAAAGCGGAGCTAACAAGTAGCAAGATGAAAGTCATTCTGCAATACATAAAATATTGCTTGAGTTGACCAGCACCTGACTGGTTTGGGAGGTAATTTTAGGCAGTGTTTTGGTCTGGAGTTCTGCAGTGTGGCAAACAGGCTGCTGTAAAGACTGGGTGATGAGTGGGAGGCCAGGCTGGTGGTGGTGGTGAGGGGCTGCCTTGCTCCCAGTTACAATCAGGAGTGATGGGTCAGGAGCCCAGTGTTACTGCCATGAGCAAGCCCCAGCGTTATTGTAGAATAAAGACAAAATCCTCTCTTCTTTTCCAAAGCTGCCAGCAGGATTGAGTTGATTCAGTGTCTAACCTAGTCTGTGTGGGACAGAACTTAACCACCTCCGGCGGCTCAGCCGCTCCGCAGTCCACGTGTGCTGAGACTTCCCTGAGATGCAGATACCTCCAGGGCTGACTCTGTTAGCTGGCTTGTGGAGTAAACAGAGTCTGTCAGGGGTCCTGCTGCAAATGGAAAAATTGCAACCTGGATATGAACTACTTCTGCTTGTCACTATTAATTCTTCTGTCCTCCTTTCTCTCTAGCACCAGCCCTGGCCCCACAGAACATCCAAGTAAACTCCCTTTCTGCAAGCCAGCTGGAGCTCACCTGGGACCCCCCTCCTGCCGACAGCCAAAATGGGAACATCCAAGGCTACAAGGCAATCCTCCTCTTTCTGCTCCTTTCATTTATCTTGTTTGGCATTGCTATTACTTGTGAGATAGCTCCACAAACTACAGTTGCCCTTGCTGCATAAGGCAAATTAAAAGAGCAGTCAGACTGCAGAATGAAAATGGCACTAAATCCCAAAATCAAAAGAAGGAGAATGGCACTGGGGGGAAAAAAAAGGAAGAGTGTGTTGCTATTTGTGGAGAAGGAGAGCACAGGGAGGCAGAGTATGCAGATAAGGAGGCAGTTCCATTTATGCAGGCAACATATCTGCTCCAAAAAGCAACAGGCACACGAGCTAGGGGCAAGAAACGTATTCGAGAAAATTAACTGAGTTTTCTGTCTGTCAAATGTTGCAAGCTATTAGGAAAAGCAGAACTTTCTCCAAGCCAGAAGCCTGAGCCAGGTCAGATTTCAGAAGAATCATTTCATTTTCTTAACTCTTAACAAAATTAAATCATGCTATTAATTGCATTTGCTTCATAGGAGATGAGCACATTGCAGAAGCATGATGTTTAGTTTCTCCAGCATGAGAATGGACCCTCAGAGAGACGAAATGGGCAAGTCTACAAACACTGGAGCTTGGCTTGAGTTCAGTGTCTGGCTCTGCCTCTCTCCATGAGTTTAGGTCCATAAGCAAAGAAAAGCCAAGCCAATGTGAATAGTCTGGCATGCATTCTTGGCAGTAACAAGCATCCTTATATATCAATTCATGTTCTTTTCCTTTTGTACGTATATAGATGGCTCTAACAGCTTGGCTTGTAGAGCCAAGGTGGAGTCTTGCCTTGGCTCATTCCCTCAACTTTCTGGCTTGCTTTGGCCTGTTGTAACGCTCTCTCTGCCAGGCCTGTCCAATAAGTAGGGCTGGCACATCTTTTCCTCCTGGAAATTAATTCTCCAAAGCCTAATTTCATGGCAGCAGAGTAAAAAAAAATTTAAGGCAAAAAAATGGGGAAAAGTACCTCAAGGAACTTTAGGGAAAGTCTTTATTACCATCTTCAGGAAGGCATTTGCTTGGCTGTCCTCTGAACACAAATGGTGAAACTGTTGTGTGCATCTGGAGGTGAATTATGGAACATCGTAGCAGGATGCCAGTGCTGACAGGCAGCTAACATTTCAGGGAGAATTTAAAAACTGACCTCTTATCACTGAACCCTGGCAGCTCATATCTGCTGTCATTAGGCCATATTCTTTAGCTTGTGCTCTATTTTTGAGTGATGTACTCAGCTATATGGTCGCGGGACTCAGGGGAAATTGCCAGAGGAAGATAAAAGATTGGGCACATGGTGAAAACCATTAGGATCCCATTTAGCAGAGGAGTCCAGAGCCAGACTGCACCATCTCCCTGATCTTTTATAGCTGCAATGCCCAGGTATTTTCTAGGTGAAGGGATACACTAAACCATCTCACTATCCCAACAGATTTATTACTGGGAGAGCGACACCCAAAATGACACAGAGAAAGTGAAGGTCCTTTTTCTCCCAGAGACAACCGTCCGGCTCAAAAACCTGACCAGCCACACACGGTACATGGTCTGCATCTCTGCTTTTAATGCAGCTGGGGATGGCCCCAGGAGCAGCCCCTCACTGGGCAGGACACACCAGGCAGGTATGGGACATTGTCTTGTCACAAATCACAGACTTGGGTCTGACCAGCACCTACTATGGCTGAGGGAAAAGGATGGATGCAGGAGGGCACTGGTGGTCAGATGGAGTTTGTGGATGGGTGATTACCTTGTTGTATGGGTCTTGGAGGGGGAAAAGAGGGATGAAGGAAGTGGAACGTGTGAGAGGGAATGATACAGTGAAAATGAGAACAGACTGGCAGAAAGAGTGGTCCCTTCACAAAGTGGTCCGAAGGAAACTGACCATGGGTCTCTTCCTGGCCTCTGTGCTCACACCTGAATATCCGAGTATGGAGGGAGCGCTCTGGGGCAAAGGCAATGCTGGATGGTGGCTATAAGGAGGAGTGCACCTGGTCTGCACACTCACCTAGTGTTGTGGTCTTCTGAGGGTCTGTTCCCTCTGTGTCCTGTCTCCTTGCTTGCTTTGGAGTCCCAGCTTTGCAGCTGAGTGGTTGCTTTCCTTAGCACAGCCTGGGTTTCGGATTGATTACAGAGCATTTGGATACAATTGACAAATCCCATTCTCAGCTTATTTTCTTCAGATTTAGGGTGGGTAAATAAACCAGTGTTTTATAATATATATGTATATCAGATTGACTGTTCCTACTGCAATTCAATCTATTTGTAATCCCTTTAGCACCCAGTGCTCCCAGCTTCTTGGCATTCTCTGAAATCACTTGCACTACACTCAATGTGTCTTGGGGTGAGCCGACAGCAGCAAATGGAGTCCTGCAGGGTTATCGAGTGGTCTATGAGCCTTTGGCTCCTGTCCAGGGTAAGAACGACCTCCAATGATACATATTCGTGAGGAAATGACAGAAAAGCATTGTAGTATCTTTTGTCTCTTCCCAATTTCCTACTTGCTCTCTAATGTTTTCCCAGAGAAGCCAGGTGGCAGAGGGTAAGTAAAACAATTTTGCCAAACCTGTTCAGCAAACTGTAATACTGCAGAATATAGCTTTCATCTGTCCTCTCTCATTTTCTTGTATAAACTATATTGTCTGTGATTTGAAAAGTCATTTTACTGCCATCCTTACCAGGTATGGGCAAAGAGGAAACTCAGCCTGAGAGTGCCTCCTTGTCTCCCCACATTTCACTTTGAAGTTGCTGAGTAGGCTCCATCCCAGAATAGTCATCAGACACATTTGTGTAGCTTATCACATCACGTGTCACTTCTGTTATCACAAGGATTGCCCGAGCATCAAATGTGCTAGTCATCACTGGGACCACTGCTGCTTTTGACAGGGGAGGATAACTGTGTTGGAGATTCAGTCGTGTCTGTTCACGTGGAATTCTCAAGCAGCACTTTTTAACCCAACATGATGTTTAAGCTGGACCACAGCAATGTGGTAGCTACAAATATTTCATTAATTTGTCAGCAAAGCAACAGAAAAGTATTTGACAGTTTCTCTGAAAACAAATGTAAAGGTGAATTACAAAATATTACTAAGTTTTTGGATGGGCTTATTAATATTTTTATATTGCTGGTATTGCCAATAGTTCAATAAGATGTCCAACTTTGGCAGTGTGACAGCAGGGAGAGTAATTTTAGCCATTGCCAATCCATTTTAAACTCTTTTCCAAAGAAATAAGGATATCAATCACTTGGATTTGCTTCTTCTGTAAGGAATAAAGATCTATATTGTCTGAATATCTATGTCTCATCCACTGAGAAAGTTATATTCAGGCATGAAAACACAAGAATAAAAGCACTTTCAGCCTTTATGGCTGGTAAGTCTGAGCACAAAGAGCTAATGCAAAAAGCATTTCTAATTCTGACCAAGAAATGTGCACAGGGTATGCAGCAGGTTTGGGATGTTTGGGCATTTTCAGCATCTTATTCATTCCTACACGGTGTTTAAGAATACATTTTTTCCCCTGAAAATATGAAAGTGTCAGATCATGTTTTTTCTTCCTGTATTTGACTTAACATCCTCAGAACCTTTGTTTTCTTTTCCTCTCTTTCCCACCTCTGCTTGTGCTTTCTCTGACTCCTGTTTGTCTCTGCTCCCCTTGTAGTAGGATTTTGCTGTGAGCAGGGTGGTTATGGAGCACTGTTCCTCAGATTCTCAATACTTGCCTAAATTTAATTTCCAGTTGCTATTCATTTTCTCTTGTGCCAACCTTTTTCTTTCCGCAAAATATTTATTCTCCCACCATGGTAAGTAATCCCTCCCTCGAGGCCACCATCTTCCTCTAATTGAAAGCCAAGCTCATTTATTTAGAGAGCAAGATAGAGCCAAACTCTTTGGAAGGTGGAGCACATAATGATGGTGAATGCTGACCCCATGATCCCAGAGGGTCCTTCCAGCCCCAGGTCTCACATTCCTCCATAACAGTGCAACGACATGAATGGACCAGGCTCCTGGAGGTTTTTTTTTCCTGCTTCTTTTGACTTTACACCAATTCATGGTTTTTGGCTGAGCATCCTTGCTGTTGTGACACCTTCTGCCTTCCTACTCCTGAGCCACGGCTTAAAATCTGTGCCTTTTGCAAGACTTCCTAAGAGCAATCTGTTCTTTAGCACTGTCATCTCCCTGTTTGACCTTTTATTGTTTAAGCTTTCTAGTGTTATGTTTTACACAATAATAGACAACAAAATTGCCCTGGAGTCTTTTTTTTAACAGTTCCTTTTTCTTTGGAGCGTAACTTCAAAATGACAAATGCTTCCTGATTTCTCTCAGAGAATTGAAATCGTACACCTAGGGAAGGAGGGAGCACTTCTACTGCTTCCTTGTTAGCCAAGGAAAGATTCCTTGATTTCTAAACTGTATCTGGCAGAAAAGTTTAAACAGAAATCACTCGGACATTATTCTTTATTTAACTGATAAAAACTGAAAGCATTCTGTTGATTTGCATAAAATAAGCATCTGGATTGAAAAACATCTTCCTCTGTGTTTTTCTGGAAAGATAAATTAGCAAGCAGCCTTCTCTGGTGGGAAAAATGTTCTCCCACTTCCTATCTTTTTGGCTTGAAATGCGTTATTTACATCTACAGAACCAGAAAAATGCCAAAAGGACTCTAAATTTGAACTTTCTGTTCTGTAAAATGTTTTTATAACTCAAATGCTTTCCATTAACTTCCTTTCATAAAAATGCTGTGAAAACTGAAGGGGTTTTTTTGGTTTGATTGTTTGTTTGTTTGTGTTTTTTTGCTTTCAAAGCATTCATTGCTGCTCTGCCCTTTATGAAGCGTTGAGCACCTAAACATGAAACTAGCTGGGAACCACGATGAAGGAAACAGCACTGATTTTAATTCCTCCATGTAAGAAAAATTCTTAGGGAAGAGCAAAACATTCCTTCAGCCTTGTCCATGCTTTGATTACATCTCATGCTGCAGTGGCATTTATACCCACAAGTTACCTGTGAGATCTGTGTCCTTCATTCCACATTCACCTGGTGATGGTGCAAATGACAGGACAAGATGAAGGGATAGAACCTGGCCCTTATTTCCTCCTCCAGGCAATGTTGCAGGTTACTTGGCAAAGACACAGGGGAGAAACACTTGCTTAGGAGGCAATCTGCAACATGCAGTCCTCTTCGTTTACCTCCTCCTTTCTTCCCAGAATAATTAGTGAAGTTGTGTGTAGTCTCTTGGTAATTTCCCAGTTGTGTTGTAAGGTTTTTTTCTTGTCAGTACCCACTTATCAAGCTTAAACTCTAATTATACTTATCAGTGCTGAAAATTGGCTATTATCACTACTTAAACTCCTGCTAATTGTAAAAAATACTTTCTTAGCAAAGTGTTAGATAATTTTACTTACCATCTAGATGTAATAAGCTCCACTTGATTTCTCCTTTTTGCATTGCAACCTTCCTTATGTTGTTTTGGTTTGGTTTTGTTTTTTTTTCTAATCTCTGTGATTGTTCCAGGGGTGAGTAAGGTGGTGACTGTAGACATTAAAGGAAACTGGCAACGTTGGTTGAAGGTCAGAGATCTCACCAAGGGCATGACCTATTTATTCAGAGTGCAAGCCCGAACCATTGCCTATGGACCTGAACTGCAAGCCAATGTCACAGCTGGGCCAGCAGAAGGTATGTGGAGCCATAAAAATGTGTTGCAAGCCACATCAGTTCTACCAACATGGTCCAACAGAGGGGAATAGTGCACTTGGAGCACTTAACATGAATTTCCAGGCCAAGGAGAGGCTGAGTCAAAGGAGCTCAGGACACGAGTCAGTGGGTTTTGCAGCTGCCCGTGAAAAACGTTTCCTTTTTTCCTGAAATCTAGAAGTTTGATGTGAATAAACAAAACCATGTGAACAAATCATAACACGAATGAGATAACCAGGGATTTCAGAGCTGCAGCCTGACAGCATAGTGCATAATTCTGACTGTACTCCTCTGCAGTGGAGTGAAAACTGGGATAACTCTGCTGAAACCAGCAGAGGTTCCTGGATGTAAAACCAGAAAGAATTTGCAGTTATTCTCTCCTGACATTTTGGCTTATGCAGCAGGGAGAGGCCTGTGAATTTCCTGGTCTATCAAGAGGAGCAGCAGGCTGACTGTCTGCATTCCCTGCTTGGTTCAATATCTGTACCAAAAGAGTTGGTTTTCTTATTTGATCGGTGATTTTGATAAATAGATAATCTAATAAGGCAAATGCTCTCCAATGATATAAGCCTGTCCAGTAAATCACAGAACATCACTGCCATGGTCACAGCTCTGATTTTTGCTTCTTTTCCATCTCAGGAAAGTATTTGCTCTCCCCATCAGAGCCATGCCTGGCAATTCCACCCTCTGGGTGCCAGCAAGCTTTTATTTTATTGAAGTACCATCCATAGCCATTATCTGAGATAGCACTGTGTGGATGCCCAGTTTAACTCTCCTTGTCCACCACAGACAGTATAAAGTAGGAATTCTCTCTATCATGGCTGTGGCATCTTCCCAAGGGGATGGGCAGGCAGCTGTCCCCATGAACCTCTTGCTGGAGCTCAGAGGCTGGTGTCACCTCTGAAATCAGGAATAGCAGTGGCAGATACGTTAATCATTAAAATGAATAATTTTTTCCCTTCCCTTCTTAACACAGGTACCTGTAAAAGCCTGCCATTGATACACAACTGCTGGTACTGGAACTAGTGAAAGAAATTAGGTCCACATCCCATGAGCTTTATGTTGCCTATATGTTGACAAGTAGTTTTAGACATTTTTTTTTTCCCTATATCAATAGAAGAAATGAAGAACAGTGCAGTCTGTCTGTGATAGCACCACCATTTTCTATTCTTTCAACCTTCAGGGTCTCCTGGGTCCCCCCAGGAAATTCTGGTGACAAAATCTGCTTCTGGATTGACACTGCAATGGACTGAAGGTGATTCAGGAGAAAAACCTACAACTGGCTACATCATAGAGGCAAGACCCTCAGGTAAGCCAGGAGAAGTATTTAGAGCTTGATCTCAGGTGTTCCTTTCCTTCAGTCCACACTGAAAACCATCCCCCAGTGGAAAGGTTGTTTGTCATCCCAGTAAGGTAATGGAATTTTGTTAGAGAATTAACCAGCATTAAGCTATTGCTGGTTTATTAGGTAGTCAGGCAGATTTTCTCCTGTTTAGGAAAAGTCACAGAAAATTACCCTGAGTGCTCTGACTTTTACTGTGCTACATCACTGGTAAATCATCCAACTGATGTGCTAATACAGTTAATAATTAAAACTCTCTTACATGCTTACAGCATCTTTCATGTGCAAGGACTGGTAAGTATTTACAAGCTGCGTTTTGAGGACCACAGATAAAAATCTGTCCTGCAGCAGAACATAGCAACTAATTACTGTCTTACTGCTAATAACAGAGCCCAGACTTTAGCCTCACACACACAACACTTTCCCCATTTGTTCCTCAGGAAGGGCATTAGGGAAGGGACAGGAATCTCCCTGTCACCGCAGATTTTCTTGGTGCTTCCCCAGAGCTCCTTTTCTTCTGGGATTTGCATCTTACTGAATCTGCTTTCTGCTTTTTCCAGGATGTTTTCCAGGCTGGACAAGGTCATTTTAAAAGTAGGTGTATACTCCAGCCTGTTTGCAGCCTCTCCCTGCTCGGTACCACTTGTAAATTCAATAAGCACACATTTGCTGGTAACCAAGTCATTAAGAAAAACCAGTGAATGCTGCCAGACCCCTGTGTAATCTCATTTGATAATTTCTCTCCACTCTGACAGTGAATGCTGATAACCATTTGCCAAGCACAGTATTCCAGCTGGTGATGCATCTCCCAGATAGTTCTTTCTCATAGGCCATGTTTGAATGTCACAATGTCAGAAGCTTTGCTGAAGTCAGGATAGATGATGTCTGCTCTTTCTCCTCTATTGACAAGGTCTGCTACCCTGTCATAGAAGGAAATTAGACATGATTTATACTTGACAAAGCCATGTTGGCTGCTTGTTCTTTTCTTTTTTTTACTTCTAGGTGCTTGCACGTTGCTTGATTATGTATTGATTAAATGAATGATTATCTGTTTGATTACATAAAGGATCCTAAGTATTTCTTGTATGTATCTTGAATGTAAGATTGCATTTTAAACCAATGATTTTAATTACTTTTAGGCAGACCAGTATCAAAATTATTGCTTGCACTCCTGGTCATCACTGAAGACACAGATTTCCATACTTAAATCTGATAAAGTTTTCTTTGTAGCAAGGCTCTGCTGTGACCTTAAGGTTTCTTCCTTATTTCTGTCACTTGACTATTATTTTCAAAAAAAAGTCAAGGAAAATGTGTACCTTCTCAAAGCACTGGAGTTTCCCTGAGTAATCAAGAATTTATTTATTTTTTAATTAGAGGTGTGACACTGCTGTGCTTCTCTTTCCCTTACATCATCTTATTGATTTCTGCCCTTATTTACTCACAGGTAGAAAATAGCTTGTCTTATTTGAACAGCATTATTTTGATAGCAAGTTAAACTGAAACTGTTCACTCAAGTTCACTTACCAGATTACATTCTCCCAAGCAAGTTTTTTCAGCCAGGGAATTGTAGGGGGGAAACCTGCAGCTCATGTAGGGATTGTCTGCAAGCTGGAGATTCATCTTGAGGTGACATTGCAAACTCATCCTGTGTTGCTTGTCTCACTGTTGGATGTGAATGTTTTACAGTTCATGGATAAGGATGTAGGATTTGTGGCCCACTCCTTTTGAGTAGGAAGAAAAAACTTCCTCCAAGGCAGGTCTGAGCTGCATTAACCCTGGGTCACTCCTGCTGGCCCCATTCCACTGATCCTAGAAACACACAGAAGAGGTCTTATTCTCCTGTTCTTCCAACCTGACTGCTGAGGCATTTAATTCCTCTTCAGATTATTTTAATCCTATTCATGCTGCTGTAGCAAATGAGCTAGGCATTTGTATGCTGGATTCTCATCCTTCGTTCTGGTTGCAGCTGTAGGAAGCGTGAAATGTGATCCAGGAGAGGAGACAGACTAATTGGAACCTTCCCTCCCTTCACCCAAGCGTCGGCTTCCTTTCTGTGCCGCTTTTCTTCCTCGTCTCTGCACAGAGGAGTTTGAAATCTGAATTACTAGCTTAAAAAAAGCAGGGAACTAATGCCTCCTCTCAGGGCTGGTCATTCAGAGCTGCTTCTGTTTTAGTATTATTCTAAGAATTTGCTGCTGCAGGTTGATTTATCTGGGTAGTAGAGCGTGGATTGGAACAACCTTTGTTTTTTAGCAGTTGTTGTCCAGGAGAAGAGCAGTTGACTTGTGCCCTTCACATAAAATCAAGGAAGGAAAAGATATTCATCCTTCTGAGATCAAGAAGGGGCATTGAACAGACAGATGAAAAGCTTTAGCTTGTTGCCAATATTTAAATGCAATACCACTACCTTAGTGTTTCACATCTCAAGTGTCATCTATTATAGGCCTCATTACCCCAAACGTTAAATGCTGTATCATCTCATTTTCCTTGCTGTAGCTCCCTGCCAAGACTCTTCCATCAGAGTAGGAGGGTGGCTTTCTGTCAGAAATGGCAATCCCGACCCCCTTTTGCCACTTCCTCTTGAATTTTTCAGTGTCCTGCTGTGTCTCCCAGGGTTCCAGTTGCCCTGCTGGGTTTAGCAATGGTGGCAGCAGGCAGCTGAGACTGTTCGTTTGATCTCCTCGGTTTTGTCTGGGATTTATGGAAGGTGACCAGGCTGACTACCTCTTCTGCATTTTGAATATGCTCAGGCACAGGGATGAAGGAGGCAAACCAATATTTTTTCCAGAGTGATCTGTGCTACAGGAAGACATTACAGAAACAGAAGAGTTTTTCTTTTCCTTCGACTTCTCTGTCCCTGGAGTAACAGATTCCAGTTTAGCTCCTTGTACGTTACAAGAAATGCAATTAAACAGCCTCTGTCACTGCCATGGTAAGCACTCCCTAGACATCAACTAGGAATGGGTATTAGATCATGTCCTCAGTTTTTATGTACAGAGGAAAAGACAGAAATGGCACAATGATGTTAAGGCTCCAAGTGCAACGGGAAGGAGTGGAAAAGATGGTTTTGCCCCCCTTTTCCCAACCCCATCCCATGTTCATGGCTTCTCTCTCCATACTGTGCTTTAATGGTGGGCATCTCCAGTTGCAGGACAGCCCTGTAGGTGTTCTGTCAGTCTGCTTCATGACTCGTGTCACCTTAGGAAAAGCCTCTGGCCTAGGACAAGCCAATAGAGATTTCCACTTCTGCTTCCCTTCCCCATCATGTGTTTTGGACTTGCTTTTCCTAAGCAGGGGATGACTTCAGTCCAGTGGGAGAGAATCTCATCTTAACATGCTTCCAATAATAATATTTTTAGCACCCTGACTAGCATGAGAAGGCCACTAACCCTCAGATCAGCCACAAATCATGAGCTTAGGACACAGACAAGTCAAGAAAGTGTTCCATTTTGCTCTCTAGATGATCATTTCCATGAAGGTGGCAAGTGTTTTGGGGAAGAACCTGTCTGCTCAGAGTGGAGATCATCCTTCCCAGAAATGTTGGCTTTTGCTTCCCACGCCCCAAGGGCAGATCTCACTTCAGGTTACTCCCTGGCGTCTTGAGCACTGCTTTTGTGTTTTCTTCCTTTTCTATTTATTTTAAAACAAATGAGGGAGTGCAGTGTCAAACACAGACACAAACCAGCAAAAGTCAGTAAATCCAAAGTGAAGGGTGCAGCTGCATTGCCGGCATCTGCCACGGGGCCTTTGGTTTGTTTCTGTCCACAAACGACATGCCGGGGCTGACAGTTTGTCAGCCTTCACTTCCCATTCTTGTCCTTTCGCTAGTTTGCATGATAATCCATGCCTTTGCCTCTGATAAATACATCCATATTTTAATTTTGCCCTCTCTAGGAGGAACACCCCCTGCGTTCACCCAGTCCTTAACTCCCAGCTGCTCTTCTCCCCTCACCAACCTCATGATGTGTCATTAGGGCAAAGCCTCACGGCACGGCTCTTACCCCAAGAGAGGAAGGCTGGTGTTTAAGTCCTGACTAACTGACAGCTTTCCATCTCCCAGCAGCAGCACAAGAGTTGTTTGTTAGTGGCCTTGGTTACTGACTGACAGCTTTATTCAGCGTGGAAATCCCAATTAAATGGCAATGAAGGCAGGCTGGCCTGCGGGTGATGGGCGTGCCTGCTGCCGGCCGTGCTGCCCCTCGCTGGTGCCAGACCAGGCTGGAACTTGTGGTAGGTTGGAGGTGGTTTCACCTGTTTCACCTTCCCCTGTCATTCAAATCTTCTCCCGATACATCAATCCCAGTTTGGATGAAGGTCGAGATAAAGATCAAATCTCACCTCTGCTTCTTATTTCTATCAACAGTTCACCAGGTCCTGCCCCAACCTGATTTTCTGCTAAGAAAAATTTCTTTTTTCTGTTTTTTTGAGCAGCCCTCCCTTTTCCACTATACATTTTGGCCTTTTTTGTTGTTGTTTTTAAGAAGCTCAGTGAAAAACGATCTGAAATGAGGAAAGGGACAGATGTTACTGAAGGAACTGCATTTGCCAGCAGTGCAAGCGCATCCCGCTGCCAGCTGGGCTGCCTCTCCCAGGACATCGGCTGGGGCTGGCTGAGCCTTGCACATCTCTGCAGGAGTTCAGTGTTGCAAACTTTGCTTTCCTTGGTGGTTTCTATGAGTTAATACCCAGCTGATATCCCAGCCATGGCATGTGCATCTTTCCTCCCTAAACTGAGTGGAAAATAGTGTGTGCAGCGTGCTAATGATTTTCTACTGAACTTAAAGGCCAATCTTTGCTATCGCAGGTGACCTTCTAATGAATTCTCTTTCAGCTGAACTTCTAACATTTAGAGCAAACCTAGTTTTGAAGGGTGGAGGAAGAGATGCAGTGAGTGAATTCACAAGTGTGTGTTCAATATTTAATCTCAAAGTTCACCACTGAAACGCTTCTTTAGTTTGGATATATCTGATTGCAATCACTGTCTACAAAGAGGGGCCTGAATAATCCAGCTGGAGAACAGATAAATTAATTTCAGCTCTAGAATTAAAAAGCCTGTTGGCCAGGGCTTAGGAAGTCACTGGCTACCTTATGGCTAGTGTTGGCCTGGGGTCAGCAGTGGAGAAGACAGAAGAATGTCCCTCTTTCCAGGCTGCCACCTTGCTGACTTCTGACCACTGTAGGTGCATCAGCATCTGGGATCCCAAGAATTACATGCTGGGTCTCATCTTGGCCCCTCTTCTTCCCCAGAAGAAAACATTTTGGCCCAAGATTCCTTCAGTGAATGAAATGGGAGGTGGGCCAGAGAAGATATGACCACCAGCATCTCTGAGTCTCTGCAAGACAGGAATCCCTCTTAAATAAATATCCCCCAGCAGCCTTTTCTGCCCCACCCTGTCACCACCAGTGAGAGAGAGAAATTAAATGTTGACTTCTCAAGGGCTGTTTCTCCAACTTACTGTAAGCTTTACAGTGGTTAAATTTACAGTTCCTTCGTCTGTCAGATATTCTGCACTGTGCACCCTGATAGGATTGAAAAAATGACTGAGGAAGTACATGTGTGAAGGGTGGTGTGTGTTGTGATGAGCATTGAACATTCATCTTTATTGTTGCCTTTTCTTCTCCCATTTAAATGGCTTTCAATGCAAACAAATTGCTTTTCAGACAATCCACAATGGGCTCAAATTCTCTTATTGCTGTTTACAAATGTGTTTATGAAAGCTCAGGCAATTCTAGCAATTATGGCAATATTTTATAGTCTGAGATGCATCTTCCTAGTACTGGTGGTTTCAACAATCTAACTTTGCTAATGCATCCCTCACCCCACCCTCTTCAGAGAAACTAAATCCCAAACTCCTTTTTTATTACGTTGTAAGTTTACGTGATAGAAATAATCTATCCTTCTATTGCCCTGTAAAAGGGAAGTCAATGTTTTATCTCTTGCTTTATAGCCATCGTAATATCCAACAAATACATAACAATGCTACATTATGATAACTTCATTATACTCTGATCATGCTGGTGAATAATGTATGGTCTGAATTTTAAGCATGACAGAAAAATTACCTGTTTTTATTGTTCTTTGGTATTTCTCAAATGTAGCTGGAACAATAATGTTTCAGCCTGCTTTTTGCATCCACTGAGACTGCCAATCCTCATGATCAGAAAAGATGTAGTTTGGGGGTTGTTAGTCATCGGGAGTGCTGCTAGACGTGCAGCATAGTACAAATTACTGAGCCAATATTTACTGATGCCAAAGGTAAAACAGTCACATGGAAATGCACATGCAGTGTTAATCAATCCATCTTTGCTGCTATTCCCTGTGGCACGGAAGTAGGCTAAGGGCCAAATTTTCCTCTGTTACACCAGCACAATTCTGGCATCGCTGCAGTGATTCCAATTAGTTTACACTCAGGTAAAGGCAAAGCAAATGAGAATTGATGCCTGCCTCATATTGCAGCAGTGGAACAAGTCACTGAGGGTAGAGTTGCTGCCTCCTGCTTTATTGTTACCTTGATAACACCTGAAGCTACAGAAGTCCTGCTGATGCTGAAATCTCACAGTGCAGAGGACTTTCTTTCAAAGCAGGCAGCTCCTGTGCTGGAGTCATATCTATGCAGAGGTTATCGTCATATTCCCATTGCTGTGGGACATGCAGAGAAAAGTAGACATTGTGTGAATGGCTTTGAAGACTAAAAGTAAAAGCCCAATGGGATACCTGTGAGGTCAGATCAATAAGAGCTAAGCTGGCTTAGACTGGCTGAAAGTTTGGCCCCATGCGTAGACAGTAACTCCATTTTGTCAGTGAAAGTGCTGGGCACCAATTGTCGCTGCAAAGCAGTCCATTTAGTCTAATGTTTGATTTCTGCACTCAAGATTATTGGCTGACATTTTTAATTATAGCTGGTTTTGTTCTTCCTGGTAACAGCATCCATCTTGTTGAAAAGTTCTTTCCATTGTAGTCAAGTGAGTCTAAGATTACAGGTATGGATCAGGGACCAGGATGGTGCCTGGTCAGCATGCACATCAGGATTAATGCCAGCGTGGCTGTTGAGAACTGAGATTACCCTGCTGAAACACTCTAAGCAGAATGGTACTGTATGTACTTCTAACAACTTTGGGAGTTTATAATACAAACAAAAAACTGATCCTGTTTAAAACTGCTCGGCACAGAAGCGCGGTGCTGGCTGCCTCACCCCGTGGGCTGTGCCACCCTGTGGGCCAGCACGTGCAGGGGACACATCACACTTGACACTGAAGCAAGTGGCACTCCAGTGACACCAGTCTAGCAGGCACCAGTTCACATAAGGCCACAATCTGCCAGGACCTACATCTCACACTAGTTTGTTTGCAAAAGCCCAGCCAACACACTTGGATAGTGAAGTCAGGTTTGCAATGGCAAAAGCAAGCAAAGCCTGTGCAATTAGGACTCATTAATTAACCAAAGCAGGTTGTTTTGGGTTTATTTGTTCTGTCAAAGAACAGGCATGCTGATGCAGTCAGCTTACCTGCTCAGGAGGGACCCAGCTGGCTGTCAGCTGCTCTAGCCAGCTCCAGGTCCCTGTTGTTGCTGCTCCAGGTTTTAGAGGAGACTTCCTCCATCTGGGCTCTTGTAAGATCCCCATGATGAATAAATGCCTTTGAAGATGGTGCTTCTTGCAGGGTGCTGTGACACTTGTATCACTGAGCAGACCTCAGGTGTGTCCACTGCCTGTGGTTGAAACACACAATTGGTGACCATTTTTTTTCAATGAGCAGAAGGAAGTACCAAGTCACACAGTTCATGCCATGTCTCTCCTTGCTGCTTTCCCAGATGAAGGACTGTGGGATATGTTTGTGAAGGACATCCCTCGCAGTGCTACCTCCTACACAGTTGGCCTGGACAAACTCAAACAGGGTGTGAGCTATGAATTTCGGGTGGTGGCTGTCAATGAATTTGGCTATGGAGAACCAAGTGCTCCCTCTGTGGCAGTATCAGGTAATCATGGATTTTTAAATTTTTTTTTTTAAATATCTTTTCCAGTGGGTTTTCTTGGGGCTGGGAGGGGGAAAATGGGGCAAAACCACAACCTAGTTGCAACAAATAATCAAGGGCAGCTGTTTTCATGTGGCTTAGGGTAAAACCCATATTGTTGTAGTGGTGAATCAAGGCTTGTTATTACAGAATGCTTTACTTTCAAGAGGAGAAAAGCATGTGTGCCATTTTTAAGTTTTACAAAGAACCTTCTTGGGGATTTCATGAGTGTTTACATGTAAGATCTCTTGCCCGAAGACTAATTTATACAGTCTGTGATTTGTTTGCCTTTTCTCCTTTCCTAGTCTGCTGTGTTGTTTACTCTGCTTCCTTCGTTTTTTTTCCCCAGGATTCTCTGATAAACAGTTTCTGTTATTTTATATTTAACACTCAAAATAAACAGGCGTAGTTTCACAAAGTTTTTCCTGATATCCACTGTCCTGGCAGTTCAAATACAGTGGGATGGCTCCAGTCCCCCTCCATCAAAACATTTTGTTGGTGATGCTCTGGGGTTCTTTCCACCCTCCCTGCTCTCCAGTGCTTATTCCCAGTAAAAAGAGCTGTGGCCTAAACACACTTCCAAAATCCTTTTGAGTAGTCTGGTGTTCTGAAGGAGCTTCAGTACCTCAAAAAGTAAATTCCTCAACTGGGAAGCTTGAGTTTAGTGGCCTGTTGAGAAGTGGGAGAGCTTGTCCTTGTGAAAGCTTTGCTCAGGTCTCCTCTTGCCCTTGCAGAGAGAGTTGTACTCCAGGTTGCTCTTGAGCATTAAGTTTCATCCTTGCTGTGTCAGCAATAGCAGACAAGAGGAATAAATGAACCTGATAAAGTGGCTTTGTGATTCAAAATTCTGGAGGGTCCTGAGAACCTGGCAATGCTCCAGCATCTGGAGTGGCTTTTATCTCTTTGCTCCTCCAGTGAAAAGCATAAACACCGTTCAAGAGTTACCCAGCAGGCAAGAATAGTAAATGCTGCTATGGCCATCAGGGCTGTGTTTGTCCTTACACAATTAACCACTCAGCCTGTGAGAGCTGTCTGTGGATTTCAGTGTGAGTGCTACCCTTGCTTTTCTCATTCAGGACAAGGGCACAGACAACCCACTTCAAACACCAAGAATCAGTGGTTTTTCCTATCTGTTCTTTCACAGAGGCTGCAACACCGTGCAAAGGGTCAGTAATAGTGTCACTCTTTTCTGGAAGACATTATTCCTCTGAAGCTGAGCTTGCAGCTCCTTATGATGTTTGGTTTGGTTGTTGGTTTTTTTTTATAAACAAACTGTAAATTCTCCACCTGAACAGAACTGTTTCACTCCTCTCCTTCTGATGCTTCAGGATTCATCTCAAATTGACGAGTGAAAGTCAGAGGTTTCTGCTGAGATTCACAGTCACAAAAATATAAAGTGTCTTAGGCTGGCCACTGCAGCCAACACAGGGAGGTACAAATTGCACTGAATCTGCTCAGCCTTGCATGGCTTGTGCAGTTTGCCTTTAGGACTTTACTGGCCTGGTCTGGCTTACTAACAAAGAAAGATCATGGCTGCTTTTCACTGCTGCATTATACCCAGTGATCTGGAACAAATATGAGCCCCTATCACCAGGCTTACAATAGACTTGTTTAGACTCAGGGCTCAGAATAGTCAGGGAAAGAAAGAACCTGGATTCAGTGATAGTGAGGCGTTTGGTTGAAGTAGATCTCCTGGTATTGTCCATTTCTACCAAGTGTTCTTTTACCTTACAGACTAGAGGGAAATTACAACTGCTGGCTTGTTCTCCAGCAAGCAGCATTTTTCCCAAAGCTGAGGGATGCTGACAATGAGGTTACCACTGCAAGAAAATAACACTACTTATTACTTTAAAAGAAGACTGGCAAGATAAATCTAGAGAGGGGAAGTTAGTATCATTCTGCATCTCCAATTGAGGTCAAATGGGGTGAAATTACTTCAGATCACACAAAATCGAGGCAACCCAACTGAGACCCATGTGCTGCACACCAGGCTTGGCAAGGCTGATGGGGAAACAGTATAGAGTAGCAGCAGATATTGGAAGCTGGAGTTAATGGAGGTACTGAAAGACAGTGAACCAAGTGTACTTTGTTCCCTGGCACGAGCTGTGTTTTGCAAAGAGCCACTGAGCAGCATTTTGGCAAGGCAAGCCTCTTAAAAAAGTGGAGTAACTGTGAGTCATGACAGGTATATTAGTGGTTCCTTTGACCCAAGGAGTAATAATAAGCATATCACAGCAGACAAGAAATGTAGATGTGTGGAGCTGTGGGAAGAAACCTCCCTCTCTTCACTTGGGGATAACTGCTTCTTAGCCAAGAAATTCTGGAGTGATCCTCTGGATGTGAGGAAGATGCTTGAGGAGATACTGGAGCTGTGACATGCTCCTGTTCTCTTTGTCACCTCAGAAGTGTCAGCAAGCCCCTTGAAAGTCTGGGGCTTTTGAACATCTCTCTCCTGGACACTATCATAGAGGCATCATTCACTGTGGGAAAATGCTGAAGGAGCATAAAGAGGAATTTTTATCAGGATTTTTTTTGCTCTTTCAGCACAAACAGAAGCCCCTTTCTATGAGGAGTGGTGGTTTCTGCTGGTGATGGCTCTCTCGAGTCTGATCCTCATCCTCCTGGTGGTGTTTGCATTGGTCCTGCATGGCCAGAGCAAGAAGTACAAGAACTGCAGCACAGGTAAGACACAAGCTCTATGCTGTGTACACACTCTCTGTGGGAACTAAAAATGTCTTTCCTTTGAATCCCTGATTTTATCACCATGGACTCTCTTTATAGGTATTTTGCTTGGCAGAAGCCTGAGATATTTCTGCTGTCTGGTTTGGTAGAAATGGTTTTGTCCATGGCCATACTGGGCAAAGAGTGTCCAGTGTTATCAGGTTTTGGATGCTCACCAGCCATGGGCTTGGATGGGACAGCATCTGGAAGTCCCAGGGACTGCAGCAAAAGCCAGACAGTCTGGGTCAAATGCTTGGCAGAAAACCACAAAAACTGCATGAGCTGAGACTTTCTTTAGATTTGTCATTTTTCCCTGATAGACAGGGAGAAGACAAAAGATTCTAGTTTTCCATGGCTGTATCCAATGCAAATATATGTATGCATGAGGACTGTTATCACAATTCCTTTATATTAAATAGAGTGCCCTGCATCTCACATTTATTCCCTAAGCCAAGCTGCAGTAACTGGGCTGGGGGCCAAGCAGCTAGGAGGTGGCTTGGTCACCTGGACCTGGTAGACTTCAATGCATAATGAGCATCAAGCTTTGAATTTTCCTTTAGTTATGATTTTTACCAGCCTACTTTCTGAAAGGAAACAGGAGCTGCCTGCTCTGTAACTAGAAATGCTGAAATATTCCCCTTTCAAAATGCCTCATTCTTAAGATTTTTCTTCTCTTTTCTTACAAAAAAAGGCACATTAATGAGTAGGATCCAGTGGCTGGGTTTTTGTGCTACCCATTCAAAGTGTAATGTAATGAAGGAGTCTTCCAGGCAGTATTTAGTAATTCAGTCCCAAAGTGAAGATCTTTTCTTTCTTTATAATTCACTCCTAACAAGTTTTAGAAAATCAGATTTCAGTCCTGTGAGATATAAGGTGTATGAATACAGAGACATTTTACCAAGTTAATACTATTACATATTTGTCTGCATACCTCATAGGAAATCTCTCATCTTAATTTTGTGCTGTGTTTGGGGGACAGACATGAAAAGATGGCTATGATCTGGACTGCCAGATATCAGTGTTCACCCTGAGTCTTAATGTAGCACTGAAATTTAAGCCAAGTATATAGTACCTGTGTGCTGCAAAGTGGCAATATGCAACTGGTCCTTCTCCTTGGGCCACCAGCTGAGCTCACACCTTTGGCATTACAAAAACAAGCATGGGAGAGAATAAGCTCTTGCTATATTTGATCACAAGAAATATTATACTTTGCTGTATTTTCTCTCTTCTGACAGTCTCCTGTCCTTTTCACTGCCTTACATTGTCCAGTGATTTCTCAAATCTCTATATTATCCTCATCACAGCTCTAACATCTTTTTCCCATTTGCTACCAGTTCTCTTGCTTGCTTTCCTGACTTTTTTTTTCCACCCCTTTCCTCTTTTTCTGCCTCCCATAGTTTTAATTTCTCTTGCTTTGCTTGTTCAGCATGAACAGGATTCACATTTGATTTAGGACATCTTCAGTGGCCACCTGGTTTCTATTTATAGCCAAAAGACAAGAATAAGCAGTTTTGGAGCACAGTTCATCCACAGTGTTTTAGATACTTCTGAATGTAATGCTACCATCCATGACTCCTTCTTTCCCTTCTTTGGGCTCCTTCTGTCCATTCACACTCGTGAAAAGCCTCTTCCTTTCACTCTGATTGTTGTCATTTTCCCAGTGAGAAAGGTAAAGAGAGATTAAAGTTATTAGCAATGCCATAAAAGACAAAGAAGGAAAAGTTAGTTCTTACAGTTGTATTTGGGAGGGAAAGTGCCTTTCTTTCATCTGAATTTTTCATTTCCTGGCTCCAGGTAAAACCATCTCCAATGTGGAGGAGTCAGTCACCCTGGATAATGGAGGCTTCACTGCTCTGGAGCTCAACAGCAGACACCTGAACATCAAGAGCACCTTCTCAAAGAAGAATGGAACCAGGTAAGAAGCTAGGAAACCCATGAACTTGGAGCTATTAAATAGGAAAAGGGGAAAGACTGCTGCCTGGAGCATCTATAGAGGACTTTAATACCCAATCACCGTTCCAGGGGGTGATTCTGGCTTCTAAGCAGGATTTAATTATTCAATTATTCACCATATTTATATGGTGAATGCCATACATTCAACCTTTATGTTTCCTAGGTCTCCTCCTCGCCCAAGCCCAGGGGGGCTGCACTACTCTGATGAAGATATCTGCAACAAGTACAATGGAGCTGTGCTGACTGAGGGCTTGGGCCTGAATGAGAAGCCCTTAGAAGTATCAGAGTCAGAGGTAAGGGTTTGCTTTTCTCTTGCCAAATCTTGCCCAGTCACATCAATTTCCCCACTGAGTCCTGGCAAGCCCTGATTCCATACCTGCATTGTACTGTTTTGTCATTTTTTCTCTGTCTTGAGGACTTTAAAATGTCCAGTTCACTAGTCTGTTCACATCACATCTTAAAATTGAAATGTCAAAAGCAAAAATGACAGGCAAGACCCAGCCACAGCAGATTCCACACCTGGCTTTGGTAAATGTTCACAGGTTTATAGTGTTCCATGGAAAGTCAAGTGCAATCAGTCAGTCAGTGTGTGCTGACCTATTGGAAAGGGGCTGCATGTCTCCCTCTACCTGTGAGCTGCAAACTTGGAGCACTTTTAAGAAAATCCATGTATGCTGCAAAATAACCACGTGGAAAGTTATTTGGATGAGGCTGAAAGTTGAACACTTGTGTTGCACTGACTCAAGTATGGGCTGAAGTTTTCACTGTGTCTTTTCTAGACAGATACAGAAAACACCTAAGATTTGAAAGAGTGGTGGTGTGTGGTGTAACTGCTGCCTCTGTCACAGAGGGAGGGAATGAGCCATGAGTAACCTGGCAGGGAGCCAATACTCATGTCTGTGAGAGCCCAGAATTCAGGTTTCTGAACACCCCAGCCCACAGCCCTGGTGTAACTGAAGAGGAGCCTTCTGCTCAGGTTGCCTTTAGACTCTGTTCTCCCAGGAGGGTGGGTGTCTGCTGGCATTATCCATCTGGCAGTACTCCATCTTGTGTCTTACATCCCATTTAAGAAGAAAGCAAGCAATTGCTGCCTTTAAAGCCCCAGAGTCACCAGGGGTGAATAGACAGACTCCAAGGGATATCCAGAAAGGTAAATCTGTCTCTAAAATCCTCTGTTGTCAGCTGAGACCCTGACGAATCTGAACTGACAGCGCAAGAAGCGAGCAGTGGGCCAAGCCTCTCCAAACCTGACCCTTCTAGCAAGACTACATCAAGAGCAGAAAGGAGGGAGAGAAGATGACAGTTGTCATCTGTAGCTTTTCTGCACCTGCAGCTACAGCTGCTTTTCCCAGCTACCTGGCTCTCACCTCCTGCTAATTACCAGGGACAGCCTGCTGCTTTGTGCTGCCCTGTGGCTGACCCATCATGCAGGCAGCTTTCCTTGGCATAGCTCAAGCTGCTGTCTATGCAAGGCACCAGCATTACCCTTCAGATTAAACCCCTAGTGCTTTGGTCATGTCACTGTAACAGCCCGGCATTAAACCTGTCATTAAAACAGTTTGCTGAGCATGATCATGAATTTAGCACTGGCACCTTTTGACATTAATTTCAGTGCCCCATGTGCTGTTTCCTGGTAATGCTCAAAAGTCTACTTCCAGGGTGTCATTACTGCCTTCCATATGCACTGTTTGTACAGCATAAAGACTTTGTGCTTTTTTTTTTTTTTTTTCTCAGGCTACTATTAATGTTATTTATTTACTGTGTGTTGCAGTCAAGCCTGAAGGTCTCAATTGAGATTCTAGTGTTTTTGTGAATCTGTGTGTGCATGTGAGTACGTGAACAAAATATGCCTCCTGTTTTTTTCCTTGAGGCTTAGATATGCAGCCCTTCTGTATAATGTCTTTGATGCTCGGTGGGTTTTTTTGTTTGGGTTTTTTTTTGTGGTGGGGACTGCTTTTAGGCATGAAATGTTAATACACTCCCAGTAGAGGTAGCAGTAGGAGATGCTGCCTTTTGATCAGCCTGGAAATGCTGTTTACACTGACTGGTACAGACAGGAGGTGAGGGTGGGCTGGGGCAGAGGTAGGTATAGTTCTTTGACCACTTTCTTTTCATGTGCTCCTGTACCTATTAGCTCTTCCTGTTTGTCTTTTCTCTTCTGTTTATTTCTGTTCTCAAAGGAGACCTTAACAGACAAGCTCTGTTTTCTGAGAATTTCAAAATTTCCATCTCTCATAGCAGGGAGAAATACTTCCCGTTATACAAAGATTTAAAGATATATCTTTATGTAGGAGCTCTACACAGGTTTGGTCCTCTGCAGCAAAGAGGGTCCTGATGCTGTTTTCCTCTAAAGCATCTTTGCATGGATCTCAAATTGCTCTCAATATGATGCATGTAAGAGCAGGCAAGGCCAAAAAGACTGTGCTTTTGCTTCCCACCTGCCTGTCATCTTGTTGCTGCTTAGTTTTACTCCTGTTGCCTGAGGTGTCAAGATTCTATATGGAAAATAAGGAAGCTCACTGGCTTTAAGTCTCATGAGGTTTAGTGAACATGAAGAAGTCTGCGAGGAACTTTCAGGCTGACTGACTGCACTTACAACATAGCTGCCTGGGAGCCTTCCTCCAGGCTTCCTCCTGATGCGGAGAGGAAGGGAGAAACAAAGAGAAAATGATGCAGACCAAGCAGTACTCTTAATATTCATAAATCAAGTGTTTAACTTACTCCATGTCATGAAAGCCAAGCACCAGTACTGTTAATGAGGTTAAAGTAGTTTAATTGGCAGGTATGGAGCAAGAGAGTGCTAAGAGTGTGATTTCTAAATGATTAATAATAATAGGCTTTTAGATAATGAGTCAAGTGGACGAGGTTTTGGGCAGATAATCTGAAGAAATTTGGTCTTCACCATTACAGGAATGTGATGATATATCTGCCATGTCATCAAGACATGGAAGAGCAGTTTTACAGGAGGGGAGGATGTGGTCCGTTTGTTTGTTCTCATACGTCCTTGCAGTCTCCTAAAAACTGGTTTTGGGAGGCAATCTTCTCACAGATTGTGCAAGTTATCAGTCAGTGCTGAGTGCTGGTGCTGCTCTGGCCTTCCCAGCTGCTCTCTGCAGTCTGACTGACTTTTTGCTTTCTCAGCTCTATAAGAAGATATTATAAACTTCCAATTAACACTTAATAGGGAATATGGTTTAACTTGCTTCCAATAAAGCTCTCCTGTGATTTTGACAAGTTGGGCACCATGTGGAAACCATCTGCAGGTAACACATTAAATAAGGAAGGGTTCCTGTGTCCAGAGAAACCTTTTTGCATACTGGATAACTTTCTATAGCATATTCTTTTCATGTCAACAAAAAAGAAACTACTGCCATCTACATTTTTAGAAATAATCGCAGAAGTTTGTTTCCTATGCAGTCACTTAAAAAAAAAAAAATTGGAACTATTTACTATATTCAGATTTCCTATTGAGGAAGCTGGCCAAGTCTGGTCACTGACTTGCCTCTGAACAGCACTTGTGCATTTTGTGCTATCAATAAAACACTTAAATAGCCTCTCCTTTTCAGTACTTGTTGTTTCACAGGCATCCATGCACCTATGGTTGACTGTAATGTCACTGCTCACCCAATCACACTTCAGCCTTTGGAGGTTTCCAAGGTAACAAAGCCACAGCCGCATGGAAAGGAGAAAACCAAAAACAAAGCAACAAGCCCTGCAGCATTTCTATTTAGTCAATAGTTTTTAAACCATTAAAAAGTAATCCTCTAGTGGAAGCTGTCTGTATTGTCATGCAAAACAGATTTGTCTTGTAACTCCTTGATTTCCATCAGGGCAGAGAGGGATGTGGGATGGCAACTTAGAGAATTCCTTGCTGGTGAGAGTGGTTATTGGTTCCCTGTTCTGAGCAGACCTTAACTTTGGAAACATGAACAGCAGAGGCAGCTCCTGCCTGTTCTGAAGGAAATACAAACAAAACATGTTGTTTTTAAACTAACAGATTGGTTATCCTTTCCAGCATCACTGCTAATGATGGTGAAAGGCTGAAGCTGGTGCAGATCTCTACATTTCATGGAATTTTGTTCTGAAAGGCACTGGCCTTATTTACACCAAATTAGTGTTCTGTTTCAGTTGGTATAATGGAGTAATTAGTGGTCAGATTATCAGCAGGTGGTATTGTGTTAAATTCCCTCTTTCTGTTCATGGCAAGTTTAAGTGACACTGTCTTTCAAATGGCAGCAGCCCATCTAATAGTGTTCCCACTATTTCTCCTCTTTATTATCCTGACTTCTGGCAATCTCGGAAGAACTTGGCTTAGGTACAGAAATGATATTAGTTTTGTTGGTGAGGATTTTTCTGTTAGTGGTGGACAGAAATCAAGTGGCTGCATCAGTACTATTATACCCATCAATTCATGTGTCAATCTTCTGGAATCAGCTTCTTCTCAGCATTTCTTCTTAGAGCTTCCAGGCTTTTAGTTGTTCTTATATTTCTGTATGTCTGTAGGGACATCAGGAGGAGCAGTAAGGAGCCACTAGAAGAGATTTTCTTTTTCACCCTCATGCTTATAACACCTCAGCCCAGCTGACATGATCTGTAATTGTTTCTCTGGGGGATGGCTGAGCATGTCCTAGTCAGTAAGAGTGGTGGTGAGATGGAGAAAGGGTCACAAGACATGACAAGAGCAGTGGTAGCCTTTGTTGGAGGGAGAACATCCATGAACTAACATAGTTCACCTTCAGGTGCTGCTCCTGGTGAGTGAGCCATAACCACCTGTCTCTGATCAGGATGCAGAGACTTTTCTTCTGGATTTTCTTCTTCATTAGCCCTCAACTTTCCAGGCTCTTTTCACCTTAACATGAAACTACGGAGCTGCAGCAAAATGTTTGTAGATAGAGGCATGTGACTAGTTCAACAACTTGTTTCTTTGTAAGAAAACCAGAATTGGGGAATCTTTTGGTCTGCAGATAAATTTGGTTGCCTCTGCAGCTGAGGACCAGCCTGCCTGACCTATTGCTGCCATGCCCTGCCATGCTGCCACATCTGCAGCCAGCAGAGGTACCTTTGTTGGAGCCCTTTACAAAAATAGAGAGGGCAATGCTGGCAGGATGTTCCCTGCAGTGGTGCCAAGGCTCTGGAGATGCTCTCTGCACCCCAAAGTAGTCCAAAGCTGAGGATATTCCAGGCATGCTGCAAAAACCAGCTGTTCAGGAAGGTCTTTGGAGGGAGTCAGGTGTTGGCTTCCTGAGGCTGGCAGCTGGTCCAAAGGAGCGTTTTTCTAGGAGACAGACTTTCTGAATTCCTTCTGGAATAATTATTAAACGTTGGTAGGGTTTTGTTGTAATATTAATTACGTGCCAAGGCAGCTGAAGCTTTGCATTCTTAAAATAATCAAGCAGTATATAATTCCGAAAAAAAAGCCAAAGATGTGTTAACAGCAGAAGGGAAATTTTGCAAAGCTGTAACAGAGCTGCTTTGCTCAAACTTTTGGGAAACTCTAGGAAAAAAATCTCAGCCCTGTCCATCACTATCTGTGCTGGAAAATGGGCATAAAATAGTATCCAAAAAAGCCACCTAAGCAAAGAAGTGGGATGATGGATGTGGTGCCCTTTTCAAACGGTGGTTTGCAAGGCAGTTGAGGGTTGTTCTTCAGAGACCATTAAAAAGGAGCTTTCGAGGAGGAGAGACTGGTTGTGTGGCAGACAGGATCAAGAAGGATGTTTGTTTGCTGTGTGGTGTCATAGATCAGAACGATACCAACCTTTTGAAACTAATTGCATCAACTAACAGAAGCTGCACTTTCCCATCTCTCTCTCATACCTTAGGCAGCTATTACTTTGATATTTAATTGCCTTTAGAATTGGCTATGCAGACTACTGGGGGGGGGGAGGGGAAATAAAAGCTTCTGAGAGATTCTGAAAAGATTCTGAGAGGAGGCATGAGATATGGAAATGACTGGGTAAGTGTTTGTGTGCTCTGTGGGATGTGGCTGTTACTGGTGGGAACGGTAGTGGGAACAGAAGGAAAAAGTGTGCTTGGATACCATGGCCAAGGCTTTGCCAGGGTCCCTGTACCCAGAGGGGATGTATGAGCCCCCTGAGGTTCCTCCAGCTGCATTGCAGCAGCAGTACTTCAGAGGAGGGGCAGATGCACAAAGCTTATCTGGGGTGCAGAGAGCATCTCAATAGAGCTCCTGCTTGACATTAATATGAGCTTTGAAGCTACTCGGACACCAGGCATAAATGTTTCAAGGGGTAAGATCCACTCTGAACACAGGGCTGTGCCTGAGCAGCTCCAAGAAGGCAGCTCCTCCTACCTGGCAGTTCTTCTTTTCTCAATTTTACATTCCCTTTCTTGTGTTGCTGCTGGTTTTTCACCTTGTCCCACCAATATTCTGCTGGAGCATGAAGGTAGAGTCGTTTGCCTGAAGAAAATAAATAAATAAATAAATAAACCATTTTGCTTAATTCCCGTTCAGTGATCTAACTCAATTTCAATACTTAATGGGTCTTGCAAGCCGAATTCAGAGCAGTGTGCAGGTGGTCTGGTCTGACCACCACAACCAGCAGCACATCTGGCTCAGTCCAGTGTCTTTTCAGGGAAGACATTCTTTCTGTCCTTGCCTCAGAAGAACAGATATTCTCAATTGTAATTGCAGGCTTCTTGATGATGTGATTGAGAGCTGTTGGCTTCCCTATGGTGTCTCTACACTTCCCTGCATTTCCTGTCAGAATAGAACCTCCTAGCTCCCACCACAGCGCTCTGCAGGGAACTAGGAGGAATTTCTCTGCATCTCTTATGGCCAGCATTCATCAGGGAACTCTCCCTCTAGCAGCAAATCCTGGCTAAATCAGAGCATGGGGCTTTTCTACTGGAGTACAAACCATCCTACCCTAAAATTAGGACCTTTGTCTGATGATTTTAAACTTGTCTTTAATTTCTTTTGGAGTGGAACGGGATGAAACACAAGTGCTAACGGCTGATTTTGGTCTTGTTGTTTTTTTCTCCCCTGGTACTCCAGGCCACTGACTCAGATTATGAAGACGAGTTGCCCAAACACTCCTTTGTCAACCATTACATGAGTGACCCCACGTACTACAACTCCTGGAAGCGGCAGCAGAAAGGGGTGAAGCACCCAGCATCCTACAGATACGAGGAGTGTGCTGCCAGCGAGACAGAACCCTATTTCCAGACTGTCATCACGACACAGAGCTCAGGAGGGGTGTACACCCCAACAGGACAGCCCGCGCCCGGCTCCCGGACTCCAGTGACAGGTTTTTCCTCCTTCGTTTGAGACGGGGCCGGAGGATCTGGTGGCACTGCTGGTGGCACTTCTGGTGACACTTGGAGGGAGCTGTCACAGTGACTGCGTGTGTGTGTGTGTGTGACCGGTGCGGTGAACTGTGGGGAACTTCTCTATCAGGGTAGAAACAGATGGGAACACAAAGGAGGATGGGGTTGTTGTTTTTGGTTTGTTGTTTGTTATTTTCTCAAGACAATCAACTCGAAAAATACGGAGCTGAACCTTTGTTTAAAAAAGAAAAAGAAAAAAAACGGAATTCTGAAAAGTGATGATTTTAACCACTTGTGAATAGTAGGGGTTTTTTAACTGCTTTTTGTAACACTGCTTCAGGAAGCAGATCCCATGCCCTTCTCTTCCCTCTTTCTTTCTCTCCCCTCCTCCTGTCTCCCCATTCCCAAACAAGGAGGTGAATTCCCTAGATGCGATGAGTGACTTTGTGATGTGATTTGAAGAGAAAACAACGCCTCCCAGGCTCCTTTTTCTTCCTTTTTCTTTATTCTTTTTTTTTATTGTTATTATTTATTTCATTTTTTCCCTGTCATCAAGGTCAAGTAGGAAAATATAGAAAAGGCATCATTTTTTCTGTGAAAAGCAGACACCTCCTCTCTCCTCTCCTCATTGCTGCTCCCCACATCAGGAGCACTGGCTGATCAACTTAGGCTCAATGTATCACTGTGTCTGCTCCAGACTCACTACTGGTATGTTTATATCAAATTACTGACCTGCTTTTCTCCTTTGTTCAAATGGGACCTGCTGCATTCTTTAAATATTCCAATTCCAGGACCTCTAGAAGAGGAGATGGCTCAAAAGAGCACTGTAGGCAGCGGTGAGTGAAGCAAGTGGGAAAAATTCAGATGCAAGGTCAGTTTATTTTTGGTGGGGTTCTAATCCTCCCTTGTGAACTGCCTGTGACATCTGAATTGGTCATTTTTTTTAAAGTCAAAGGACACAGCCCAGCAAGCCAGAGGAATCTTTCAATTAAAGTTTGCAGTGACAAGCTAGAGAGTCCACTAACTGATGAGAGTTTTGAGCATCAAAGTTATCCTGCCCTGTCAATAGTTGAGCATCCTTTCTCGCCCAGACTCTGCAGTGCTGCTTACTGGTCTGTAAACAAGTACACAGTGGCTGCATTTGTTTGATTTTATTTTTTTAGTACAAAGACACATCACGCAGACTGGGTGAGTTTTGGTGTCCACAGGTGCCTTTTATTGATTCTTCAGCTTCATATCTGGGAGAAGCAACAAAGTGTCTCCAAATAAAGCTAATGAGGTTTTTCAAGCATTAGGGTCATGAATTACCTTGTGCACGTTTACAGTCTGCCTTGTGCACTTGAAGCTACAGCCTTTGGAAAGAAGAGGGGAGATTTTTAGCTCATTTTCCATCCTTTTGTATAGCTGCCTTTTTGTTTTCTTCTTTTCTGTCCTTTTCCCGAGTCTGTCACATTTAGCAGCAAGTTGTTTACTCAAAAAAGATGTTGTCAGGGGCTTAAAGAACCCAAGCCCTTGGATCTATCAGCAGTCCTGGATCACCAGGCTCTTTTCTACAAGAGTTGGAAAGGTGAATTCAGAAGTAGGCAAGTCTCTGCCACTCCAAGCATCTGGCATTTCCTCCCAGGTGGGTGTAGGTCAACCAGAAAAATTGGTAACCTGCTGCTCGCCAACCTCACAGCAGTTCACATGTGCATTTTTACTATTGCAAACTGTCCCTGTCCTCCCTGGGTGTGGGTGTCTTCAAGGCTTGTTGCTGAAAGGAACCTGGTGTTGATTACAGTGGCTGTCTGTTCCTGCCCAGGGAGGGCTGGTTAGGAGTAGCCTGGTGCTACCTCACCTGAACAGGTGAGATTCAAGAGCAATCTCATCCCTGCTGTCACCTTTCTTCTTGGACAGGGCAGATGATCTCAGAATTTCTTTTACTCCAGGGCACTGTCTCTGAGCACTGCTGCTCTTGGTGCTTACAGATTCTGGATAGCTTTGGCACTGGATTGCTGTTCTTCTCCAAAGGCTCCAGAAAGAAAAAGTTCAAAACCAAAAACTCCAGTGGGTGTGTTTAAGGGCTTTTGAGTTTGGGATAATGATCCACAGCTCATTAGATGGCAAGGGACGTGTAAAGACGTGGGCTTGAGCCAAACCCCCGTGAGCCATTCCCCTCTCTGCACCTGGGTAGGATGTGTGTGGGATGGAGAAGGAGCTCCAAAGAGGGTGACGTGGAGCTTATTGTGAAGAGGAATGCAAAGCAAACAAAAACCCCACTGCCTTCTGTGCACTTTGACTGTTCTCTTAAGCCATATGGACTTTGCTTTAATTACTGAACTGACAAAAATTTGTTTGCAGTCTTGAGTTTTTTGTTTCTTAGCCAAAATTATCTACGTGACTTTCTGATTTGTTTTCTTTCTCCTTTGTTATTTCCTGCATCAGATTACATATTTTAAACACCTTGTTTTATATACACGAAACGTAGCAATGCAATGCTGTTGGAATTTTAATGGTGCTTATCCAACAGGTGGGTGAGGCAGTGCTACAGGAGGAGCCTTTCAAGGACCACTAAGGACTTAGAGATGTAAACTAGTAGAAAGTAGATCAAACACAGCTTGCTCCAAAGGAAAGTGCAATGCAAGTAGCTCCACATCTCCTGAATATTGCCAGATCTGAACTGGTGAATGGTGCAGTTACTCCCTGGGGCTGATCTGACACCACATTGAGCTAAAAAAGCAAGGAAACCATGGGGGATGAAGGAAATGGACTCTGTGGCCACTGCTCTACTGAACGACAACACAGGGCATAGCACAATCTACACAAAGAGAGAAGTGACTATTCCTTCTTTTTTCTCAGAGCCATCTGCAACAAAAAAGCCTGAGCCTCCCTGGGGCCTGCTGAGTTGGCTGTATGGCCCTTTTCTTCTGACTGCTGCCAAAATAAAAGGTTAGGTGTGATTCCCTTAGGACCTGTTGATCCAAACAATGGCATTTCTCCTCCATTCCAGTCCCCACTGTTGTCACTGTCAGTTTGGTTTTGTTGGGTTATGTTACATCTGGGTTTCTTTCACTTAGATAACTGCAGAGTATGGAAGAGCACTGCCCTGCTCCCCCCTCAGCTGAGCATAGGATTATGGCTTCTGCTGCCCAGGATCCTGTAAAGCTACATGCATGATGCCTGTGCCTTCTTGTTAGCATGCTGTCCTTGTAAAATATGACTACTGGGTAGGTTCTTATTTACCTTAGATATCAGGTAAATTGTTCTGTCTGGCAGGAAACCATCAGCTGGCAAGAAATCTCTCTTTCATAACTGTAATCTTTGGGAATCACAGTTTTGAAATACGACTTCTAAACAGTCCTTGTCATGTTACAATAACTTCACCCATCAGATGCATTTCTGTCTCTATCTTCCTGTTTGGAACAGTCTTGAAAAATGAAGGCTTGTATTTAAAATGCCTTCTTTAGGATATTTTATTTGTATTTATTTATTTTCCCTGTTTCTCAGGTCTCTTGGTGGCTGTTACTAAACAATAAAAACAGTGCCACGAAATGACCAAGGGAGACATTTCAGGGAACAGTTTAACAGGAGCTCGTTTTTCATGCAATACCCATGGAAACAACCAATTTCCTGCAGGAAGAAGGTACCCACGCCTTCACCCTTCTCCCAGGGCTGAGATGTCAGCAGGCATCACCATCAGCAGTGCTCCCAGCACTCCAAACAGCACCAAGCCTCAGGTTGTCCCTATCATAAAGCACCTTCACCTAACTGAAGGAGTGATTCCATTCCAGCTCACTCGAAGTGGAGCCTTTTGTCCCCCTAAAAAATGTGTCAGACATGTCCCCCCTTGTCACAGGGGATGTCCTTGGGTGGAATCATTTTTCCCATCTTTTAATACTCAGATATTGCCAGACAACCAGTACTGCTGGGGTGGGAAGGGACAGGAGAGGGCACTGTTTTACCTTCGTGAATGGCACTTTTTTCTCCATCGGGGAGTCATCCATGGGAAATCCCTTCAGTGGTGTGGACAGGGAGAAACAAGAGCCCAGAGAGCCCAGGGTATCATCAGCATTTACTAAAGGAATCACACTTTTGGAAGCAGTTGGTAAGAAGGAAAGAAGGGAAAAAAATACAGAAAAGGGGACTAATCCATTACCCAAAAGGATGATTTTTTTTTTCATTTTTTGTGTTAAAGCCAGTGATGCTTTGCAGATGGGCCAAGATCTCATTTTTCCTGCTTATACCCAGGTCTCTGCCAGAAGCTGCTGTAGCAATTGTTTAGAATAAACATCTGAGCCTGTCTTGACATGGGGACACATTTATTTTCCTTGTCATTTCTTCCCTCAAGAGATCCATTGGGTCTTTCGAAGAGTACCCAATCTGCTCTCCAAAAAGGGGGGAGAGATGAGCTGTTTATACATACAGAGCACTGGTGACTTCTCCCACTTGCTGTTTTCAGATAAGCAGGGTGACTTCTTCCAGAAAAATCCTTTTCAAAAAGGAATTTATCAAGAAACTTAAACCAAAAAAACCCCCAAAAACCCAAACTAAATAAAAACACACACACTAAAAACAATTTTAAAAATCTAGCAAGACAACCACTGGCAGGGTCATTAGAAACACTGAAGTTCTAGAACCTGTGATGTGTAGGAAGTTGATCTCAAAATCTCTATCTGTAGTCTCCTTTATCAATAGCAGCCAGAAGGGCACATGGAATGAGGGGTTATATCTGATGAGGAAAATCCATCACAGAGGAATTGACAGGTGGGCAAGTTGTACTGTGAACAGCTGGATTTGACCTGTAGCTCCCACTAGCTCCATCACAACTCTTAGGGTGTTTTTCTAGCTTTTTGCCAGCATGTGTGGAGACCATATGTCATCATGGCATTACTAGAGGTCCTGTGGGGAGAGGGATATTGCTGTGGTGTTTATACAAAGCCACACACATGATGGTGTGGTTGGACAGTATCCATTGCAAACTCCTTATGGAAAGCCACCCTTGAATTAGGAGCACGTTCACCCCAAGACTGACTGAGCATTGGCCTAAAATGCCTTCACCTGACAAGGCCCTTCAGTTCTTTGTATTTCTGTGCTCTGACTCTTCTCCCCCACATCTCCAACCCCAGCTCCTCCCAGACAAATGGAGTTGGCTCGCATTTTGTGAAGGTGTAAAGTTTGCCACCTCGGTGGCAGAGAACGGATGAGCACACACGTGAGAGCTGGGACAGGTGAGGTATGTTTGAGCAAGGAGGGAAATACCACTGAGACTTGAGTTGAGATTCACGTTCTGATTCAGAATTTTATCTTCTCAAAGCTGCCACCTGCCCACTTTAAACGGCCTTGGAGCCACAAGATTTGGCAGGAAATTCATTATTTTGATGCTGTTTGATCACTGTGCACTTTCTTGGGGCTTCAATTGCTGGATATAGAGATTGGAATGGGCTTACAGAGCTTTATATCCAAGTGTTTTCCCATTTATGTACGATTCTCCAGATCTGGGAATGAAACCTTTCTGTTAACATGACATGGTGATGTTCTGCAGGTGGGGCCACCCGTGCTCCCCTTTCAGTGCCATTAAGCTCCTGGGTGCTACTGGGATCCATCACAGTGCAGTGGGAGCTCTCAGGTAGCAGAAAAGAGCAAGACCACAGTAAAATGGTGAGTTTGTAGCTGGTCACTTTGCCACTCTTGGGATGGAGTCCATCCTCTGGTTTGGTATCTGCTCTCAGTTTAGGGGTAGGGCCACCTTGCACAGCTATGTTTGAGTTACCCTTTGGTGTGCTCCAGTTATCAGATCATTGCTTTTACTTCAGTGTCTCCTTGGGGATTTGCCCTGAATTTTTTGTTCCACACCTCTTGTTAGCCTCACCTTCACCAATCCACTATTTTATATGAGAAAGTTACTTCTTCTTTTGCAAACTTGCTTCTAATTAAAAGAACCCTTTTTGAAATACGTGTGTCCTTGGTACATTTATTTTGGGGGAGGGGGGATATATTTTCCAGCCTACTCTGTTATTTTTTTGCTTGAAGAAGTTTGTGGGTTCCTTGCCAGCATGCTCACGAGTTAATAGCTGGGGATGGTGAAAATGTAACACAGGCTGAAATTCTTTGCTGTTGGTTGTGGACTGTAAAATCCTATAATCCTCTACTGCTTTTCAGCTAAAATAACATTCTCAAATACTTTCCACCCAAAATTTGATCCGCCTTAAATATTTTGTTACTTTGCAGTGACAACCTTCCTCCAGATCCTTCATATAGGAGAGATACGAAACCCAATCAGAAATGGAAACCCATGAGGACACCATGCTTTCATCCCCTTGCAAATAATATTTGTCCTCCCCTGCACCGTTGTAGCAGCCACTAATTTGTTCCCACAAACGTGCAGATGTTGGGGAGGCTGGGACAGATCCCAAAGGTGGAAACTGGGGCAGTTCTGGTGTTCCACGGTGGTTGTTGGTGTTCTTCACTAGCTGAGCATCTGGCCTAGAGAAGTACACTAAAGACAGTCAGGTCAGCTACAGCTTTGATGGGAGAAATGAGGGCGAGAAATCAATGTTTTCCAAGTGGGAGAGGGGAGGGGGAAAAAAACCCGTCAAACTGCTAACTTGTATTTCCCTACTCCTGAAAGGGATGTTATAAATAATGCAGTGTTGTATAAAAACAGGCAGCCCTGTGCAGCTGGTAGCTTGTAATAACCCAGAGGTATCGATGTACCCATTTTGAAGATGAAAATCCTCACACCATAGCATTTCGTGAATGAGACATTATTCTGCAAAATTGCCATCAGATGCAGAAGTGCTTTTTTGAGGTCATTTTGCCTCTGAAGTGTATCATCCTCCCACTTTCAGCCCTTCCTCTTCTCAGGATGCTTCTCCTCCGCACATGTTTTTGTGGTTAAGAGTCGAGCACGGACATAAACACGGGAGTGGATGAGAAATCTGCCACAGCATTTTTAGCCTAAACAATACCAGAGAAAACAGATTGGCTCCCCACCCTACCCTGAACAGCACAAGCAATGGCTTGACTGAATCAAGTAATCTGAGCTTTCATTACTGACCCTTTTCCTGCTATTTGTCTCATTTGTTTCCTCTTCTTCCCTCTGTGTTTCTGCTCCAGGGTTATTTCTTTTTATCCTTGCTCCTTTTTTTTCATTATTTTTTTAAGCCTGCCTCTTGGTGGTGGTGGGTTTTTTTTTTTCCTCTTCTTGCCTGGCCGAGTATTTCCAGTTCAAACCTGCATTTGCCACAAAATGAAAAGGAACTTTATCTTAACACATGTTTTTGTTGGGTTTTCATTCATTCCCCCTGTGGCCCAGGAGCAGGAGTCCTTTTCCTTTGCTGTTTTGTCTCCTTGGAAATGCAGGGCACGTCCCTCTAAGCCAAGGCAATGTGGCCACTGGCTTCCCAGGCCAGTAGAGATCTTTGTCAGGTAGGCAACTGGCATGTTCAGCACAGTTTGTGAAGGAGTTAGGATAAAAAAAAAAATCAAATGAGTCTGCTGTGTGAAGTCATTCTGCAAAGTTTTACCAGGGAAATTTCTCAGCAGCGCTGGAGGCGGTGAAGTCATTTGCACACGGATTCTGCACCTGTACAGAGATAAATGAGAAAACTCTGAATTACCAGGGTGTGACAGTGACAATATTGTGTCAGAGGAGAAAGCAACCAACACCTGTGATATCATCCAAAGGTATTTCCCTGCACTGGGAAACTTCTAGGGGGTTAAGTCTACGTTTGTGCTGATTTGGTTCCCATACCTCCCGTGGCAGTGCAGCCATGGGCTCAGTTCCTCACCTTGATCCTCTGAGTTCAGACCAAATCCTGCACTTTGTACACTGACCAGACAGTGCAGATAAAGCTGAAAGGCAAGTCTGAAAAAAAAAACAAACCCCAAAACATGTAATATAGCCTGGGGCCTCACGCCAAGAGCAATAAAATACCTTACAAGCACAGGTGACCTCAGCACCCTGTCAAGCTGGCAGGATTCATAACCCTCCCTTGGTAGGGGGAAAGTGAGGCACAGGCCAGCTTTGCCTGGGGGACCAAGCTACAGTGTGTGTGTGACTGGCATCAGTGTGCCCAAGTGGCCTTGATTGCAAATGTACTCAGTGCAGGGCAAAGAAAACACATCTTTTTTTACACAAACAGCAGGACGAGTTATTTTTGGGTGTCTATAAATTGTGTTGTTTTCCAGCACCATCATTCATCCCCTACCAGGGGAAAATGACTGACCTAATTAGAGTTTAATTCCAAGAGTACAAGACTTAACTTGTAAATATAAGCTTTTTTTGTATCATTTTGGGTTATTTTTGATTTATGGACAAGTGCATCTGATTGGCATAAGCACCCCAGAGATGGGGGACAGGGGAGGAACAATTAGGAGCCATCACAGAAGCTGAAACATGGAAAATTGGGGATGAAGCAGGGCAAATTTCCAGACTGATCTATGAGGCTGTGACTTAATCTGCTGGGAGGCTGTATCCTCTGGGATTAAATCTCACATAACATTATGGAAATCAGAAAATGTTTCATCCCCACCGTGGAAAGGCCTGGCAGAGGAAGGATTCAGCATTTCAATCCTCCATCCAGCAAAACCCATCCAGGGTGACTGGTGAAGCCACTTTCATTGATCCATTGCTGTCTCCCTACCACAGAAGAAATTAAAGCAGTGAGAAAAATAGACCTGAAGCCCATTTTATCAAGCAAGTAAGGGTTAATCCAGCCAGCTGAGTACCTGGCTTCTGTTCCTATAGAAAATCCTCCCAGGGTGGTTGAGGGAGAAACCTCCAGCCATACCTGCTGGGTTTCTCAGGAGGGATTCTGCCTGGATAGATTTAGGGTGACTCTCATCCAGCACCTGCTGATAGGGAGTGCACACAATGCTGAGTAAATCATAAGCCAACCAGCTCCATCCCTGCCCTTAGTGCATGAGCTGCATGTGCCCCAGAAAAAATAACCACAGCCCAGGTAGAGGTGACAGAAGCCAAACTCTGCCCTTGGGCTGCTGCTCTGAGCATCACCAGGAATGTCCCAGTAGACACCTTGTTCTCAAATACATTATGCCCACTGAGCTCTTTTTAACATGTGTCCTTGTGAGATAGGGTGGGTTTGGAGGTAAGGGGATTATAATATGTCACATACTGAAAGCTGGAGTCTTCAAGGCCATGTCACAACAGGGTTTTTGTATTGTTTGGGGTTTTTTTCTGGATTGCCTTCTGATTTAGAAGTTCCTCAGCAGAAACTGGAGTTGTTGCAAATGTAGCCGTGCCACTTCACTTTCTGGAAAGCACTGGCTGCTTCATCACGTGAAGCTGAGCTACCAGCTGGGAGGTCAGAAAAGACAGGAAAGTTCCCTGGAAGTGTTCAAGACCAGGTTGGATGAGGCTTGGAGCAATTTGGTCTAATGGGAGGTGTCCAGGTTTGGACTAGAGGATCTTTAAGGTCCCTTCCAACCTGAACCAGTCTGGGATTCTGTCCTAGAATTCTTCTCGGGTACAAAGTAAGTCAGGAAAAGAAGAGGCTGTCCTCAGAGGAGCTGGTGTCTGAAAGCACAGGGAGTGCACCCAGCACTGCCCCCTCCGTGCTTTCTGTAACTGCTTTTCTGCTGTAACCCTGATTGTCTCCTATAATTTTCTGTCCTTGCTCAGAAATTATAGAGGAATGAAAGGGAGATGGGTTTCAGCTGTCAGCACTTTAGGAGCATTCAGCAGTGTTACTGGATAAAAGGAGCACCCTGGGTCTTGCTCTCCAGAGGTCCCAGAAATACCCAGACATGATGTACTGCATGGTTTCAGGCTTGGTGAGAGGGAAGGCAGAAACTGGTGCCAGCCCTTGGTCATTTCTCAGCTACTGGAGCCCTTCAAGGAACTCATACATCTGGTGCTTTCCCATCTGGTCCTTTCAAGAGGCTCATTTGAGAGCAAGGTCTGTAAGGAAGAGCCAGAAATAAACAGCTTGTGATTCCATTTGTGGGGCAAGAGGAACCTAAGAACAGAATTTCTGAAGATGGGACAATCAGTGAATAAAAACCTGATTTTTAACAAGGCTGACATTTTGCTGCGTCCATTAGAAGACTGTTGTGCTTTACATTGTGATTTTTTTTTTCCCCAACAGCATGTGGAAGAAAGGAAAACCTCACGGGTCTACAAAACAGTCAGCAAAGAAAAAGCCTGAGATATGCAGCAGAGCAAGTGTCTCCTGGGGGTGGTCTTCTACCTCATGGTCTGTGTCCATGCAGGACCCCTCTACCCATGGCTTCTTTCAGTCTTGCCAACCAGAGAGTGGTAAAATCACCTCCTCTACACTTAAACTCTGTAGTTTAGTGGTCCCTCTGAGATGAGTTTTTACAAATAGAAGGGCTTTTTGTTTGTCAGCCCTACTCCTCTGAAGTTCTGCATGAGGTTCAATATCATCTTCTATCCATTCAGTCATCATTTCTCTGGTTGCTCTAAAATGTGCTGTCCTATTTTTACAGCTATGACATTTCCAGTGACTACCATCAGAGCTCAAATCCCATTCTGTTTGTGTGAACCATGGTGACCATCAGCTTTTTAATTCCCACATATCTGCTTGGCCACCTGTCCCCTCTCAGTGCTGAGGAGTGGAGTGCTGGGTGCTGGCTGCAGCGGGAAGGAGGGTGCTGTGCCCTGGGATGACAGGAACACAAACACAGGGAAAATATTCCAAGCATGAAAGGCAAGCACCCTGCCACTGCTGTGATAAGGAGTGGAAGATGGTGTGTTAATATTGAACCAGAGCTGTTTCCAGGGAGGTGTGGCAGGAGCAAACACACCAGGAACTACCACGGTGTGTTGGACCACCTGGTAGCCAGGGGGATAATGTGGGGATAAGAGGTGTCATGGATCTGGTGTCTGGAAACACCACAGGTGACACTGCCATGGAAGGAAGCAGGGGTCACACTTTGCTACTTCTTCTCTGTCCAGGGTACAAGACTTTATAGTCTTTTTATACTACTGTGTGAATCACCAGGGCTCCACAGAGCTCTTTAGAGTCCTTGGGTTTCCTTACTAATGGGGAAAGCAATGGCACTGCTGGTGGCAGTAGGCAGGGCAGTGTCAAAGGGGCACAGGAGGTTAGATTCAATGATACATTAAAATACAGCCTCAGTAAGAACACACTCAACCATCACCTGTGTCCAAGGGGCTCTGTAAGTATAACAGTTTTGCTTTAACACCTTCATTTTGTATCAAATTATAATGATAATGACTGTTCAGAATTGCCCCACCTGCAGCTCTGACCTGTGGTGGCAATTTTGGTTGGGAGGTGGAATTTTCATTAACTATGATTTTCTCAGATCTCGGGAACCAGGGAGACAGCAGCCCACAGGTAAATAAGGAATTTTTAAAAGTTCAGCAGCCACAACCTTACCCCATGAATGTGGCTCTCACTGGGGACACTGCAGATCCCAGTGCAGGGGGAAGTGGGGGCTGGTAGTAGCTAAAATCCATGTTCTTCTCTGAAGTCTGGCTTTGCCTCAGTTTCCTCCAGGTTTCTGTCTGAGAAAAGGAGAAAATACTGATCCACAAACCTGCTTCCTATCGAGAAATCACAACAGCTGTTAGAGATTATTGGAAAATCAAAAGGTTTATGTAAGGGAAGAATTGCAGCTAATCATGGCCAGGGCAGTTGCTACCTTGCCATCTGGTTTCTCCTCCCACCTCTCATTGTGGTTCTTGATGCACATCTGGTACAGGACCTTGGGGGGGTGAGAACTGCCTTTTGGATACGAGGATAAAGGACATCTCCCAAGGTATGGTTACTTCAGTGTGTCTTAGAGGGGAGAGATTTCATAAAATGGAGAATTAGGCTCCTGTGGCAGCCCTCTGCCACAGCATAACTTCTGCTCTGTTCTTCTCTGTGGCTGTGGGGGTGAACCCTGGACCTGCCTGCAGCTTGGCACCCACTGCATGTGTTTTATGAGGCAAAATAAACGTTTGGACAGAGGCAAAAAGTGCTGCTGGCCTCTGGGCATGGCCATGAGTGATCTGTCTGTGCTCAGTGGCAGATAATTGCAGCAGCATTTGGGTTTCTTTAAGGCAGAAAAGCAATTCCTGGTGCAGGGGAGTGTGATGGGCATGTGGGGTGCTTGGCTGGGGCTCATCTCCCCTTGGCCACATGGGTCCATCACTGGGTTTGGGGGACATGAGAAAGGGGACCCCAATGGATTGCAGAGAGGAAGAGACTCATGGCCCTTCGTGGTGTGATGGGGACAAAGACCATGTCCTGACCCATCCCCACAGCTGCCCACCAGCATGGGGGGGGGGTTGCATACCTGTAGGAAAGCTGGCCAGAGGTTTTGCTGCCTGGCTTGCCTGTATGCATAAAGCATTTTCCATGTTTCTCTGGTAGATAGCAGCTGGCCCAACATGTGCGTGTGGGTTTGTGGTTTGTTGGGGTTTTTTTTTGGGGGGGGGAGGGCACAACACTGAGATGCCTAAAACTAAACCCCAGAAGTCATGTTGTACAACTCCAAGCCCGAGAGCAAACAGAAAATCAGGGGCAGAAGAGAAATGGGATCCCATCCCAAAACACCATGGCTGGGGAGCACTGGCTGACCCCTGTGAGAAACTGGTGTTCCCTGGGCCAAGGATTGCTCCATCCTCAACCTGGATGGGTGCCCATGTCCTGGTGGCTTCCTGGGGCTTGGGGACACGAGCAGGCAGCTCAGCAAAGCCACCAAGCCCTGCAGTGGGGCATCTGGCAAAACTGCCATCGGCTCACACCGAATCTGGTGACCCAAGGGCTCAGCCAGAGGATGATGATGGAGCCCTTGAAGCCCTGGGCAAGTGTTTCTCAGCAGACCTGTCTCCTCCTGGACCTTATAAATAGGGTTGGGAGGAGGAGGCACAATGGGAAGGTTTAAGGGGAAGGTTTATGACCCTTGGGAGCTTGGAGGGGTGGGGAGACAGTAGCTGTTCCTTGTCCCTCCTGATTATACCCCTCGATGAAGCTGGCAAAAGCAGAACACGGCAGGGAGAGGGGGTCTGGGTCAGCATGGCTGCTGCAGGAGCATCCCCCTGGACCTCACGGCTTTGGAGTGAGAGGCAAGACAGGCGAGGAAAGGGGGTGAGCTAAGGAAGGTGCTGCCTTTCATTCTGTGGTAAAAACTGTAATTTCATCAGTTTGAAATTCCCCAAGGGGTGGAAGCTGACTTATTGCCGTCTCCATCCAAGGTGAGAGCAATCCAAGGGTTAAAGTTTGAGCAACTGAGCAAACCAGAGGGACTCCTCCTTCCCCATCATGTGATGGCAGAAGAAGGGGGGAGCAGCTGCCAAGGGCCGGGGAGGAAATAAAAAGTAAATTTTTATAGCAAGGCCATGGTTTCTCAAGCGACTGTTCTCCTGAGGGCAGACTGCAAGCTGCCATGGGTCTCCTGCCCCACTTTTCCTCTGCCACTTGGGTGCTCCTGGCCTGGCTCCTCGGCCTTGTGGTGCTGTGAGTAGAGGTTGGGCCCACAGGGTGACGGGAGGAGAACTGAGAGGTCTTGGTCCCCGGGGAGGGGATGTGCCCAAAGACCTTAATTCCTATTAAAAATCTTATCCACTATCTCCTTGTATCACCTTCAAGGCGAGGGCTGGTTCCGGGGAACTGCGAGCATCCCCCGAGCCTGCTGAAGGGGAGGAAGAACCTGGGTGGGGAGGTACCTGCGAAGGAACTTGTTTTTTTTTTTTTTTTTTTTTTTTTATTTTTTTTTTTTATTTATTATTTTATTTTATTTTATTCATTATTTCTCGCAGGAGGTCCGAAAAGCGAAGTTAATGTCCATGTTTTTAACCACAGCAGGCTCTGGTGGGTGGCAAAGGGGAAGGGATGTCCCTGGCTGGGCTCTGGTTAGCAGGGCAATGGATGATGCCCATGCCCCGTTTCTGAAGTTTCTGTTGGCAAAGTTGCCCTTTTGCTTCTGTCACTAGTGAGCTAGAGCAGCCAAAACTTAATTTTGCTGTTATAATTGATGTCCCTGCTCGGCTGCATTGCCTCTATCTCCTGAGCATCACAGTAGGTCACTGCAGGGACAGGGATGTCTCAGCTTCAGGATTTAATCCCCTGAGATTTATCTTCAGCCACCCAAATCTCCAATCTCAGAGCTGAGCGACGCCCCCAAATAAAGACCTGAGGTGCCCAGGTGGGCTGTGTGTGCCTAAGCTGTGCTGCAACTCCTTTTAACCTGTATCATGTGCCAAAATGTACCTTAAATCATCTGGTCCCCTAAGTGATCCTGTATTTATATCAGGAAGAGAGTATCCTCCAGGTCTCCTGCTGGTGGTCAGAAATTTCAGCTTTCTCTCAGTGCCAGGACCAGGTGTTTGCTGTGCTCAGGATGAAAAACCTTCTCTTTTCATGGAGTAAATGTCCCTCACGTGCTCTTGGCTTGGTGTAGGTATGGGATACGGCCCTTCCAGACCTTAAAGAAGTTGGGTATTCCTGAGCCACGACCTGTGCCATTTTTTGGCACTTTTCTGGAGTATCACCGGGTGAGTACTGGCAGCAGCTGCTCCACAGTTGCCTTAGATTCTTACTTATAGCTGGCACTGCTTTTCCCAGCCTTTGGGCATCTCTTTCCTCAGCCCTTGATTCAGTTGCATGGAAATTATGTTCTCAGCTTGGGCAGAGAACACAAAAATTACTTTTAGGGTTGGGTTGACCTGAATGAGGTATGTTGTGTATTTCAGCCACTGTGTGATTGAAGTTATTACTTTCTCCCTAGATTTCTACCTGTTCCCCAGGACCTAAAGGTCTATTGGAAACAAAGAGAAAAAATATGGGAGAGATGTCTGAGACCACTGATTTGTGAGAACTGCATGTTTCTTTGTGCTTTTTGTCATCCCCATGAAAAGGCTGAATTATCCCCAGCAATGTTCCATCCAGCCACTTGCTGTCAGGCCATACTGAAACTAAGCCAGACAAAGAGATTTCTGAATAAAATTCAATTACCAGCTTACCAAAACTTACCATGTAACTAGGTAGTAGCTGGTCCCTGGTAAGTGACTGGTATTGCAGAACAAAACACATTGGTTTCAATGAAAGAAGTTGTTCTAGTTTTGACTGGGATAGAGTTCATTTTCTTCTGAGTAGCTAGAATAGCATTGTGTTTTGATATGGGATTTGATATGAGAAGAATGTTGATAATACACTCATGGTTTTAACTGTTGCTAAGAAATCTAGGACTTTTCAACTTCCTTTGCTTTGCTCCTGTGCAGGTCCACAAGAAGCTGGGAGAGCAATGGATCCAAATTGGCCAATGGGATATTCCATATCATGGAGCATCATGCTCAGTATATAGATAAGGGCTGGCTGGGAAGTCTCTGGCTCTCTCTTCTGGAGTTGGGGTTTCAGGGTTTCTGTCCTCTGGGATTGCTAGCCAGGGATGGGATGGTCATTGGTCAGCCCATGGTGAACAGTAGCACTGCGCATCACTTGTCTGTATATGCTGTCATTTTTCTTTTATTTCAATTGTTGTTTTTATCTCAACTCCCAAGTCTCTCTCTGCTTTTCCAAGTCTCTCTCCCACTCTTCAGGAGGGACAGGGGACAGTGAGTGAGTGGCTGTGTGGTATTTAGCTCCTTGCTGGGTCAAACCACAGCAGAGGTGTTTTTTAGCTTGTGCTTGCTGGGCTTACAGCATGCATGTTGTCTATTAATAATGATTTAGTTGATGCATGGTGAGTGTTATTTGTCCCATAAGTTTCATCCTTACGTGTAACATCAGTTAAAACCTTAATGGAAACAAAGCAAAACAAAAAAGCCACCATCACTTCAGTTCAGTAACTGCAGTGGAAGATCTCATGAGAACAAGTCAGTAGCAGCTCTAACTTATTGAGCTGAAGATTAAAGGATGCCCTGGGATCCAGTTCTGCCTGCTAACTCTGCTCGTGGTAAAACTCTGTACCCTGTCATACCTTGTTTTCATTATGGTTTTAGCTCAGGTTGGCTAGTGGAAGTTGAAAGTGCTTTTTTTTTTTTTTTTTTCTTTCTGTTCTCTTTTTTCCTCCCAGTGCAAATGTCCCCTATGAGTCTACATGACTCTTAAGAACTACCATGGCTCTCTCCCCCCCCCCCCCCCCCCCCCCC
>JAAWXA010000035.1:3697236-3717221 GCA_038090715.1 Florisuga fusca | reverse complement strand
GAAGAAAGGAGAAATGAACAATCTCTGCCACTTACAATGGATCTGTGGGATGCACTGTGCTGCCAGCTGTGACCTGCTTTGATCACTCTTCATTGGCAAACTGTTCATTTCTCCTTTCTTCTCTTGCAGGGAATCCGGGATTTTGATGAGATGTGCTTTTAAAAATACAGTAAAATCTGGGGGGGTAAGTTTCTTTTTGCAAAACAAACCTGCCTGTTTGGGGTGTTTAGGATGGTAAAAGGATAGTGTTTAGGATGGTAAAAGGGACATTGCCACCAGGTCTCAGCACTGTAATTCCACCAGCTTGGGAAAATCCAAGTTCACCACTGGGAAAGCCTCTAGCCATCTCTCCAAGGCTTCTCTCCCACTGGGATTTCAGTACAGTGCAGGGCTGGGATGGTGGCAGCCAGTTTGTTTGCATAAGCTTTGAAAATAACCTTTTTATTTATCTTTTTTTTTCCCCCTTGGGAGCATTAAAAACTAAACAGCAGTGTTAGTGACCTTGGGGCCAAGAAAGCTGCACCACAGAGCCCTGGGAGCTCCCCTTGTCCTCCCAACACCCATCAAATCAGTACAGCCATACCTTTATCTCTCAGCTCCAGATGCATTAGTGAGGGAAGGCACCAGCCACTTCCCAGCCATGCAGCCTGCCTAGAAAACTCCACTGTTTGGTGTCAAACTGAGCCTCATGCCTTTGAAGCTGCTCTTGTGTCTGTCTTGAGCAGAAAGCAAGCTGCAGGCTGCCATGATGTTTTTCATCTTGTTCCCTGCTTCTCCCAGAGCTGGGGCACAAGCTACCTTTCAACCTGCCTCCCCAGTCCCTGCATAGTGCTGGTTTTGTGGATGGGCTTCTTATCGTGCTTCTATTGAGAACCTCTCAAACTTGAAGCAAAATTGTTGTGCAAAAAAAAATCCCAGGGGGGCTTTGTGAAACCCAGTGCATTTTTTTCAGAAGATTCAATGTTCTCAAGACTCTTGAAGTTGGCAGCTTCCCTCAGCTGTGGCTCAAGGCTCCCTGCCCTTTAGCCCACACCATGGCTTTTAAGTTTTTCTGTCTCAGTTGATTGGAAAATGGAGGAGTCTGATGAGTTTTTCCTCTCTCATTGCCTTGTAGGCCAGACAAGGAAATCTCTTTACCACATAGGTAGGCTATTCGGTGTGGATTTATTGACTCCAGCCACCAACTGTGGAATTAAAGCTCAGACAGCCCAAGTGCAGGGGATCAACATCGTGGCAAAAGCTGCCTTTTATCTAAACCCACACTGTTTTGGCAACCCTTTAATACTGCAAACAATTGCTAGAAATGCTCATGCTGTCTGTTTTTGGCACTTTCTTTCCCTTTGTCCTGGTTTACTACATAATAAAATAGTTTCAGCCTCATCCCCGTGGTTGTTTTGTCAGAGGGGACTCAGATGGTCCAAACCCTTTGGGCTCCAGCAGTGTGCATGGCTCTGGCCCCAAAGCAGGCTGCTTTTTTTTTTCCAACTGACTGCAAGCAGTGAACTGATTGCGAGTTTCTCTTGGCTTAGGATTTATGATGGCAGGCAGCCTGTCATAGCTGTACTGGATTCTGTCCTCATCAAAAACATCCTGGTGAAAGAGTGCTATGACATTTTTACCAGTCACCAGCTAAGTCTCCAGTCCCATGCTTTGCTCTCTAGTACAGAGCACGTGTAGGAAGAAAGAAAGTTTCTTCTTGCTTTCTGTTCCCTTTCTCTGAGCCCTTCAGGAAGTAGTTGCTCTCTGTTGTGCCCCAGTTTATTGGTGGTGTCAACCACAAAACTGGTAAGGAGGTGTAGAGGAAATCCTGGCTGAGACACTGGGATATCAGCCTGGATATACCCTAGGGCTGATACCATTTGTGACTTTTAACACTTTTGTTTCCTATTCTGTTGTTTGAGGTAGAGCTAATACGACTTCAGGGACCAAGTCAATGTGCAGTGATGGGCTGGGTTTGTGCAAAAAAGAGCAAACAGAGTTAATATCTCCTTACTCCCATTTCTTATTTTATCTTCTCTGACGACCAGCTTGTTGGCTGCACTTCATAAAACACACCAAGGACTTATGTTGCACATGCCTTGCTCATCTGTGAGCTCATCTCTGTTCCTCATCCTGGGTAAACTCTTAGATTTAGAAAATAATAACCCAGCCAAGGCATAGGCCCAGTCAGTCAAGGCAGGATGCTTGAAAACTTTTGAGGTGCCAGGACTGTGTATTTGTGCAGCACCTGCACTGCATCACAGTAGTGCTTGGACACAACTGCAGTACCAGCCTTAAATCCTCAATTGTCCTTATTTCTGCTGCCACTTTGTACTCAGGGCTACTGATCTCTCAGCAGCACAAGGCTCACTTCATGGATTAGAATAGCTGCTGGACATCTTTTCATCTCTAACTTTTCCTGGGACGTGCTCCTTTTTTTTTTTTTTTTTTTTTTTTTGTGAAGAAGGTTTAGGCTGCGTGTCCCTTGAGGTTACACTGCTGATCTTGAGAGCAGTTTTATGGTTTTACAGCAGTGCCAGACCCACCCCTTTGTGGGGCCAGAGGATTAGCTGGATCTTCTGTTTACCAAGTGTTAAGGAGTTACAGATAGTGTCACCTAGATTAATGAGTGGGATCTTGAATTCCCAAGGGTTAATTGCTGTAGGTTTCAGCTTCTTGCATGTGCTTTTACGGCTCTTTTCAGCATTAAGTGATGAAGAGATTCTGGCCCAAGCTCTTATCTTTGTCTTTGCTGGTTATGAGACCACCAGCTCCACCCTCAGCTACATAGCATATAACCTGGCCACCCCCCCTGACGTGCAGCAGTGACTTCAGGATGAGGTGGATGCAAACCTGCCCAGCAAGGTAAAGGAGGGTGGGGAGATGCTGGGGTTGTTCCCACCTGTGCCTTGTAGAGCCAAAAGGCAGGTTGGAAGCAAAACAGAGTAGAGGAGGTGCTCTCACTGAGATTTCCCCAAAGGGAAGCTTTGAGGGGTGGAGGAGGTTGGGGTGGGGACTGACTTGGCCAGCAGGTCCAAGGAGGTGATTCTTCCCCTGTACTCAGCCCTGTTGAGCTCACACCTCGAGTCCTGTGTCCAGTTCTGGGCCCCTCAGTTCAGGAAGGAGATTGAGGTGCTGGAGCCAGTCCAAAGGAGGGCAACCAGGCTGGTGAAGGGACTGGAGCACAGATCCTGTGAGGAGAGGCTGAGGGAGCTGGGGCTGTTCAGCCTGGAGAAGAGGAGGCTCAGGGGAGACCTCATCACTCTCTACAACTCCCTGAAAGGAGGTTGGAGCCAGGAGGGGGTTGGTCTCTTTTCCCAGACAACTATCAGCAAGACAAGAGGGCATGGTCTTAAGTTGTGCCAGGGGAGGTTTAGGTTGGATATTAGAAAGAATTTTTTCATGGAAAGGGTGATCAGACATTGGAATGGGCTGCCCAGGGAAGTGGTGGGTTCTCCCTCCCTGGAGATATTTAAAAAGAGACTGGATGTGGCACTCAGTGCCATGGGCTGGGAACCGCAGCGGTAGTGGGTCAAGGGATGGACTTGATGATCTCTGAGATCCCTTCAATTCCCTTCAACCCAGCCAATTCTATGATTCTATGATTCTATGAATGCCCTGTGTTCATTGCCATCCTGATCTCCCTCCCCAGGCTGCTCCCACATACACCACCATCACCCAGATGGAGTATCTTGACATGGTGGTGCTCGAATCCCTCCGGCCCTTCCCTGTTGCAGGCCGGATTGAGAGGGTCTGCAAGAAGACAGTGGAGATCAATGGTGTGACTATTCCAAAGGGTGTGGCAGTCATTATCCCAGCCCACGTGCTCCATTGTGACCCAGAGTACTGGCCAGAGCCAGATGAGTTCAGGCCTGAGAGGTGAGGACAACACAGGGGGAATGGCTGCATGCTCAAGTTCAACCCTGGGAGTGGAAATGGCAGCAAAAGTGGGGAGTGCATGATTATAACATTTAAATTAGGCATTTATCATTGTCTGACATCTCGTCCCAGCATTACCGTGAGGAGAGTTTTATGATCTACATCCATAAACTGTGCATGGAATTTAATTAACTACGTTGAAGGGAGCGACAGTGAGAGCAGCTCCCAGCAGCTGTAACACTGAGGGGTTTATGGGCAGATATTAAAACAAGAGCCCTCGGGTGACTGGCACGATGCCGTGCAAATCAGCAGTGGAAGGGCAGAGGCAAGTAGGAAATAAAACTTAATTTTTCAACTCAAGCTATGGAGCAGTCCTTGCTTAGGAGTTTCTGTCAGATCCTTGGAAACAAGGCAATAGCCCAGGGCAGACTTGGGAGGCCCTGGGCCTGCTCGTCTCCAGGTGGCCATGAAGATGTTGAGGGAGCAGGACTGGATCTGTGCCCTTGCACCAGGAGTTGAAATGCCTCTGGAAGCGAACTCTGGTGTGGGAATGAGGTGACCTTTGGGGCAAAGCATGGAACAGTACCAAGCAGAAGTTAGGGAGGAAGGTGGGTGCTACTGAAAACACTTATGAACCTCTCTGGTCACCTTGTGTTGAGTGTAGAAGTAACTATTGAAATCTATTCTGGCAGTGGTTATGTTATACCAGTTGTTCTGGTAGCTCCATCCTTACTCTGGCTGACACAGCAGGCAAGGGTTAGCTGGTCAGGAGCTCTGTAGGAATCACTTGCCTTGCTAGGAGTGCATCAGAGAGATGTGCTGGTATCTCAGTAGTGACACACTTCACTGCTGACTTTGGTGTGGCTGGGGTTTGTTCCTTGGCCTCATGCACCCTGAATGAAAAGATTTCTGACGTGAAAATTAACTGATCACTAAGAAGTATTCCTGAAAATGCTCAGTGGCAGCTTTCTCTGTGAAGCTGATTGTTCTTCCCAGTTTTTCATGATGAGGAGAGGAATGGCTGGCATGCTTCAAAAGCAACCCTGCCTTTAGTCATACAGGGTGAGAACATCTTTGTGTTCACTCAGTCCTTTGATCTAAAGGGAAGACGTGAAGCTGCATACCTGTGTGGTGTAGGGTTTGAAATCTGGGATCACTTTTTGAGCTGAGAGGGAGTTCTAAGAAAAGAGTAGTTATGAAATCCATTAGCATATTTCATCTATTCCCTGTTCACCTGATGAGCCTGGAGATGCACAACCAACTCCAAGTAACAGGACAAAAGCAAGAGTCATAGGACAGCTGTTGAGACCAAAATAAGGGATTTAGCTGCGTTGCATTCCTCTAACACACAGAGAAAGACAAAAAACTTTTGAGTTCTCAGACCCCTCATCGCTTCAGATCTGAAAGGAGCAGCAGCTCTTTCTAATATGTTGTTGTTGTTGTTTTAATCAGGTTCAATAAAGAGAGCAAAGAGTCTTTTGAGCCCTACACCTTCCTGCCATTTGGGGCTGGTCCCAGGAACTGCATAGGAATGAGGTTTGCTCTGCTGATCATGAAGGTGGCTGTGGTTGTCCTGTTGCAAAACTTCTCATTCAGAACCTGCAAAGAGACACCGGTGAGGATATGAGTTGGTGCATTTCATTAGCTGCCCTTTAGTCCCACTGAGATGGGGCCCTACACACTCTCTTTTCATGTATCTCAGGACAAAGGGGGGACTGTCTGCCATGCACATTAAATCTTTCTCCTCCCCGAGGAGTTCAGAGATTGTTGGCTTCAGAACCTCTGATCCTTGTTCTGCAGACTGGGGTTTTACTACTTTGCTTCAAGATCAGAAGGGAAGATTTCACTGTGGATGAGAGAGGCATGTGGGAACAGCTGTTTAAATCTCAGTTCATTTCAGTGGTTCACCACAAGTTACTGATACATTTTTTTCAGCTTCTACAGAAGCAAATTTAATGTTGGTGGAATATGTCAGGCTGAAATCTCTGAAGTCCTATTTTCTCTCCTAAGCTGCTGGTCCTCAGTCCCCCCTGGGGTACTGCCTGTCTGTCCTTACCTGGCTTAGGAAGACTCTGCTCTAGAGGGCAGGAAGGGAATACCTCCCCTAGCCCACTCCAAAGCCAAACTTTACAAAACAAACATGGCTGTTTTCTGTGAGAGATCCCAAAACACCAAAATCCATCTCTTATGGACCAGGCAGTCTCTAAAAGTGAAACAGTTTTCAAGCAAGTGCAGTCTGAGCTGAATTTGGATTGAGGGGACCTTCTCCCCCTTTGAGGTTTTGCAGGATACCAGCAGGTTTTGGAATTAATGCTGCATACAGTTCTGATGGGTCAGGCCCTGCAAGATGGGGCTGTTAGACATGAAATAAATGTGATGGATGTTGGAAATCATATGTCAAGGAATCCCTCCTGAAAACATGGCAGTTCCCCAAGACTCAGAGGCACACAGCACTGTGTTTGGTGTCAGCTTCCAAGCCCAACCCAGGTTTCTGCATCGACTGCTGCAAAAGGCCTTGCCATTAATACATTTCATTCAGAGGGCAAGCTTGGGAAATCAGAGCAGTGGGGGCAGCAAGTGTATTCAAAGGACATTTGTTGTAAGAAACAGAAAAATCCTTAATATTACTTGGCACGGGTGCTCAACTGGAATCTCTGCAGATTCAGATGGCAACTCAACTAGTAACCTGGAGGTGAAAGACTGTAATAGTCCATTAACAATGCAGTGACCTAGCCACCCTCCCCCAAGTCTAATGACATTTTTCTAGTCCTCTGCAATCCATAAAATTGATTCTTTTTATAACTGCCTTTAATTAAAAGGAGACAAGTTAAATATGTATTGTATTATTGGTGCCCATAGGTTTATGGGACTCTTTTGGGCCTTTTTTTCTACAGAAGATGTCATGTGCATCAGATCAGAGCAGGAGGGAAAAATTCATGCCAGAGAAGTGAAGGAAACAAGAATATGCATGGGGAAGCTGCAGTCCTCTCCCTCTCACTCCTCCACTGATGGCACACTGGGCTCTGAGCCACATTGCTTAAATTTCCTGAAACAAAGCTTACTGGGATATTGGGGATTTTAATGTAGCTTGTCAGGCTAGGGGGGAGGTGTGTGTGTGTGTGTATTACCCTTGTCCTGATGGGGAGAAGGAGAACTGGGATAGAATCAGCACTGAATTGATGGAATTGAAACTTGGTAAAACATTCTTTCCTTCCCTGCAAGCTGACTCCCTCTGACACCAGTTTTAAATGTTCTTTTGCTTGAGATTTTCAGCCCACCCCAAGGGAACCCACAGCTTTTCTATGTGAGGATACTTTTTCTTTGGTAGTCAGTCTGAGCAGCACTCCTAGTTTCTTTCTTCCAGGAGATCTTATTGTCCCTCCAGCTTCCATTCTGAGGTAGCTCCCCTTAGCACTGACACACTTCAGCTTTAAACAAAATGGTTCTGTGTGCCTCTCCTGAGCTGTGGCTTCCTAGATGGAGTTTGCCTGGTTTTCCTTCCACATGTAGCTTGTTGATCAGTGCAGCTCCTCCTGCCTTGCCATCTGAAATTGCCAGAGATTCACCAACCAATTTATTCAGGAGCTGAGAGCTATTAAATCCCAGCTTGTAGCTGTTTTGCATGAGCAGTAGTGATAATCCTGCCATAAATACACCTGTAAGCTGGAAAAATGCATTGAAAACAGGGTGGTTGAGACATAGGTGAGCCGTAGGGGTCCTGTTAGTGACATGACTGTCCTTTTTCCTAGCTTACATGGCTATTGTGTTTCTGTTTTGGTTTTTTTTTCCCTCCTGCACAAGATCCCACTGGTTATGGACTCAAGAGGTTTCCTGCAACCCAAGGATCCTGTCGTTCTCAAGATGGTCCCCAGAGCTGATCTGGAGAAGTGAAGGAAACAAGAACAGATCAGAGACTCTTTGTTTGATGGTGCTTTCTTTAATTTTTGAGATAATCCCAGGTTGATAATGCGTTGTAGGAATGTCAGTGGTGTAAACACCATCTCACAACAGGGCACTGTGGGTTTGGCCCAACATAATTACATGATTATAACCCTAATGAAAAGTAGCTTCAGATCCTGCTGTCCCCCATCACAACAGGCATTTTGCAAGACCATTTGCACTCAGGTTATTTGGACATTTTTTTTTCTCTCCCTCTGAAGAAGCACTTTCTAGGCAATTTGCTTCCAGGCACTGTCAGTCTCTTCTGGCAGTGTAATTTAAATCAAGATAGAGAGAGCAAATTGCACATAGTTAAGCAATGCTGCCATTGCTTCTGTTCCTCCTGCCTGCTGGGTGATGCTGGATGTCTTCTGGTTTGATTCCCTGAGAATGCAGAGTTGTCCAGGGCTATTTCCTCAGCTGTGTGCTATGACCCTGACAAGTGCTAAAATAGTCACATCCTTGCAAAAAATGGATGCTTGGAGCAATTTTTCTGATGCTGATTTGTTTAGATTTTCTTATGATTTTGGAAGGCTTTTGCATGATTTTGAGTGCAGATGAGTTAACTGGAGGAGCCCAGAGACAAGCAGCTACCCCTAATGACTGGAGATTCGCAGAGTGGGAGAGAAGTGCCCCACATGTTTCCTCATTGTTTGCTTATTTTACCACAGGCATTCAGCCATCTCCCACAGAGGGTATTGTCAACCATCTGGACTGCTGTTGTGACACCTTTTAGTCTCTGATTTATTTTAGGCCATTGTAAGACCCGTTTAACTAATAATACAAACAGGGTGCAGCACTGAGTGCCTTCAAATGTCCTGGAGAGTCCTAGTCTGGAGGAAAGGTGTTGCCTTGGGTTAATGATAGCTGGAATGTCTTGCTAGAGTTGGTCATTTTTGTGGATTCCAGATGATCTTGTATGCTCACATTTACTGTGACTCCTCCAGAAACTGCTTCTGCAGGTTCTAACTGCAATTAAAAGCTCATTTACCTCTTCTGTATGCAACTGGTGCCAGTCTCTGATTCTGTTCTCTCTCTATATATAAGGATGGAGTGAATCCATCCATCCTCAGGTTTCATAAGGCATTGGCCAGACAATGATATGGTCTCACCACCTCTCCCAGCTGGGCTTCCTCACTTCTTCAGTGGGGTTCTCAAAGGGATTCCCTCTGCCTCAAAAATCAGTGCCACGGAGTGGAGTGGGAAGTCCTCTTTCACAGTTCATTCTTCCCTTATAGCACCACAAATTCCTGAGGGTGTGGTATTGCCAATCTCAAATCAACATTTGTCTCTCTCTGGAAGCAGAAGGGTTTGAGTCCAGCATCTACTCCATGCTGCAGGGTTCTAAGTTCTCTCCATGCTCTTTCCTGAGCACCTCATGGACCTCTTTCAGTGTATCCACAGGAGGATGTCTTCTGCTTCCAGGTTGTCAAGTTGGTCACATATTAACCCATCACTACCATATCTAGTGCTGCTTACATTCCTGGAGGATGAGAACTTCTCTCTTGAATGAATCCAAGGCAATATGCCATGTGTAACAACTGCTTCTGGAATTGTATTTAAGCTACCCCAGTCCAAAATAAATGGCTGAGCAGAGCCATTGATGGTGTGAGGTGTTTTCCATTGCAAAACTGAGCTGAGGAACTTCAGTCACTAAATGAGCAGGTTTTGTATCTCTTATATTCTCACACAGATAGATAGGATTATATATTATTTCATGTTTTCTCTCTGTATTGTTGAGGAATTGAGTGAAAGACCCCAAAAGACCCATAATAACCTTTCCTCAGCAGATTAAATTCCCCAGTGAAAGACACCCTTTCCTGGAAGTGTAAGGGGAAGAGTAAAGCTGCTTCTCTAGAGAGTCACTGATGAGCTGGAAGAGAAAATTCCCAGCAGCTTGGGCAGCCATGGCTTCCCCTTCTGCCTTTGTAACCTGCATCTTCTGCCACCCACGTACAGAAGTGACAGTTTGTTTTCAGCTCTTCACTGCCCCTTTTTTAAAGCCATGGCACTGAGCTGGATGGTGATGGCACATCTCAGGGGAGAAGGACAAAATATAGAAGCAGTCAGACCTCTGGAGAACAAAAAGCAGAGAAGTGACTGCACCATCACAGCAGTTCACAAAAAGGGGCATGGCAAATCCACAGGTCTCTGCCTTGAGAGATGGCTGAGAAGATGAGGGTGAAGGAGTCATGCACAGTGTCACAGGTCAGGGATGGATTAATAACCTTGCTGGAGTAAAGGCCATAGCTTTCCTGGTGGCAAGAAGAGAAGAGTTTTTCCTCCCCACTCCCACGCCTGCATTGGAATTAATCACACACACAAATGTCAACGCTACAGACAACATCCTTCAGGATAATCTCCCTCACAAAGCTGCTTAACATTTTGGTAATATACAGTTCATTTGCAGGTGTCAAAGGATTTCAGCCTCCCTCATCTCTCTTTAAAGGCATCTCCATCTGCCAGCATCCCTTGCCCATGAAGCAGGTGAGTGGGCTGCTGCATACCCAACAGAGAATCCCATTTCCAGAGGTAACCAGCATGACCTCTCTCCTTAGCCAGGGTAGCTGCACTCTTCAGCAGCTGTGTGCCTCAGATTACCTGCAAGTAATTTTCTTTTTTTAATGATTTACTTCTTTACTTACAATAGGGAACTTTGGCGTGCATCAGTCTTGGGCTGTGCTTAGATTTGGCTCACAGGAAGGACACAGAGTGAGCAAATGGGTTTCCTTTTGGATGATATTAAAGCAGAAGTGCTTCAGGAGCTCATCTAATGTGCTTCAGCAGCTGAGAGCTTGAAGTCAGGCCTCTACTCCCCCTAAAAAAACACAGAGGATAAATATAGGGCTTTCAGCATCAACTCCTTTACTCTGTGTATCCCCCTCCTACAGCAAACACAGCTCCAGCTTAGAAACAGCTCCTTCCATAAGGGATTCCACTATCAAGTTGCAGCATTCAAATCTGGCCCCATTCACTTAATTAGGTTTGTTTCAAGGGAGAGAACCCACTTGTACTTAACATGGTGTCACTTATTGAAGTGGTATCACTAGCAGGGTTAACGTGCTGGAGTGGTTGACTCTGGGTCCTCTCACATCCCTGTGTGAGTGGAAGATCCAGGACCAGTCCTGGATAGAGTTTTTCCTGTCCTTGCCCCAGTCTTGCACAGATCTTGTTCATATTATTGATGCTGGTGCTGCATGGGACCTGATGCTGGAGAGCCAGACCTCTGATCACCCTTACTTGAAAGCTCAATTTGGTTAAAAATCAATGGAATAATCAGCCCACAGAGACTGCCCAAAGGTCAGGAAACAGTGATTTTTTTATTTTTTTTTTTCCTGCAGCAGCTTTGGTCCTGAACTCTTCTTTTAGTGTGATGATTGCAAGCAAAAGCACTTCAGCAGGTAGGTCATAAAAGTGTTATGACTGCTGGTATTAAGCTGACAGGCTAATGTAACAAGTGCATAACAAGGTCTCCTAAAATAGAGAAGTAAATTTTTTGCAGCACTCATGTCTTGGAGAAATAAAAAAAAAAAAAGCTGGTGATGGACATGGTGCAGGCTGGGCTGGTGTCCTACAAGGCAAAATACAGAAGAGACTTGAAGAGATAACCCACCAGCATGGAGGAGTTGGAGGATGCCAGGAGAAAGGGGGTGCTGGACCATGGAACAGGACCAGGTGGGACCCTTTTTTCTCACCCTATGGCCCCAAATTCCACCCTTCCAGCCTCTCCCCATCTATCCACAGAAACACCTATGTGGCTCCTCACTCCTCCACGTGCCATCTGCAGAGCCAAAGGACATGGGAACAGCAGGACCCATCTTTCCCCTCTAATCACTCTGGTACACATGGTGTAGCAGCTGGACACACAACATCCCATGGGCTGAATTTCCAGATATTCTTTGATCTCTCATTTTTAAGCCCAGTCATTCAATCCCCCACAGAGCAAAGGTAAACGGCTGCACTGCTGCTTCGCTGGCTTCCAGGTTTGAAGTCAAACAGCAGTCATTTAACCACTCTTTTAAAGTTCATATCATTTGAATGTCATACGTCAAACTGATGCTACTTCCTACTGAAGGCAAATAGCTGTTTATTCCCCTCGCAGCTGGCCAGCAGTCTGACATTCATTATTGAAGCCTTGCAGCTGCCAGGGCTTGAAGCTACCTGTAGGAGTGTGTCTATCAAAGCTTTCCACCTCTTCAGGGTTATTCCCTGTAATACCAGCTCATACGTTTTAGTTCAAGCTCATTTTCCAGCTGCCAAAAGTCTGCAGTTGTTGTGGGTTTTTTTCTTATATCTGGGCAAGGTCAGGCATTGGTTTTTGTCCATTCCCTTTGAAATTATGTTGTTACCTCATTTTTCATGGCTTCTCCTGGGTTCAGACTGGCACCAGCCACTGAGGTTTATGATGTGAATGTTTCTCTGCTTGATCTTACAGCTGTGGGCAGTCACCAACCCCCCAGGACCATGGTGCTGGTGGCCCAGCCACCACATCTTGGTGCAGCTCCAGCCCTCCTTGGGACCTGCACTGCTAATTCTGTGTCTGGGGAGTTCACACATGAAATACCTGAAATTTTGTAGCTTATTGGGCATTAAAATGTTCTATTGGCTACAGAGCAGTTTACAGAAGGAGGAATGGGGGGGGGTGGAGGTGGAAAGACAACAGAGATGATCAGATTAATTTGCATTTAGACATTGCCTTGAACATCACAGAGCAATTTACACCTGTACCAAGAGTCTGCAGAGTTATATTGCATCAGTCCTGGAGCATTTTACAGCCACTTTGCACGAGCATAAATGATAACATAAGGTGCAAAGGAAACAGCCAGCCAGACAATTACAGAGCATCTTCACACGCCTTATTAATCCTCATTACAGCCCTCTGTGCTGAGACTCTGCCTCTTCCCTTCCCTGAGAAGGGCCACTTTAGCCACCTGCCAAATCTGGGGTGGTATCGACGTGTCCTTGGTCCTGCAGAGCTGGATGCTCCTCACATCTTGCTAAATTACAGTGATGGAGAGCTCACCTGCCTCCCATCCTCCCGGGCTTTGAGCAATGTATGAGTTTGCTCTCAGCTATGTATGTCTTTTTGTCTTGGTTTTTTTTTTGTTTGTTTTTGGTTTGTTTTTTGTTTGGTTTGGGTTTTGTTTTTTTTTTTGTGTGTGTGTGTGTGGTCTGGTTTCTTTTTTTTAAGCATATCTCCAAAGGCATCTTAGGAAGCAGAGGGCTGATGTTCATCTGGAAGACCTCCAGCCCAATTCCTCACATTGTGCTGATGCCCCACGAAACAGGTCTGAATGCTCCATGTGCCTGCAGGGCTGTGAGCCCCTCAGGATGCCAGGAAATGGGCTAAAAGGTTTTTATTCAGCTGGGCTTAGGGCAAGAGGCTGGAAGCAGCAGCACGGGTTTGAGTTGTGCTTCTGCACTGGGGTTAACAACCCAATAGAAAGCTGCCAGCATCTCTCTGTCTCTCCAGTAACATTTCCTGAGCAGTCTGATTGTTTGCTGTAGCTCTCACATTTATGTCTGATACTGTAACTCCTCAAATGAGAGCAGCTACCCGGTGGTTCCCAGCACTCCCAGAGCTCTCAATCTGTTTCCCACTCGGTGCCTCTTGCTTAAAAGCTGGTAGACCTGAACTTCCTCACTGAAGATGGCAAGAAAGACCTGGTGAGTGTTGAGCTATGCAGGCAGGAGACAGCCTGAATAGTTAGACTGGTTGTACACTGCTGAGAGATTGGCTGTCTAATGTTCTTTTTGGGAATCTTATTAATGTTATCTTATTATTCCATAATAGATATAGCCCAAGTGCTAGTGCTGGCAGGCTATAATTGGGCCTTGCCAGGGAATTACTCATATTTTTCATTCTTGAAGGAATGAAGATCATATTTGGTTATGCTAACGACCTCATTTGTGTGGATTCCATTCACTTGATGTGTCTGACTCATGAAGTATTGCAGCCAGAGCAACAATTTCTCACTCTAAGCATTGGGGTGTCTCCGAGCAGATGCTTTCCTCTCCACTTGCTGAATGGATGCCTACGCTTTACTTACCTCTCCTCTGGCATCTGCAGACCCACCCAAAGGTGATTTATTTGCAGTCCAGGTTTGGCTGATGGTGATGTGCATCTTTCCTCCCCTCTCGATGGGTGTTGCAGGAGACGTGAAGTTCTTTGAAACAGGGAGAAAAACACTCGTTATCTACTGCTGCTTTATAAATCCTTTCTGCATATTTAGTAACCCTAGCTTGGGCCCTGGGCCTTTTGGGGTGGCTTGTAAAACACTACAAGAAGTAGAATGTCTAGCCAAGTTCTTAGCTGAGGGATTTTTACCCCCACTAGGATACAAATGATAGTTTCAGCCACGGAGAACCTTCTTCCCCATCCTTGGAATTACATTCCTTATCAAAGCCCAAGCAACACACCCTCATCAATAAAACCCTTTCTAATTCTTTTTTATCCTCCCTGGGGGAGTCCTTCCAGCCCCATGGAACCTCCAAGAGCCCTTTAATTCCTCCCACTTCAGTCCTTGCTGCTGCTTGGGGTCTGTTGTGCAGTCCTGCTGGCTGGGAAAAATGCTGCTCCTTAATCAAGCAGAGCAGTGGCTGCTGAATGACACAAAACATTTACCTGCCCACGGGGACCCAGCAGGCCAGTGGTTTCTGCAGCATTATCAAAAATGTTTCCATGCATTTGTTGGTAAAAAAAAAAAAAAAAAAGTCTTTATCCAGCCAGGAGAAATGTCCCTTGAAATCAGCAAAGCAAATAAATAAATAACGGCCAAAGACAATCCAGGGAAGAGAAAAAAGTTTCTAGAGGGGAAGAAGGGATGGATTGAAAGAGATTTGAGGCTGTTGTGTCCTACAACTTGGTGCATCTGCTCCTCGCCGTGCTCCTTCTTTCTCTGCCATTTTAAATGAAGTCCTAAAAATGCTGATTTAAAAGCATCAAAGAAGCAAAAATACAATAGCCTGATGTACATTGTGGACATTTTTTAGACTTTCTGAACACTCTCTATGGCACATCTGCTGGCAGCTGTGTCAAAACAAAGCTCTGTGACCAAGGCGCAGGAGGGATGTTGGAGCTGCTAGAATTTTTTCAGTGTGTTCATGCACAAATCTGAGCAAAGAGAGGAATGATTTCACTTTTCACATATAATAATAACAAACAAGAAGAATCCTGATCCGGAATTTGTCTTTGCTTTCCAACAGGATCTCTGAGCAGTCTGTGGAGACCACAGAAGAATGTTGATTAATACCACCATTAATGAAAATAAAAATGGGCTAAAATTCCAAGCACTGTGATTGCTTCTCAAAGCATCCAGGGAGAGCAACAGATGCTATAAAGCAGAAATCCAGTTTGGCTGCCAAGGAATGATGTTTCCTACTTCAAGCCTGAAGGGAGAACATACACCCATAGCAGAGCAGCCCATGACCTTGAAGCTTTCATGTGTTTGAAAAACTGTCTCAGAAATGCAGCAGGTCCTGGATACTCCTGAGAGCAGCTTCCCAGCCCCTGCACCAGGTCTGATATCATCCATTGGCCCCCATGGGACGTGGATCCTGCTCACCTGTGTGTTCATGGGCTTTTCCATCTGCATATTTATCTCCTTGATTCAACCAATGGAATTCCAGGATTGAAAGAAAATAAGTTCCCTGCCCAGCCAGCTTCTTGTTTTGATTTGTTTCATATTCTTGTTGCTTTGAGTGACCCAAATAGTTTATCATAATACCAAAAATAATTAGGGCTATTATCATGCAGATTACAGTAGCCAGTTCTAACCATAATGTTGGTAAGAACACCTAAATAACCTGATATTTAATTACAGTCTGGCTTTTAGTGATGTACAGTTTGGGGGCTTTCTCTCCCTCCAAATTCTGGCCAGCTGCATTGATTAAATGAGAACTTTTTATAGCTAGTGTTCAAATTATCAAATACTTGCCTAAAGCAGTCCCATTGATCAAGTGTATCATTTGTAATACAAATGTTTTTATTAGGAGGCTTTGTTCAAGATAAATGAAGGATCAAATTAACTGGAGATTGGATTGAGTAGAAAATGCTGCAGCTGGATAATTTCAAGCACTGAGGCTGAAGATTTCTTTCAAATGATGAGAAGTCATCAACTAACTCTTAATACAAAGAGTGCATACGCAGAAGCATCTCTGTATTGATTCCTCTCATTGCTGTGGAACACTATAAAAAACACATTCTGGTTTTGCAGGATAGGATAGGCTGCCAACCCTTCACCTCGCTGCATCCAGAGCCATTATTTGGGCCAAAATCAGATATACCATCACAAAATACCATGCAACTCTTCCTTCTCCCTCATTTTTCCTCCGTGTTCTGTTGCCTCCCTTATCACCCAGTAAAATTCCCTGTGTAACATTGCTCTTTAACCCAAACCTCTCCTTTGAAACCAGAATGGAGCAATCATTTTCCTCTTTCTAGGAAGGAAAACCAGTAGAAGAGAGCCAGGATGAATATTTCACTGTTCAACTTTTCCAGCATACATGGTAGTTCTGCAGGGTGTGGATGTGATTGAGCATTTATCCATGACCAGCCAGTGGAAAATGACCAAGTGAGTGAAATGCTGTTACTTTATATATTTATATACATTTTAATACAGTCTGAATTAGAAAAGCTATTTGGGATTACATTTTTTTTTTTTTTTTTTTGGCTGTCATGTAGAGCTGTAGATATTAAGTAGCTGCTTTGTGAAATAGCTCTCCCTTTTCTACATCCCTCTCCCAGAGCAACATGTAAAGTGTTTGCTGATACAGGAATTACAGGTGTTGGAGGAGCTGCTATAAAACCTCCTGAGACTCACATCTCCTCTGTGAGGTTTCTCTGTGGGCTGACTTCACAGGGAGAGGTTTTGCAGGCGTTCAGGATCCTTTTGAATGTATCTCTAGAGGTGTTGGCAATAATCAAAGGAAATCCCTTGAAGCCCATCAAATAAAATACACAGAGTTAGGAAGGGAGCAAGGAGGTCAGATGGTCCCCATGGACAAGCTATTTTTAGCTTATTCAGGGACACAAGGCCAAGTTCCAATCCTTGCTGAGCACTGGCTTAATGAAGACCTCCAGATGCTTGCAGCCTCACCACAGCTCCAGTTTGGACTGGCTTACAGCACAAAAAATATATGTAAATCTCCTAAACCTGCTGGGTTTCTTCTTAATTTTGGGGCAGGGAGAAAAGTTTAGCTCTAGCACCTGTCTCTAACCACTTCTGGTGCCTATCCTAACACTGCACTGATGTGCCAGGCTGGTGCTCAACCAGTGAAATACACAGCCCAGCTTTTTGGGAGAGTTATTTTTTACTTCAGGGAAAGAAGTAATGAGCCCGGGTGGAATTACAGCTGGCAATTAAAAACAGAGACTTGTTTTTCTCAGCTATCATTTGTGACAACTCCAACTATACGTAGCTGTGTGTATGTTTACATATTTATATGCCTGGGAGTACCATATGTATGTAACATATGTATAAAGGCCAGTTAAACAAAAGATTACATAAATAATCCGTACGTTGGTCATGTTACATCCATATTTGAAGGTGCAGGCTCTGGGTTGTGAGGCTGATATTTTGCTTTTATGCTGTGGCCAATAATAGCTTATTGCCCTCGTCGTAAGGTTTAAAACCTGTGACCATTACATCTGCTGATGGAGCCTTAAACTTCACTTTGGAAAACTGCAGTGTAGTGGTGTGAGGTGTATTTTCTCCACAGCAGCTTAGAGGTGCTGTAATAAAAACAAGCAAACAAGCAAATTGATGAGTTGTGTTTAAAGAGATGGGAGCTCAGAGTAAATTAACCCCCTTCAAGGCTGCAGCACAAGGACATCCCCACTGCCTGCCCAGGAAGGTGATGAAGGAAAGCAAGGGGGTGTATTGATAAAAGATGGCTTGGTACCAGTTGAGCAATTTTATTTCTGTAGAGGATCCAGTGACTGAAAGCAGCACTAATGCTGATGAATCCCCCTCCCTCTTTCCTGTCTCCTCATTTCTCACTGCTCAGTGCTCTTTCTTCCTTTCAGCTGATTTTCACTGCGTGTGTATGGCAGGGCACCTCACACTGCACGTGCTGAATACACATGAAATAACCTCTATTTACGGTTTTTACCACTGTGTTCATCTCTGCTAACACTAGAGCAAATTATATAGCTCATTTAATTTCTGTTTTAGTAATATCCCACAAGTAAATCTAGATTTTTCAGGTTGGTGTTTTCCCAGATGAGATTTTGCAGTGTTGCATCCCTTTGAATACAAACACAACCCCCCAGCCCTTCTCAGAGGACAGGATCTGATGGGATACACTCTCTCTCCTGCCTCTTCTCTCAGTCTGGTCCCAGGTACAAGGACAAATAAACTCAAAGGGGAGACAAGTTTGTGCTTCTCATAAACCTCCTCATTTCAGGAGAGGTGGCCCAGCTTGATTTCACCAGGAATAATTGTTCGGTTTGGTTGTGTGCAAAATTGAACACGACAAATAAGTTATTTCCAAGAGACTGATACTTTGGGACTGATTAAGAAATAGAAGTACCCTCCTTTCCCTGCAGGCTCTCTGTGCCTCTTGGTTCTGGTCTCCTCCATGCTGAAAGAGCAGAACAGAAAGTGGCATCACAACCACTTTGGCTTCAGGGATTTATTTTTCTGTCTCCCAGTGAGATGAGTTCATTCCTTCTCACTCCATCCAGAGAAAGAGATGTAGGAAATGGGGACTAGGGTGAGATAAATGGTTATAATGAGGTATAGGCATTTTAATTAGCTCCTGCAGACTGAACCACACTGCTAACAAGCTCTTGCCAAGTTTCCTGCAATGCCTCTTTGCTTTTTTGTAAGTCTGTAATAGTAACAATATAATAATTTTCTGCAATAACCCTGATAAAATCCAGATAATCCTTCTGTAACTCCTGCATAAGCTTCATGTAATTGAATCAGTTGATGAAACATTCTTAGTCCAAGGGCTGGATGGCTGCAGCACAGCTCTGCCACCCAATGAAGAGGATGATGGAGGAGGGCATATTCCCTATCTCCTCCTCCACCCAAAGCAGGATAAATCCAGTGGAAGAATAGAATAGGGTTAAAAAGGCAAAAGGTTGTCTTTGGATCTCAAATTAGTCCATCACATCCTAAGCAGAGGCCAGAATGTTACCAGAGCAGTAAATTTGGTCCTGAGGGAAGATCCTGATTTCTGTAAAGTGGGTGCTGGGCTCCTAAAGCAGAAAGTAATTCCCAGGTGAGTAGAGAGGTGTGAGAAGGGATGAGAGGAAGAGACATCAGAGAGTCCTGCTTTCATCTGTCCTTTAAAAGACAGGGGAGTGCTTCTCAGCTGTACTGAGAAATGCAATTTAGATAAATAGCTGGCAACTCCTATGAAGAGTTTATCCAGCCTGTTATCTTTCACTGCTGTGCTCTGGGTGATGTACCCCAGGTGCTGTCATATGTGCTTATCCTTTTCTTTCCTTTTCTTTTAGTTAGGAGGACAGTTCTTCTATAATTGCTCCTCTTATAAGAATTTCTCATGCAAAAGTGTACACACATGGCAAAGGAACAGTCTCTCTGCACTTGAGTTGCAGATCTGCTGCCATCCCTCAAGGATCCTGGTGATGATGAAGGCTTTTGTGATGATGCCTTTAGATGAGAACCCAACTTCTCCTTTTCCTGACTCACATTTAAGCCCACAGAATTCATTGATAACTGCAGGAAACTGATCCCTGGGCAGAGAAAGGCACCAAGTTGTGCATGTAGGTGGGTCAGGGTCACTTGTGGTGACATGGAGGACAATGGGGGGGTGGCTCCTCCTCGGGCTCTGCTGGGGCCAGCACCCTTCTGCTGGGTTTCAGATGAGCATTTTGTACCCATTAGGAGCTGACAGTGATTGGGATGTTTCATCTCTCCATCTTCTCCTATTCACCCACATGAGTCATTAAGCAACATTTCAACTCCTCTGCTTTGTGTCTTTGTCCCTTGTCACCTGTCATGCCTTCATTCATCAGTCTGCCCTTTGTTTTTAGTGTCTGCTCAGGGGTTTTTGGGCTGGGTGCCCTGCCTGGGGTGTGCAGTGATCTTAATGACCTGCAGGCACAGGTACCATTAGCACAACCCAGTTTTTACCTCTTCCCTGCTTCCCTGGACTTTTCCCATTCTAACTCCAGTCCTCCCATTTCTATTACAAATATCATTAGCCACAGGGAG
>JAAWXA010000035.1:3649456-3697216 GCA_038090715.1 Florisuga fusca | reverse complement strand
GGGGGGGGGGGGGGGGGTAATGAATTATAAAACTCCTCCAGAGGCACAAGCATCTCCCCTTATTTCCAGAGTATTTACTAGAGTATAAATGCTAGTGAGCAATGGTGTCCTGGTGTGTCAGCACCTGGTGTGTCAGCTCAGATGTGTCTCCCCACCTCCCACACCAGGTACCTTCTCCTGCCCAAGCCAGTTCCTACTGCAGTGAAGGCTCCAAGAAGCCAAACCTCTCACCAGGCTGGTTTAATACTCCCTTCTGCATCCCCCTCAGCTCCTTTTTGCTTTCCTCCTACTCAGTGTCCTGGCTTGGACTTTGGTCCAAGAAAAAAGTCTGGTTTTGTTTAAAATAATTAAACCCCCAAGAATGAAACACATTTCTTTGGCTTGCTCTTGGAATTCTTTGACTTTGTTGTCTCTTCTAGTGCTGACATACTTTTTTTTTCTTTTTCTTTTTTTTTTCTTTCCTTGACCTGAGCTAACTGAATAGAGACTGTTCCTTTCTCCTTTCCTCTCAGCATCTTTTTTGTGCCTTTGTTTAATAACTGACTGTGAGAAGAACTTTAGAGATTTTGGGGAGGACAATCACATTCCTCCGTTAAAAGGAAGGAGAAGACAGTGGAATGAGTTGTGAAATGGATACAATGCCCTGAGAATAAAAGTCCATTTCATTAAGAGGCAGGAAACTCCTAACCTGACCAGTAAACTCCAACAGCGTTTGGACGTGTTCTGGTTGGTAGAGCATCCAGATTTTACTGTTTGCAAATTGGGCTCTTAACTCAACCAGGTGCTGAACAAGTGCTTTCCACAGGTCACTGAGCCCACCTTTATTCTAAATAGCACCAGCCCCAGGCCAAATTCACTCCTGAAATAAATGGACTCCTCTCTCACTTACAAAGCCACACACCCTGGCGTGGTGCATCTTCTGCAGTAGCCCAGGGCATTGGGAAGAGCACAGCAGGCTGAGTCCTTCTTCAGCTCTCCTGCAGGCAGTGCAGCTCTGTGCTGGCCCTCCTACAGGTTACCACCTTTCTGCTCCAGTTATTGCCACACTTTATGAAAGCCTGGAGTGAAAAAGTTGTACTCACATTAAGGGGAGGTGAAAGGATGGAGGAAACCCAGCGTGAAGGTATGGGGAGTGTTTGAGGGTCTCCTTCCCTTGAATTTTACTAGGTGTCCCACATCTCATGAGGTAGGACCTGCTCTGCTACAGTCTTTCCTAGCAGCAATACATTGGATGGGCCCAGTTTTGATCTTACACTCCACTTTGCTGACTATTGAAGCAGCAAGAGAAGCCTAGGTATGGATGATCACAGAATTTGATAATCAAAAGTCTCTTCCATTCACCTGAAAACTGAGGCATTACTTTAATTTTTTTTTTTTCTTCGTCTTGCTGCTAAAGGAGGAGAAAGGAAAAAATATAACTCCAAAATTAGCTGGTTACTTACTTTTTACCCTGATAAAGGGGTTGCTGGGGGTGCTCATTTTCTCCATGCCCATTCTGAAGTACTCATGCCACATCCAGGCTGTCAGATTCAAACACACTGGGTTAAAAAAGGGCAGGAGAGATAACAAAGGTTTAGTGGTTAAGGTCTGAAATGGGCTTTTCTAATCTTCTGTTTCCTACCCATGCATCAATCTTAGGCAACTCAAACCTCAACTAGGCAGTCCCTGAACTGTCAGGCAGAGATTTCACCTTATTGAGGATGGAAAAGGATCTCCTGTATCCTGAGCATGGGCTGAGTTTCACAGCCTTGCCCAGAGTATGAACCTACCCAGGTTCTCATCATCCCTGAGAAGATTCACCTGGACTCTCCACGCCCCACCCAGGGGCCTTGAGCCCATTTAACCTCTGTCTGGAACCAGGAGTTTTCTCCCTGAGCTCAGCAGGAGGAACACATGGCTTGAGCACCATGGACCCTCATTTTCCATCTGAAGAATGTGGCCTTTCCACCTAACCCCAGCATGGTAAGGACTTGCTTTGTTTCAGGGTTAAAACTGGTGGGTTTGTGACTTGTGCTATGATGTGGCTGAGATAAGTTCCCCTCCTCCTGCTGCACTGGCTTTGCTCAGAGCTCTGGCTACATCAGAAACCTCATTTCTTTAGGGTCTGATGTTTTGGGGCATGAACAAACGTGACACCCTTGTGCCCCTGGGCAGGGGCCCGGGAAGCAGTTTAATTCCCTTCTTATAGACAGAGGTTTGTCCTTTCCTACTTACTTCTGAACTTTTTTTATCACAATGTTAATTTGATGCTTTAGGGCTGGAAACACCAGGATTATAAATCAGAGCTTGTCATTCCCAGGCATCAGGTTATTGCATGTTAATACACATTTGCTATTAAAATACCACACATTTAGCTGTGAATCTTGGCTATTATCAAAAGCTTGTTATAGCAAAGGATTTTCCTTTTTTATTTACACATGAAATACTCTATTTAATGATGGATTGGTTTCTGACTGTTTGGAAAGTCACAGCCTGCATGGCTTCTGCTCTGACCTAGCAATTGTTACTTGTGCTGTTCCCTTGGGCTTTACCCCTTTTCCAGCTGGGGAAGGTAGTGAGGGATCACAGAGAGTCTCTCCTCCACTGCTTTCTCATGGCTGATGAGAGAGCAGAGTCCAGTATTCCCCCTAGACCAAAAGTCTGGGGAAGAAAAAAAAAAACAACCCTACACCAAACCACAAAATAAAAGGAATCTGTAATTCTGGGAGGGTTTGAGGACTTCTCTGGGGAGGCTGGGAGCAGGGAGTTCTCTCTTGCTTTCTCTGCCTCTCACTGTGAGCTTCAGTCAGCTGTAAAATGCTTCTCGAGAAGTGAAAGCATAGGGAGGGGTTGGTCTCCTTATCCTGGGCTGTCTGGCAGGACTCAGAAGGGAGCCATGTAACCAAATGATAATTTCCAGCTGCATGACACTTACAATTATCCAAGCACATCCCTAGGGATGCACCCACCCTGCCATGCCTCAGGCTTGGTGCTGCTCCAGGGTTCTCCCACTGTCCCTCTCCTCAGACAGGCACCAGCAGCTCCCCCAGCCTCAGCTTATGGGGACCCAAACTTTGTCCTTGATCTCTGTACTCCATTGCTTTCTGAAGCGTGGTCTAAAGCTTTGAGGAGAGCCAGGACATTTATTTCCCTGTGGACCTTTTCCCTCCTACTGGTGCCTCAGTTAAGGCAGTGGGCAATTCATTGAATCCTGGGTGAATGTTGGGGCATCCTGGGTGGATGTTTGGCATGTGCATGGGTTTCCTATGGGGTGTGAGCCAGGATGCTCTTTATCTCAGAGTGTTATTAATGACTGGGAACTGATCCAGTCCCTGGAGTAAAAGCTGTTACACCCACAGCTTCAACCCCTCAGATCTCAGAGAGCCAACACAGACTGTGACCAAGGAGCATGGGGTTGGGGGAAAGCGACCCATCCTAGTGCCCAGCCCTCCTGGGCAGTAGAAAAGTGGTGTTTGGAAGGGGCTAAATGTGAATGATGTTCTCCTCCTTCATATTCAGGAATAGCTGCAAAATCTGAGCTTTGTAAACTTTACAGCAAGGGCTGCTGATCAGATATGAAAAATACATTAGATATTTTTTCTATAAGCTTCATTTATACCCATCAGAGTGCTACAAGTAATAATACAAGGAAATAGATTTGCAGGCAGAAGTACGATTTTTAAGTTAACGATGTTCATTTAATTTCAGCTCTTGTCTCCTAGATGTGCCTTCTCCTAATGCTCTAAACAGCTCCTCTGCCTCTTTGATGTTTACACCCTTCAAATGCATAAAGACAGTTCTCTACAATTCCTCATTTTACCAAGCAATACATACTTAGTGCTTTTCATCTCTCTCCATAAATCAATCCCTTTCCTCCAACAGGAGCTAGAATAGGATTTTTTTTTTCCTTATTAGATTTGTACTGAGAATTTCTTTTCACAAACAGATAAATGATACAAGGTTTTTTCATGACAAAGCATCCTATCATACATTATTAGCAAACACTTCCACAGTAGAACAGGAATAAAAATAGAAAGTGGGCTATAAAAAAGAATGTATAGCAGGATGGCATCTAATCTCACAGCATGGCACTAAAAGTGGAGCAGTTCCTTCACATTTCTTTGCAGATCTTCAAGGGAAGATCCAGGAGGCCTAAGAAACACTTAGCATCTCTTACTTAAGGATTTCGTTAAATGCTGTGAGATCTTTGACATCCAGTTAATTAATTTTCTCCTTATTCAAAAAGCCCACCTACAGCTTGTGATGTGTTTGAAGCTGCAGATCCTTTCTAGCTGGCCCAGCTGCTGCTCTCTGCTTTGCCATCCCTCCTCCCTGCATCTTCAACAAAACGTTAACCAAGGAGCCACCTGAGTTATAAATTCCTTGGATCTGACTTATCTCACAACCACATTTTCATTGGGACTGATTTCCAGTAGAAGCCTTCAAATGTGAACTGCTCGGGGTTCTCACCTGGCAGGCCAGGCTAACAGGTGCATAATGTGCTTTTAAGTTTGCTGCTTCTGATGGACCCTTCCCAGGGATCCCACCTTCTGACCTAGATGCTTGGCTGTGTTTTAGAGGTTGCAGGAGATAAGGTTTGCCTGGGAGAAAGAGTCACCCTCAGCTATCCCATATTTCTGAAAGCAATTTTGGTCAAAGTCCAGCAGACCCTGCAAAAAAATGGATTTCAAATGAAATCACAAATGAAAGATGAATACTCAAATGGACAACAATCTCAGCAGCTATTTGTCAGGAAAAGCTTTGGACTTCAGAGATGAGTGTGTCCAGGCAATTAATGCCCTGGGACAGAGGCACGTGCAGGCTGCCCTCAGACACATCTCCAGCCAAGGGCTCTTGGCCTGATGTTCTTTCCTGCACTGCTCCTTCAGCTATGAATTTGAGGAATGAGAAAAGGATGGGTTAATTTTCCTCACTTGTGGCTTCAGGAGTGACCTACAGAGCAGGATGTGCCCCTGGGGCCAAACAGCCCAGCAGGGTCTAACTCAGAAGCCACCTGAGATCCACTGCAGAAGTGGGCAGAGGCACCAAGGTCTAAACCCCAAATATTTGGGAGATTATTTAAGTAGATGTGGTAAATAATAAGCTGTGCAGCTGCAGCATGTGTGCAGGGAGGGAGCCTGAAGGTAGCTTCTAGCATCCTGCAAAGGAGCAGGTGCTCCAGAGGAGATAAATCAGTGTCTGAATCTTTTAGCACAACACTGAAGATCTTCTGTAGGGCAGAGAAGCCAGAAAACCCAACACAAAGCTGATGTGGCTTCTTAATTAATAAAAAAAAAAATAAAAACCCCAAACCACCATTGCCAGAAGTTGTTGTGCACTGGGTTTTCTGAACTTGCATTTTAATTTCTTATTGTTTTTGCTGTCCTTAGCACTGGGTTAGAACAGCAGTGGGTCCAGCCACTTCCCTCTGATGGCTTCTTGCTGGGCACCAATGGCACCATTACAGAGTCCTGTCTTTTGAAGCACTGTGTGAACTTCATTGCTTCCACCCTGGGGCTTGCCAGGTCCCTATGAAGATTTATGCTCTGGCATTTTGAAGTTTGCCTTTTGCTAGTTTAAAGCAGCTTTTGGAAATGTTTGATGTGGCGTGGTGATTATGAACTTCCAGGGCCAGATCTCTGTCATCCATTTATACTTGAGATCAAGGAAATGGTGGCAAAAGACATCTTGAACTGGACACTAAGGAGAGCAGTGAACTTCTATCAGGGGTGAATTTATATAAACCTAACTGCTGATAAATGCTGAGATCTGGAGCTCTGAAAGCCATTTTTTGAATATCTGTGTAGTGTTCACCCATGTAATGGCCTGAGGTCCTGGGACAGTGATGGCTGAGGACAGTGTTGGCTTTCAAGCTCTGCCTGGATGTGCTGAGAGCCATCTCTTGGGGTTTGGCAGTATATTTTAGGACTACGTGGGTGTCAGGGTGAGATTTTCAACAGCCCAGATCCAAGGACTAGAAGTTCTTGGATACTTTACCTGGCAGTGAGAAGGTTGGCAGTGTAAATCTCTGTCTTGGAAAATAGTATCCTTCTATTTTTAAGCTGATATAAAACATCAATAAGTAAATATGGTCCTCTCAAACCCAAACCTGAAAGATAGATGGTTGAAACTCAAAGGTCAATGTTTCAAGAATTTATAGTACTCTTTTTTACCCATTTTAATTGTCTTTCCTGCTGCTCTGCTTGCACATCACTGCCCCTCCATGGAGATGCTGAGAATTGCTTGGTTTTGCTGTTCCTCCAGAAAACAGATTCTGAGGCTGCTCATGCTGGTGCTGCACAGAAGTTTAGCACTGGGAAGAGAGGAAAAAAAAACCAAAAAAACAAAACAGGTGGGAAGTGGTGGTAAAAAAGTTTCTTAAATTTAAGTTGGGGGTTAGTGAAGAGCCAAAGCTCATGGATTGTATGCAAATTGCACCAAAAAAAAGGAAAAATGAAACAAAAGAGAAAAAAAAAACCCAAACAAAAAAAGAAGAACAAAACCAAAACAAAAAAAACACCAAACTAAGACAGCAGTGGTTTTGGTATTTAAATGCTGCTGGTAAAGGGCAGCTGCCTACCATGGTGGTTCAGAGCAGGCAAAGGTTCTGTGCAGACACAAAGCTCCTCTTCACAGACATTCCCCAGGTGGAAATCAGACCTGGCTTTGAAGAGTCTCTCCAAAGACAAAATAGAAACCCCTCAGCAGAATCTGTGTGTGGATTTGTAGCTACACATGCTCTAAGTCTATAGTAGCACAAGCTGTCTGTTTTTGCAGCACATTCTGTTTCTTAGGGCAACATTTAGACTGTGAACTCCCTGAAGAAAAGATTATCTTGCTGAATGTTTCCAGCATGCCTAATCCTCCTGGGCTTTCATTTCCTGACTGGCTGTTAATGTAATGTAAAGAACAGGAATAATATCTTCCATTAAAAGTTTATTAGGTAGCTCTTCCACTTTAGAGAGCTGTTTCACTTACTCCCAGCTAAATGAATCCCAGTCATTGAAACCGTGAAAAGTCAGGGGAGGGGAAGCAGAAAGTCACCTCCAGTCTTGAAAAGGTGAGGTGGATTCAGTGACCTGTCTGAGAAGAGCATTGGAATGGGCTGCCCGGGGAAGTGGTGGATTCTCCCTCCCTGGAGATATTTAAAAAGAGACTGGATGTGGCACTCAGTGCCATGGGTTGGGAACCCAGCGGTAGTAGATCAAGGGTTGGACTTGATCTCTGAGGTCCCTTCCAACCCAGCCAATTCTATGATTCTAAGATGCCCAAAGTTCACTGAGGAGTTCTGGGCCAGAGCTCTGTGTGACAGGACGTGGGTACAGCACTCAGGGTGGGCACCAGATTTCATCTCTTGGAAAGGGGAATCTACAAATGCACGTGCCCCACTCCTGCTGCTGGAGTCTTTGAAATTATTGGGTGCATCAGACATCTGCTGGCTACCAGGGAGGTTGCTAAGGCTACTGGTGGGCTGATTGATGTGTGGTTACCACCAGAGAGCAGCCTGAGTGGCAGCAGCTGACCTTAGGAGCATCTGTATCACTCCTCACCTTCCCTCTGGCTTTTGCTGTGACCTTTGGATACAGATCGATCCCAGATTAGTGTTTGTTAGCAATAAACACCCTAAAATTGGGATACAAGTAGACAAGTTCTGAAAAGGTTAGACAAGCTCGGGGCAAGACCCTGCTCGCCGTGCTGGTGGCTCAGTTGTGTGCTCTGGTTTCCACAAGTGTTTTCCAATCCCATTGCCTACAATTCCAGAACAAACCCAGCTGGAGAGCCCCAGGATGGGGCAGCTGCAGTGTGGCACCTGCACTTTCACAGCTGGGCTGCACAAAGCCCTGACCTAGTCCAGGGGATGGATGGGAACTTATTTTTCTGGGCACTCTACGGAGTGTTCCTGGAATGAGTGTTTTGCCAAGCAAAGATGGGTAAAAGCATCCAGCTGGGCTGGACTGGCTTCAGTTGGTTAAGTGGCAGGCTTTTCATTTTCCCTTGAACAGCATGATGTCCTCCCCACTCCATTTGCAAACTTCTGACTGCACAAATATACCAGGGCATGTTTATACATTTGTCACGGTTTGACACTGGCCCGGCAATTAAACCGAATAACAGATTTTTTTATTAATCCCCCTCTCCTCCCTGATAAGGAAAGGAGAGAGAATAAGGGAAAAAGACTTATGGGTTGGAAACTAAGCTACACAACTTTAATAAAACAGTAATGATAAATAGGAAAAATTACTAAATATATACAAATATACAGGAAAAGATTGATCCCACGTCCTCCCCCCTTTCCCCCAATAACTCTCACGTCACCACAGAGGCTGCAGGGCAGCCCTGGGAAAGTCCAGGCTGGAATCCTGGTGTCAGGAGCAGGTGGGATCTGGAGGCAGAAACACACAGATTCAGGCTGGCATGGATCAGGAGCACAGGCAGAGGAAGGGATGGAATCCTCCCAGGATGCTGAAGCAAACAGGGAGCCAGTGAAGGAAGGGCAGGAAAAAGAAAGGGCAGAAAAAGAAGCAGGAAGGGAAAGATGTTGCCCCTCGTGATCCCTCAAATTTATCCTGAGTATGAGGTGTATGGGATGGAATACTCTGTTTGGTCAGTTCTGGCATCTATCTTGTCTTGGGCCTCCCCAGAGGAGGGGTTCAGGTGGGACCTCTTTACTCCTTCTGGAGGGTAAAATGTTTTCCTCAGAAGTGAGCAGTGTCCTTGGCTCTGCACACCAGGCTCTGGCAGTAACTACAAACATCCAGTGTTATCAGTCCTAGAAGCAGACACTGTCTGAGAAACTTGCTGTTAATTTCAGCAAGTGCAGCTACTTACAAGAAACCTAGCTGAAAGCAAAAGTACAAACCAGAAAATCACCTTTATCCTGGCCCAAACCAGGACAACATTATAAATATATATATTTATATATATATGTATGATATGGGAGCTATAGGTCATGTAACAAAATCATTTTTTTTAATCTAAGCATCGTACCCAGCCATGTAGGAAAGCCCATAGAGAACATTGCTGATCATCAACTATGAATAGGTTGATGATCAAAAAATGGATCCATATCACCAAAGGTGTGTTGTGCATCTCTGCACCATCTTCAAGTGTTGGGTGACAAAAAAAGCTCTGAGGGGAAAATTAACTGTGTCACGGGTGATATAAAGCTGCATCACTGCCCATAAAGAGCTTGAGCAACACAAGGGAATTGAAGTCGTGAGCAGAAATGCCCAGTTAGGGCTTTTTCCATGTTTTATGTTAATCATTAGGATAGAGCTGAAATTACCTTTAATTGATATTAAGGGTTGAAAAAAATGAATCCTCTGGAGAGTGAGTCTCTTTAACCTTTAATGATGCAGTAAATAAAATACCCTGGCAACATTAGTGCAATAGTAAGGGGTTTCAAAATTCCATTCTGTATGGTGAGTGCTGGGATATGCCTGATCCTCCCCATTGCAGCAGATAAAGGTGATGTCAGTGCATCAGCTCACAAGTTTCCCACCTTTCCAAGGCATCTCTTATACCCTGGTACCTCTCAACACTGGCTGCTTACTTCTAACAGGGTGATGGAGAGAGGAAGGTGGGACTGTGAGAATTAAACAAGTACTGCAGGGGTCTTTTTCACGTGTGTGCCTTCTGACTTGTAGACTTCTGGTCCCAGAGTGTCAGGAGAGAAACCATCCCTCAATAGATGGTAAGGTAATCAGAGCAACACTGCCTATTCTTCTTTTCAGGTGAAATATGCCTGGAAATGTTTCATTTTTCACTTTAAATGCAAGGTGGAATTGCAAAAGGTTTCAATGCTTTAGGGACACTTAGTTTGGTAATAGTCAGGCCATTCTTCTACCTGTCAGGGCTCAGCCTGGTATTGAAACACCTAATAACTGACTTGGCAAAGCACAGGAAATATTCCTCTGCTGTAAGCAGGAAACCTGTTTTTCATAAAATCCATTTGATCATTGCAATCAACTGGAGGTATTACAGCATTTAGGGAAGTTACTCTAACAGCAGTGGTTGCTCTGCTATGGTTAACTTAGAAACAGAAAACAAATCTCCCCACTTAAAACCATCTTTGTCCTTCATCAGGGCTGAAACAATAACAGTTCTCATATCATAGGGTATATATCTCTTTTGGAAAGGTCCCAGCAAGGCTTTCTGTATTAAGGGGAATATATTTCTGCATGCTTATAGAAGTCTCCCTGAGTGCTCCTTGTGTTTGGCCAGGGTGTGAGTCTGTTGTGCGTGCACAGTGACTTGACAATAACTTCTCTGATGGGGCATGGTTGTCATAGATGTCATTATTTAATTACATCCATGCCATTAAAGCATATACTTTAAAATGATGATGTAATATAAATTGTCTTCAGGCTTTTTTTTTTCCCTTCTTATTTAAGGTTTGGGGGGATTTAGGGGAGGAAATGAAACAGAAGTGTCCTCAAAATTAATTTCTACCTTGTGCTGTGTCTGGAAACTGTTTCCTCTGACAAAGACCCAGCTATCTGGGACAATGTGATTTCCCAGGCCTGCTGAGGATGTGCAGGAACAGTTAAAGGAATCAGCAAAGCCTAGATAAAATGATAATGTTTTATAAGCAAAAATACTCAGAATTCAAGCTAAAGAGTAACAGGTCTGGTTTAAAGAGGAACCAGCCAAACCAGAGAAAACAAATCTGATGAATGCAAAATGAGTGGGACCAGCAGACTCCTGACCAAGCCACATCCATTTCTGAGGGATGGCCAGGGAAAAAGTGGAAAGTGCTGGGAATGATGGAGACAGCTCTTCTGAGCAAAGTAATTTTATGGAGTTAAGACACAGAGGATCTAATTTTCTTCTGGAAGACTCATTACCATGATTTTGTTACATATTATTTATGGGCTGTTATGATAGCCCTGGCAGGTCATAATTGGCTGAAGCTGGAGAATTAGTCACATTTTTCACATTCAGAAGAATGATCTGTACAGTTACACTAATGACTTCATTCCCGGAGATTCCACGTGCTGGGCAGGACCTGCCTGTCTTGGGCTATGGCAGGATTAACCCTCTCTGGTTCTGAGCACCGTGCAAAGGCACTTGGTTTTGCTCATGAGATACCAAATAGGTTTTTCTTTATGTCAAAGCTATTGCTTGGTCTGGAAGTCACTTGCTGGTGTCACCCCTCTTTCCCCTCCCTTGATCTGGGAGTTAAGTTTTTCCCAGCACGACTTTTCTATGGGAAAAATGCATTTTTTTTTAGTCTGCCTGTGAAGGGACCTTGCCCTCTCCCTATCAAAACTGGCTGCTGCAGCATTGCAAGGACAGGCCAGGCCAAACTCTTCCACTGAAGGTTTTTAAACCCCTCCTAGAGATGAGCAAGAGTTTAAGCTGAGGGAAGTGCCTTATTGGCAGCACTTCTAATGATGCCTTTCTGTGTACATAGCAAAACCCAAACGATTTTTCACAGATGATGAATCAGAAGGGAGCACTATAATTGTTTTATCTGCCTTTTGGGAGAGCACAAGCTGCTAACACTTGAATTAGAGGCTGGTGAATGTCACTGTTATCTTCCTGAAAAATGGACAGCTTTGATTCAGGGATTTCGAGTGGTCAGGAATCCACCACATCATTGGGTGGCCACTCCCAAAGCCCTTAGTTGCCATCGTTATTAAAGAATGGATATGAATTCTTGAATAAATTTGTACTGTGTTGGATTGGAGCACTTGGATCATGCTGCAGTTTTATCTGCTTGGCTAAAGAGGAGAGGACGTTGCCACGGGAGAAAATTGTAGACCATGATCTGGAGAATATTTCCTTGGATACCAGGAGAAAGTGAAGGGTTAACTTATTCTGATTTGCAGCTCTTTTGAAAGCTTTCCCCATTTTTCTAGCATCTTTCCTGGTCTGTAAGTGTCAGGACCAGCCCAATATACTGGGGTTAACTGGTGTGTGACATTGAGGTTCAGGAGAGCCTCCCACCTGCTTTTTTGTTTTCTCTGTTTATGTGGTCAGGGGTGGCAGAAGTTCTCTGGGGAAAGCACCAGGACCAGGCCATAGAGCACAAGTTCTAGAGGTGTTCAAGAGCAAAGCAGCTCCCAGCAGGCTGACATCCCAGTCCAGGCAATGTGAAAACCTTGTCCCTGGCTCTGGGTAGAGGAAAGGCTCCTCTATAAGCTGTGTCCAGACCATTTCTCCAGGAGCATTGGTCCTTCTGCAGTGTTGTCACCACCTTCTGCAAGCTGCTCCTGCTGCTCTCCACTGTCCATTCCCTGTTGTTCCAGTGCAGAAGAGGCTTGGCCAGTGCTGAACTGAAGGCAACCCCTTAATCAAACTAAGAGGTGGGAATTACAGTGTTTGTAAAATAAGGCACAAATGGGAGGGTTTGATCACATTAAATGAAGGATCAGATTCATTAAATTAAGTGGAAAGCAATGTACATGGATAATTTCAAGGGTTGAGGCTGAATAGGGTTTTTAAATAGGAAGTGATCAGCTGCTATACACAACAGAGAACAGCTCTCAAACATTTTTAATGACAGTATTTGTACACACTTTAGTTTAATTAACACGTGGCACAAGAGAGGTTTGGTAACTAGGATATAGTCTCACACCAGTCAGCTCAATTAGAACACAGGAAATTTCAAGCATCAATACACCAAGAAGAACGTCAGCCATCCCTGCCTGCAAGGTTTGGCAATTTGAATTTCCATCACACCTTGTTTCTCTTGGATGAGACAGTAATTCCCTCGCTCCAGATGGAGAGGTCCCCTCAGAAGTGGATGATCAGCTTCTCATTTGGATTTATTTCTTGTTTTCCACAATCAGAATTAAGGGGACTGTACATTGTCACTGCCCAGTGATCCACAATACATTTCTGACAGCTATGTTTATTAGTAAATATGTAGTAATTGCTTCCAGAATTAGAGCTGCTCTTCTGTGTCTCTACGTGTAGGAGAGATATCCCATGATGTGTGATCCCTTTGGTGGCACAGCTCTTATCAGACACCAGAGAATCATTGCAGCCTGGGTGGGGTTTTATGCTTCTGTGGGTGCTGTGTTGGTCCGGGGGACCAGCTTCAGAAAAATTGGTTTCTCTGGTCTTAAGAGTCCATTTGAACTCAGCTTGAGAGGGATCTGCAACAGTAAGAGGAAAAGCATGCTCAGAGGTGAACACATGAAATAGATTTTGAAGAAAAGAAACCTGGGTACAGTTTGGACATCACTCGATCTGTAGTGCCTAAAAGTGCATCTCCTCTGCAAGTGCCAAGCACCCCCAGTGAGAAACCAGACACCACGCTCTTTGTGTAAACTCACTGGAGTTTCCTTGCAGGTCTGGAAGGTGAAATGTTGCAATAAAATGACAATGGCAACTTTCAGAGTCAGGAGAGCAAACCGCATCCCGATGCAGTTCCTGGGCCCAGCTCCGAAGGGCAGGTATGTATATTGATCTATGGCTTCTTTGTTCTCCTTGCTGAACCTGGATAATGACACGGTTGTGGAAAATAAATAAACACATTGAAAAACAACAACACATCTGTGTTACTCAGCCAGACATCTCTTGCTGGTGCCCTACAGCATCTTGGGGTTTTTTTCCCTAAAGTATCTCTGTGTACCTCCAGTGGTCAAGGGCTGTGTCAGAGCCCTTGTCCAGACAGGATTTTGAGTTTAATTCTGTCTATTCAGACTAGTAGAAGTTAGGAGCAAGGTAAACAACTACACGTTTTCCCAAAATGACTGATAATTCCCGTTTGTTGTGTTTAGTGAGAGAAACCAAGAGAAGTCTTTGCCAGGAGCTGCCAGTAGCTGCAGCCCTGATGGGAATGACAGGCAGATGCCAAATTCCCAACGAGGGAAAAGTTCTCTCTTCCTTGAAAAGCAAGAGGGAAGGCAACTCTGGAAGGATCATCTCTGGTATATTTTGTAGCAGAGCCTGTGTGAAGGAAACAGATTCAGCACTAAAGATGGTGCAGGGAGGGCCAGCAGTTGCCAACCCTCACCAGCTACCCAGCTGGCAGCAAGCCTAAAAACTGTACGAGGTGTTGTGAGGTACCAGTGTTAGTCTCCCACTAAGATTATGTTGTTTGAAGCCTTGCTTTAAGTGCAAAATTCATTTTCTTCTTAAAATTACATGTTCTGCAATATTTTCTTGCTATTGTTTGTAAAAAGATAGGAAGAGCATTAGGAAGCTAATCAGAGATTAATACTTAATGACTACATGAGGAAAAAGCAGCATGAGATTTCTTCCCTTTTGGTACCTTTCTGGTCTGAACTCTTCTGGGTTTGGCCAGTACTCGGGGTTGCGGTGCATGGTGTAGGGTGGGATTGCAACAACAGTTCCTTTGGGAATGGTCACTCCGTTGATTTCTATATCTTTCTTGCAGGTTCTCTCAATCCGTCCTCCGATGGGGTAGAGCCGAAGGGTTTCACTCAGTATCATGTCAAGATATTCCAGCTGCATCATTGCTTCGTAGGTGAGAGGAGCCTGTAGGACAACAGGAGAAAGGTGACCAGGTATGTTGGATTTTCCAAAAATTACTGCTGAAACCAGAGCATGCCCAACCCTTTCTCCCCCTGCCGTGTCTCAGACCAGCTGGAGAGCAAAATGCAAGGGAGAAATTCCGTAATGGTTGTCATTTTCCATCCCTGAGGGATGGAAATACCTGGAAATCCACATCAACTTGTGCACGGGTGCAGAGTATGGCAAAGGGGTTTGTGCAGGCCTGGAAAAGGTTTCAGCTGCCAACACAAAATTGCTCCGGGGCTGAGTTGTCTCACTGAGTGTCTCTTAGAGCTGCTGGAAGACCCCAGGAGGAGGGTGTTAAGGAGAGAAAGATTTCTCCTTGTCTTGGCTGAATGAGGAGGACAGCAGGGCCAGAAGGTCTGCAGTGTCTCTCAGCATTCCCATACCTTGTTGGGTAAAACAGAGTCAATTTCCTCCAGTGCCTTTTGCTGCACATCTGGGTGCAGGGCCAGTTCATAGGCCACGTAGCCAAGGATGTTGCTGGTGGGCTCATAGCCAGCAAAAATGAAGATGAATGCTTGGGACAGGATCTCTGAGTCAGTCAGGGCTGTGAGAAGAGAGGAGATGGGGGGATGAGCAAAATACATCTTGGCTGATGGTCTTGGCAAGGAACAGGTGGCAACAGGTGAGGCTGAGGAGGGTTTGTTGTGCTTGTTTTCTGCTGACACACTTATAGCTACTTTATCTGTCTGGAAAAAGTCATGTGGCAGAGGAGCCAAGTGATTTCCTGAGTATAAATGACTGGCACAGCAGTCCAACTCCCTCTCAAGGGACCTGGAAGATTCCTCTTAGGCCAGTGCTGGCAACAAGGGACAGAGTTTTCTGCCTGGAGCTGGTCAGTGGAGATGGTGGTGACCCATTGAGCTTTTCTCTGAGAAACAGCTCCTCATGTTGTGCTTGTTCCCACAGCCCCTATTCCCATGATGAGTGTTTGGATGTTGTTACCTTTGGATGAGGGATTTGCTTCATTGCTCCCTTGACTGGTTGAGTTCTGCGATTCGATCATCAGCTGCAGAAAATCTACTCTGCCCTGAGAAGTAAACCAGGAGACATTCTTTGGTGACAGGTCCCTCAGGGAGGGCACAGATAAGCAGATTTTGTAGCCTTAGCACAGTAAAAAAGCTGAAAGTGCCCCCAAAGTGCAAATTATTTCCTTGTTGTAAAACACAATGCTTCTATTTTATTCTGAAAACCGAACTGCCCTTTTCATGAAGCCATTGGGTGGGAGAGCAGTGTCTCAGCTTCAGGTTTAGAAAAGTGAGAGGGGAAGGTGCATCCCTGAAAGGGAGAATTGCTGCTTTTGAGCTGCTTACTCTGCTCTCATCCCCTGCCTGATCTGCTTCAGGGAGTTTCTTATATTGTTCACTTAATACAAGTTCTGAGGCCCCACGTTTAAATCAATTTTCCTGAGCCTTTTTCTGGATTTACCTTCAGATCACCGATCTACCAAGTCCACTAACTTCTCTGCCAGGACTGTTGGGTGGGTCTTTTCCTGACAGCACTAAAATCAAGTGTTTACAATGGATTCAAGGTTTTGTTGAGTCATTGTACTTTGGCCTCACCTGTTATATTATCCCCATAATTATTTTACTTTATCATCACCATGATTTTATTTCACTTCAGCGTATTTTCTACCACAATCACTTGCAAATTCAAACTCTCTCACCTTGTGATTCTCTTTTTCACGATCCTGCTTAATTTTGGAGAGGGATCTCATGAAGAAATCTACAGCATCACTTGGGAAGAAGCTGACATTTAACATGTCCAAAAGAGGAATGATGAATGGGAATACAACTGCAAAATGAGTTGAGAACAAAATCGCACACTGTAAACCAACCCCACCTCACATAAGATAGCTATGGATGCTACTGAGAAATTATTTCTTTTCTTTATTTCATTACCTAGGGAAAGCCTGGGCTTTGACCTTTTTCTTCCTTCTCCTTCCCTTGGGGTACTTTGTCTTGGTGCAGCCCTCTCCCAGCCAAGTCCCTCTCAAATGGGTAAAACTGAGCTGGGTGTACTGTTTGCTTTACGAGATTACTAAAGTACATGCCACTTTCTCTTTCCAGTGCACTGCTTTCTAAGGCTGGGTTACTTCTGAGCACTGTAGACACAACAGGAAAGTGGCTCAGAAGATAAATATTGCAAATTGAATTTTTTTTTTTTTTTTTTTTTTTTCTTCCCAGGGTGAGCTATTCACTGCTGTGCTCACACAGACATTTTCAAGTCCCCTTCAGAGCATTTCCTTCATCACAGAGCCTTGATCTTGAACTTATGTATAGATTCATAAAATCTACAGCACCAGAACCGCCTCTATGTATAGATCACAGCTTTCCCTGTGTTTTAGCAAGGTCTCTGCTCTTGATTTCAGGCTGTAAATGATTTAAGGTCCATCACCACCACTGCTAAGAAGCTGCATCTTATTACAGTCCCCACTCAGCTCTCTCTTCCAGAAAATGCATTTCCGATAGCACCACCCTCCTCAAGTTACTTGCTTTCCAACCCTACAATAATTTTACAGCACTTATTTGGATACTGGCTTGGATGTTCAGATGTCTCTTGCATTGTGGATACCAAAGGTGGAGGAAGTTTTTACCCAGCTCCTCCCCAGAGTTATAGCATGAAGCTAACAATGAGGAACCATTGGGACAAGCGCCATTAGGACTTCCATCCTAGCTAGTGAAATTACCTAAACAATTATCTAAAACTATCTAAGCAAATTATCTAAGTTGATTGGCTCAGGTAGAGGAGGCACTAGTTTCTGTGCCTCCTAAAGTCCCTCTTCAGTACTACCCTGACACCTGGATGAACTGTTCAGCACTAAAATTACTCACATGTCAAGATGAAGAGTGGGTCAAAAAAGTCAAACTTGACCAGCTTCTGCATCTCTCTGACAAAGGGGCTGTCAGGGTTGTTCATGGAGTCGATGTTTACACCAAAGGAAGTGCTGGTGACAACATCCATGCTGTAACTTCCAAAGACGCTGAGAAAAGGACAAGATGGGCTGTAGTTAAATATTTGGACCAAGGAACTGTATCTTTTCCTAATGCCTGTGTGACATTCAAAGATAAATCTCCTAAGACCTCCTGCCCTGGTTTTGAAAAGGAAATTGGCTACATATGGTAACTGAAAAGCACTTATAGTGGAGAGAGATTTTTAAAGAGCTTTGGTTTCAATCCTGCATGGAGTTTGAAACAGGACAGCTTTTCTGAGGTTTTTGAACGAGCATGTAGCTACATCAGCAGGTTAGTGCAAGGACAGCATGAGGCTCTTGAGCATTTTAGTTTCTTGGAGAGGATGGTAACACCCCCTGCTTCAAACATGCCATGAAAATGGTCTTATCCAACCCAGCAAAGGTACCTACAATGGCACACACTGTCCAATTCTTCTTCTTATGGGGTTTTTGGTAGGGGAGAGCTTTGACATGGTGTGACTACTGGTGTGCCAGCTGTCCTTTCTGCATCTCTGCTTTGACACTGGGTGCGAAATACACAGATTTCAGAGGTCTGGTTTGCCCAGGAGGTGATCTGTGTTGCCAGTAAGGAATGAACTGCAGCACTTACTAACAGGCTTGGGTGCTTAGGCTGCTGCTCCTAGCAGCTACTTACTCCTTTACAGCTATAGAATTGTCCTTTTCCATTTGCTTTTGAACATTTTTCATCAAAACCTCCCCATAGTGCTTCATTATGGGGAACATCTGTAACACAAACCAGAGATGGTGACTTTTGTATAGTACATTTTACTCCTTCAAGACAGGCTCATGAAGATTACAGGGAGTTTCATGAATACGTACAAATAAGCTCTTTCTGCTAATTTTTTTTTTGTTTTAAATTAGGTGTGAATTAAACAGGTCAGCTTAGCTGCCAGATTCTGACTAAAGAAATCAGACCCCCGTGACAGCCTCAGCCTGGAATCACTGCCTGCTGAATTTCTGATTTAGTTTCTCCCTGCCCTTCTGTCTTTTACCTCCTTTAGCTTCCCACTGGTGAAGGTTGGAGAGAGCACCGTCCGAATCCTTTTCCACTGCTCGTCTTCAGCTAATGAGATAGCATTGTTCAGCACCCCTGCTAGATCTGCCCGCTGGAAGGAAAAAGGCAAGGTGTTAACCCAAAAAAAAGATTGCAGGTTCCTTGCCACGATTGGAATGTAGCATGTAGCCCTGCCCAGGTTATTTCAGGGGCATTACTATTGGCAATAGTAGTTATCTAGAGGGCTTACAAACAGCCTCTCTCAGCATGCACATGTATAAACAAACTCTTTTCCTGCAGTAAACCAGCTCTGAGATGCCATTGCCAAACCAAGTAAAAACCCAACAAGCCCAGAGTACCTGTATGTGCGTGTGCAACCAACACTTAACTGTGTCACCTGGAGCCTGGTGGCACATGTGCTTGTTGCACCTTTCCCTATTCCTGCATGCTCACAGGCTCAAATTCTTCCAAATATACGTGTGTGTATAGGTGTGAGTGCAGAATTTGTCTGATAAGCAGGCAAACAGCCTCCTCTGCCAGCTTGGGTATGCTGTCTCCAGGCTGTAAGGCAGGGGAACAGTGACATACAGTGGCCATTGACAGTAATCCCTATAGTGCAGTCACTTGTCCCCTCTGGGAACCCTCCTGCATCCTGGGCATGTTTGTCCCCTCCCATGATATGTTTCTCTCTTCTACTTTTGTTTTCTGGACTCTGTTGTACATAGTGATGCTTCTGCTCTTACCCTCCGGTTGGTAAAGGTGGAGTAACACTCTTTAACCAGCACAGATTTAATGATCTGGGGGTCCGTGACAGCCAGCACAGGTTGCCTGCCATCGTAAATCCTGGGGGGGGGTGAAGAAGAGGAGACAGGTGACAACCCCAGTTAGGTGAAGTGCAAGGCTTGGCTGATGCCCATGAAAGAAAAGAAGTTAAGCAAGTGCTCCTCCATCACCAGCCTTGCTGTTCTACAGATGCCTAAGTGCTGAGAAGTAGAAATTAAAGATTGGAAAAGGACTCCCAGGCCTTTTCCCATCTCTTTTTATAAACAATAAAGGGGGCTAAACACTTTCCAAATTCTCTGGGAAATGAGCAGGGCTCAGTTGCTCAAAGGACCAGATACTAAATGAAGCAAGTGTCTTCACTTTCTCCCCTGACTGTCTGTATTTTTCCAGGCTCTTAAACACATTACAGTATTAGAAGAAAACTTGTTCGACCCCTTTCAGGCTCTTGAGTTGGGTGCCTGGAGACTCGGGCTGACAGCACTGAAATATCCTTAGAGATGAAACTCAATCCTTGTTTTTGTCTTTGTAAGCTGCCAGCTCTGAATGCTTTCCTGGAACAGATGTAGATTTAAGGGGATTTAAGCACTTCCCCCATTTATGCAAAGATCTTTTCCCCAGACTTCATTTTTTAAAGTTGGCATAGGGACCAATGGACACATGATAGGGAATATGCAAGTCTTGTAGCCCGAATTATAAAATTAAAAAAAAAAAAGCCATAGGAGCTGTACAGAGCAGAGCAGGCAGAGCTGCTCTGGCTCCCACTACAGCTGGTGAGGACCAGTGGTATGAGGAAGTCAGCAGCCCTGGGATCTGCTTCTTCTCTCAGCACTGGGAGTCACTCACATTCCTCTGCTGCTGGTAAACCAGAGGAACCCGACACCCTGGTTCCAGGTTCTCTGTTAAATAAATAGTAGTTTTGCTGCTGTTTTTGTTAGGAAGGGGTGAGGAGCTTTTGTTATCAGCTTTAAAACAGCTTTCATAGTACAGGTCCAAGCAGTTTGCACATAGCAGGAGGGTGGCACAGCCCTGCAGTCACCAGGCTTTGATGGGAGCCAGCACTGGGACTGCCAGGGCTGGAGGTGGAGAAAAGGGAGCATTCCTAAGGAATTTTTTTTTCTCCCCTTTGTCTGGATTCTGGTTTTACCTTAAGGAAGAGATCAGTGTTTCATACTCACCCCCAGACCTTCCCATATTTTCTGAAACATTCATCATCAAAATCCAAGAAACCCTGTGGAAAGCAATTTTAAGTCTCTCAGAGAGGATGCAGTTCAGAGATCGGTGTTGGAGAAGGTGGGTGAGGAGGGATATCTGTGACCCCATGCTGAGAGCTGCTTTCTAACCTCTCCTCCTCTCCAAAACCATCATGAAGGAGAGCATAAATGTATTTCATGCTTGGGACTGAGCTTTTTATGCCAGGGCAAAAAGGGCATCTGGGAATCAGCCACCCACGAGTGCTCGTTTGGAGATGCTGTAAATGCAGGGCCCCGAGGTCTCTGTCCCTGAGCCTTTATCCCATGCTGGCCTTTGCCCAACCTGTGCATTGGAGCCAAGCTTGGCATTTGCAGATAACTTATCAACACCATGTATCTGTTTAGCTGCAGCTGTATGAGCAAAGGCAGCAGATAGTTCTGGAGCCAGGAAGGCTTCAGTCACTTACTTTGCGATATGCCAGGCACGTCCCGAAGAAAGGCAAAGGTCTTGGCCCAGGGATACCTAACTTCTTGAACACACCATATGGCCAGATTCCATATCTGTGGGACAGAAAAGACAAGTGCTATATCACCTTGGCAATGAGCTGTCGTAAACCTGGAGAGTCCAGCAACATGTCCTTGGCTGGAAGTAGTTGAGGAGGTTGGTCTGGGAACTGGAAAAAAGTGGCCCAAAAGGAAATTGCCCAATAAAAGCTGCTTAATAAACATGGCCAGGCTTGCTGCTGCCACACAGAGCTTCAGAGAGAGATGGCTTTGATGTGAAAAGATGCCTCCTAAAGGCATAGGTCCTTCGATGGGTACAGGACCTGAAAGCCTTAGCAGAAGTCAAAAGAGAAGCTCCCTGCCAACCAAAGGAGAGGCAGAAAAGGGAGCTGGAAGAAGGAAAACTAAGCTTGCTTTTTTTTTTTTTTTTTTTTTACTGAAAAGAAATCAAAGTATTGCCAGAAGTGATGTCCCAACCAGGGCTTTTGTCAAGCTGCACTTTAATTTCATTTATTGTTCTCCCTTCCCTCAGCCTGGCGTTAGCTCAATGGTGCATTGGGAGGTCTTGTCTTTATGGTTTTCTCTTTTGATTTTATTGACAGCTTTGCAGATTTCTTTTCTCCAAAGCACCCTTTCTGGCAGCTCTAAAGTTATTACTTCTACCTTGAGGGCCGTCTCTTTCTCAACAAGGGCCTGAGCTGCAGCCCTTTGAAGCTTGTCTTTGGCTGTGTTGAAAGAGCTCCTCCAAATATTTGCTTTTAGTTAGTAGCTGCAGCTTCCCAAGTGAGTGGTTCATTCCAGAAGGGATGCAAAATTGCAAAGGTTTGGCAGTGGGATGTTATCAGGGATCCTCTTCAGGTCACACAAAGGCAGCCTCTCAGCCAGCAGCTTGGGGATTTCCAGGGCTTTCCTGGAAAGCCAGAGCCTAAGCTGCAACTTAAGGCATATTCCTTGCAATTAATAATACTTCTCAAAATCTGGGGAACCCCAAATGAGATCAGTCTCTCCAGCACAGGTTCTGCCAAAGCACAGAAGCTGCCCTCATTTTAGGGTCCAACCAGACCAGGCAAAAACCAGGGACAGAGGATGTTTGCAGGTGGAGAAACACTCAACAGAGTTCAGTTTGTCAATGTTTAACACTTTCTGTCAAAGTTTAATTCAGTACAAGGTGTAAAATGATTCTGGATTCTCATTTGTAATGTTTATGGGCAGCCAGGGCTGCAGAAGGGCCAGGAAATGCCAGGCTGGGCTGGTTACAAATCCCAGAAATGCTATAGAAACATAGGCTGGGCTTAATCCATTTGAAATATAGCCAGGAAAATGCATTCTAATGCTCTTACGACTAAAATGTGACATGGTTTTCTGCAGGCTGAGACGGAGCATTCAGTGTAAAGCCAGAGAATAATAATTACTTTCTCACCATGGAAGTGAACCAGAAATGCCTGATATTCCTTCATGTGTGAACTGGAGCAGCATTGCCCCAGTTGAACAAGAAGCATCTGAACAACATCTCTGTTCTAATGGGCAGTGAAATTTCAATTTTAATGCAGGTATCAGAGCACAAAGATCTGAGCTTCATCCCTTTTGCCACAGCAGTTGGGAGTAACCAGCACCCTTGGGTGGCCACAGAGTTATTGAAATATCAGCTCAATGAAGGTGGGGGTTGGATTTGTTTGTGGTTTGTTGTTGACTTGGTTTTTTTTAAGTCAGCCCCAAACAGGCTTTTGAGCAATCCAAATCACAGGAAAGATTTACAAAAAAAAAAACAAACCAAAAAAAACCCACCAAACAAACAAACAAACAAAAAACCACAAAACACCACCACCAAACAAACAAAAAAAAAGGGCTAAAAGTTTCAGAGCTTAGTGAACTGCTGTGGTTGGAGCATTGCCAGGGCAGACAAATGGATTGTGCTCGTGTGCACCACATAAATCATTAAGGTTTATGGCCAGCAACATGCTGGCTCTGCCTAAGGGCTTGTCAATACTACAAGGTTTGTCAGCCCAGCCTTGTTGGCAGGGGCTGCCAGCTGAGATGCTGCCTGTCCCAGCAGAAGGGGGTTTTCAGCCAGTTCTCCTGCACTGCAGTGCTGAACAGCATCTGCAAAGTGGGCAAAAGCATTTTCTCACTAGCACAGCCCCTCTGAAGCAGCAGGATAGACTCCTGCCTGATGGAGTTTGTCTGAAAAACCAGGAGCAGAGCAATGACCTTGCCTTGGGCTTCATTTCTTCCCCCAGCAAGAGTGGGCTGCAGACAGGCAGGGGATGCTGTCCCTGCAGGCAGGTGGCAAATCATCCTTCCTGCAAATTATCCTTCCAGGTGTCCCCATGCATGGAGCACCTTACCTGGGCACCACAGGAGGAGTCAGAAAGAATAAAAACTCATCCCTTAAATGCTCTTTTTCTGGTGCCTCTCTCCACCTCTGTAGTTCAGGCAGCGGGGACATCTCCTGTCTGGTCCTCTCCACAGGGCAACCTCAGCCAGGAAGGCACAGCCTGCCTTAGGCTCTATTTCTGTGGAAAATAACCTCATGCATCAGGATCCTCACTGAACCCAGCACCCTGCTGGTACTGAATGCCTGGCACCATTATTATTCCATTATTGCTTTGATGCTTAGCAGCAAGAGCATAAACAGGGCAGGAGAATATTCCAAACCTTGGAGCAAGAGCATGCATCCATCCAGTCTTTAGATTCTGCTACTTCCCCGAGCCTTGTTAGAGGCTGGAAGACAGAAAATCACACTTCCCTGTTTGCTCTTTGGCAGGTTGGTTGTGTGAAAAGGAACAAAAGAGGAGGAAAGTGGCCTGAGTGAAGAATCAATAAAGAAGAGATTACTCACAGTATCAGGAGGGCTAGGAAGAGAAGCAAAAGGGCCCAGGTCTCTGTAGAGAAGCAGGGAAGAAGGTTCATTTTGGGTCTTCTCTTGGCATTGAGTTGTGTCTTGATGTGGTTGTCCCAAATCTGTGGGAAATACGAGTGTTTAGCAGCGTTTCATCACTGGTGTCCAACCACATGATTTAGGGGGCTGTCCTTCTGTCAGGAAGGAGGAGGAGTAGAAGGCAAAGGTAACAGAGCATGGTAATCTGAAAATCCCGTAGAGATGCCTGGCTGGACTGTCTAAGGGTTGAATCATTTAATACTGATGTCACCAGGCATTTCAGCTCACTTCTCTGTTCTAAAAGTCAGCAATAACTGACTACTGAGTGAGTAATGCTCCTGGGCTTCTACACCAAAACAAATAAAACCAAGTTACACTGAAAAGGTAAATCCCAAAGCAGGTGTCAGAGTTGGTTTACAAAAGGGAAAGAGGGTGGAAAAGGTTATTTCTGTACTGTATGACAAGATCTTTCCTAGCAGCTGAATTAACTTTGGCAGAACTTCAGATTTTGTTTAAAATATCTTTCTTTCTGTGTGTGTTGAGAAAGGCAACTGCTCCCTGCTTCTGCCTGTGGTGGATCAGGAGCAGCTTCTAACAAGAGCAGGAATTTTCCCCCATCTCAAGGCTTTAGAAGTCCACCTTGTTTGCTGGCTTGGTAGTCAGGCATTTTGTAGACAGGAATACTGTCCTTCCACAGCTGTAAGCAGTTCAAGTCCCACCATTTCCAAACCAACAACTCATGAGTAAAACCAGCACCTGCCCTTCTGCTGCAGCTGGCAAAAAGACCCAAGCAAAGGGCAAGTACAAATTTTGTTCTCCTGCCAGAAAGGGGCAGGGAAGGAATAGCATCCTAGAGGTGTGGACACACAGATTGTGATGGTGGAGAAAGCTGAACTACTTGGGATGGTGTTTCGTGGTCCTAATGAGACAGCAGGAGGCTCTGTGGTTTGCACACGAGTAGTGTGGCACCTTTAGGGCTTCAATCAGAACTCTAGAATGAGCAATCCCTTCCCATCCCTTCCCATATCAGGCAGAGCTGATATCTTTGAGTAGGGAGCTTAGTGACTGCACAGGAAGCAAACAACTGTGTTATAAATATTTAGCACATCAGATGCCTGGTGTCTCTGAGGATGTTGCTGTGATTGATGCCACTGACTGACAAGAGGACACAGTCCACGTGGTGATATGAGATGAATTCTGAGAATCATCATCTGACTTAGCTCAGCAGCATTTGTATCTTGTTTCACCTTTGCCTGGCTTTTGCTCTGACCTCCAGATAAAACCCAGTTGCAGATTATTTTGTAATAAACACAGTCGTCTTTAGTTTGACATGAACAGGCAAGTTCATGACATTGTAATACAAGCCTGTGTCAGGTCCTACCTTGCTTGATTCAGAGATGTTGAAAAACAACACGTGGTTAAGTAGGTGTTTCCCATTCAGGACCTTGGCACAGCAGTCACTGTTTATCCTGGGCTCCTCTTTGCACATATTTATATAGCACTGAAATTTGAATTTATTGGGCACTAAATGTTCCTGACTCGCTCTGTTGGGAAACAGGTGAAAATCTCTTTCACAACCTGGTTGTGAACAAGCCCCAGCTCACCCTCTCATTTCCCAGCTGAAATCTCTGCCTGGCTGGATGCCACCACAGTTACCTCCTCACCAGATCCAAGTTCATCCAAGTGTCTTATTCCTTGCTTTTAGGCCCATTGTCTACTTCTCCAGGGCTTTTTGAGGTGCACTGCATCCCATCACAGGTTTTGGTGAGCCCACCACCCCAGGCAATGGACTAGAGGCACTAATCAGGAAGGAGAAGGTTCAAGCCCACATGGAGGTAGAACTATACCTTTGGGCACACCCTGCTAAGGACACAGCTGGACTCATTCTTGGGTGACAAAGTGACACACGATGTGTATTGCAGGGTGGATGTGCAACACTTGGCCTTGTCATTTAGGCTGCTGAATGATATGGGAACTCTTGTGTTGCCACCATGCTCCCAGGACAGTCAGAAGCTGAGAGGTTTAAGAAGTCAAAGTTGGCAATAAATTCAGAAGAGAACTGAGCTGCTTTTCCATTTCTAATGCCCCTAAGTAGCTCAGATGATTGGATTAATGGCTTTCAGAAAAGCAAAACCAGTTAGTTGCAGTGTGATGAAAGGAGTGCTCTTAATCCTGGTTGTGAACAAGGTGTGATGAGCAGGAAGTTCTTGTGTAATAATGACCAGGGGCTGGGAAGTGAAAAAAACCATTTGTTTCCTCCAGAAGTTATGAAACCAAATGACGTAGGGTAAGAAGAACACTACAGAATAGAGAATATGACTAAGACAGTTGTAGAGAACAAAGAGCAGTTCAGAAGAGAAAAAGCTATTGGCAAAACCACCCAAAAGCCAGGGTGGGTAACATTTAATCATCATGATGAAACAGACTGCTCTGGCATGATGAGAGCCAGGCTAGATAAGCCTGAATCTTTAGGTTTAAATCAGTTTTGAGTACCATCATGAGAGAGTTTCTCCTGAAATTCTTTGGGGAATTTGTTTTAGATTCCCAGGGCTGGGATGGTTGCAGTGGTACTCGAGATATAAATAATGCTGGGGAACTGGATCATCGTGGAGTACTTTAAACTCTCTAGAGAGAGATTGTAAAAGGTGCAACCAAGCATGAGGAGCTCTGGCAACCTCTGTATGGGAGGTGGTAGATTTCTGTATGGGAGAAACACCAAAATGGCAAGCAGTGGAACTGGTTTTGCTTTGGTGTTGGTAAATAATTAAAAGATATCCTAGAAGAACAGTTAAGAATAAAATCACCTTGGGCTGAATGAAATGCATTCATTTAGTTTAATGTAAGTGGAAGTATAAACAAAAATAAGTTTATAATTAGGGCTCCCTTTTGCAAGAGGATGAATTAATGAAAGAAACCAGTGGAAAATCTCAGGGCCTCCAGTGCAGACTGTGTCAAACCTTTTTCAGTCAGTGGTTCTAATTTTAGCAGCCAGTTGTTTGCCAAGAGATTTGTAGAAACAGACTCCACACCCAACTGACTGTACAGCTACACTGAAAAGGATGCTCAGAATAAACCAACCAGGTAGGAGGTGGAGAAAAGAAAACTTCAATGACTTTGTAGTTCAAGGTGTACTCTTACACGTTCTGGCCAAGAGATCTCCTGGGGTGGAGATCCTCTTAGTTTCTGTGCCCAATTCAGAGCAGCCCAGTGCTGCTCACTGGGGTCCAATACATTGGTGGCTCTTCTAGGCCTCTTGGAGACAAAAAAATCTTTGTTTAGTTCAGCTAAAAGATAGCTGGGCTGGAATGTGTTTGCTGTGAGATAAATGCCAGGTAGGAAAGCTATTTAATCAAATTATGAAGTTGGATCAGGGACAAATGGGTATAACCCAGCCATGAATAAATACTGGAAATGAGCACAGTCCTGGCCAGGGCAGCTCAGGAATCATTCCATCATGGAGTTAAAGAAAAAAAGCTCAGGTCATATCAAGTGGGGCTTGATAATTCAGCTGCTGGTGGGAGGAGGGGCAGTACATTAAATTTTTGACCAACATTTTTGCCAGAGCAATGTGAGGGGTTCATTTTCTGCATAGGCAGAAGATATGGGGAATCAACTATTTATTTTCCCTGCTATGCAGTGGTTTAGTTACCCACAGGAAAATACTTCATAATGGAGTCTACATCTTGTTGTCAGTGGTTAAAACATTGATACACTGCTACTGGATAAAAAATCAATGTATTTGGAGGGATCTCTAATTGTACTTTGTGTATACATGACTGATACCCTCCTGCACATAGATTTCCTTGGGATTTAAACCTCACAAAAAAAAAAAAAACCCTCAACAAAAGAGTAATTAATTCCCTTGAATGTTTTGTTCCATATACTGAGCTTTGGAACTGCTGAAACTAGGGCATTCTACTGATGTTTTTTCAGTTAAAGTAATATCCCTTACATACCAATCTTTCTTCATAATCTTTACAACATATCGTTATATTCCTTTTCATGCTAAGAAATGACAGCTACAAAAGCAATATTCTATCTGACTGGCTAATTAACTCCGAGCACCACATTCTGGTGCCCTATCCAGTCCAAATGTCTTTCTTTTAACCTTATAAAACCAGCTGAGAAATAATGAAGTCTCCTGCTAGCCCTGCCCATGACTCCTTACTCAAGATGCAACAAGATGGGGCCACATCCCCCAGGGGAGCAGCAACACCAAGCCTGGATAAATATAAACCAAGAGAGATGTATTTTTAATCACAGAATCTTTCAGGTTGGAAAAACCCCTTGCAATCATCAAGTCCAACCATCATCCCTACTCTCCAAAGTTCTCCCCTAAGCCATATGCCCCAACATCACATCTAAAGGACCCTTAAACACATTCAGGGATGGTGATTCAACCACCTCCCTGGGCAGCCTTTTCCAGTGCTTGACCACTCTTTCTGTGAAAAATTCTTTCCTAACATCCAATCTAAACCCTTCCCTGTTGCAGCTTGAAGCCATTCTCTCTTGTTCTATCACTCCCTGTGAGAAGAGACCCTAAAACAAGGTGTAAGATCATGGTCTCTCCTGGATAGCTTGGGGGGGGATTTCTTGATGTGGCAGTTGCGTGCAAGTGTTGGTTGGTTACATCAGAATTTTTGGCAGTCCTTCCAAGAAGTGTCTGCTTGTGTCTCTGCCAGAGGAAACTTCTGTATTGGGATGTCACAACCTGGTGAAGTAAGAGCACTTGGCTCATTCAGAGCAACAGATCTTTGAAAGGGTGACAAATCAAACTGCGCATCCGGAGTCTGAGGGTTTTGTTATGCAAAGCACTGCATGAGGTTGTTCCTAAAACAGGAGTAAAGTAATGTCTTCAGTCAGAGCTATTTTTTTATCATTATTATTTTCTGTTAAAAGTAAACAGCATTATTTTGAGATCCAGTCCCTAAAATTCTCTTATGTTAACAAAATGGGCGTTTCGGTCACTTCAGCTACACTGGCTGTTGTTTGGATCACTCTGTGATAAGTCCTTTCCAGTCTGCATTTGGTTTAAGGCAGTTTGAAAAGAGGAAAAAAAAATAAATAGAAAGTTGTGTCACCTCTGCTACAGGTTGGCAATGAGTCTGAGAGGTCAAATAAGTTTTAAAAACCCAGTAGCATGGACTTCCTGGAAATGGCTTGTATTGAAAACTCGGAAGCTCATGTGAATACATCCTCTGGGATGTCACAAGTTCTGGTCTCAGGTCTGTGTGTGAAAATGTGTTTGATTTCCCCCCGTGGTTTATTTTGTTGAATACCTCACCAGTTACCAGCCTGTGGGATGGGATTCTAATCACTGAGTCTGGAAATCCTTAACAGAGGTATGGGAGAGGATGGGTCCCACCAGAAAAATTTCCCCCAGTCCTAAGATATGAGGCACCTAGTTTCTCCAAACCAGGGGACTTGTATTGAAGCCTCCTGTGCTTCTAGGCAATTTTGTGTCTCTCTAGGTTTTCACCTACCCATGCCAGCTCCTCTCCCTGGTAGGAAGCACCTTGGCTTGGCTGATCAGGGCATCACCAGCCCCAAAGCTCCAAATCTCTTCACCAACTTGAGGAGTGATCAGCTTCACTCCACAGTAAAGATGCTTGCACTACCTCCAGCTTCATAGGTTGTTCCTGCTGTTCTTTTAATTGAGAGAGAAGTGTATTTTTGGAAAATAGCTTGGCCTGCTCTTATCAGAGGACTCCAGCAGTGGTTCCATGCTGGTTGGTACCAATGCCTCGGAGGTGAATTCAGGTGCAAATCTGACAAGACGTGTATAAATGGCAAGGACAGAAATAGTAGCTTTAAAACACAATTACTCCCTTAGGTTGATGCTCCTGCCCAGCAGGTTCTCAAGGAAAATCAGCGGTAGGGAAAGTGGTTTCAAAACCTTTTCCTGAAGTTTCGTGGCCTTATCCTTTAATTCTGAGGCACCACAGAAACCCTCACATCTGTGATCTGAGTTACTGGTGCTGAGTGTCTGAGTGAAGAGTGAGAATCAGACCCTAATGAAAAGACATTCATCATTACAAACAGTGCAGCTGGTGGCCCTTGTCCACCTCCACACAGATTTATGCATTTCAAGAAGAACTGCAGGATTAACATGAAGTCCAGCAGCTCTCAGAGCTGATGCTGAACCTCCTGCCAATTCATCCCCTCCCCAGGATGGTTCCATCATGCTGTTAATTTTGAATGTTAGCTGAGGGAAGGGCTCTTTGGAGCTCCCACCACATCCTTTCCTCTCTCACTCCAGCACCAGCAGCAATTCCCACTCTTCCCAGTAACCTTCAGCTTCCCCGAGCCTAAATGTCTGACAAAGAGAGACCTTTAAAACGTTGGACAGAGACCCAAAGTGAAGGGCACTGTGATAAATTCTGGCAGCGGTTTGACATGATGGGAAATTCATTCCTCCCACATAAATTATTTTCTGCACTTTTCAGGCTTTAGCCTTTTACTGTGCATTTTCAGCCATAAACAGTGAAATATGACATTATTTACTTGTGAAGCACTAATAATGGGTACACGCCATAAAACCTGATGATGCTCTGGAGAGCTCACAGCCACCAGCATAAACACAGGAAAGGCAGAACGTGCCCCAGACCCCATTGCAGGGACAGCCCCACCTGCCCCCTGCTTTATGCCTCCCTGAAGCATTGCTTAGTGCAGGCAGCCCAATTTATTCCCTGCTGGCAGAGCTCCCCAAGCACAAACAGGGTGCCCTCTCCTTTAGGGTTCATCTCTCTTGGGTTTATAAACATCTCTCAGCTACTTCAGTGCTGCCTGACCTGCCTTGGTTAGAGAAACATCCCCAGCAGAGCCCAGCTCAGCAGAGGCTGTGGGATGGGGTCAAACCTGAGCCTTGCTCAACCCCACCCTGGGGGCTGTGGTGCTCAGGCAGAGTTAACTTGGCCTGGCAGGCTGCAGGGGAGAAATGTCAAAAGGGATTTTCAGCATCTGTGCAGGGATAATGCTGTAACGAAGTCACAAAGTCCTGCTACTTCACCTTCCCTGCATTATTTTGTTTTTCTTTTTTTTTTTTTTCCTGGAGGTCTTTCCCCTCGATGCTGCTGAGCTTTGGGTTAGCTTAGCCTGGCTTTACATGCTCAGCCATAGCCATGCCCATGCTTTGGCCTTGGCACTGTTGTCCTTGGCTCTGTGGGCTGGGAGCTGGCTGGATCTGTAGGAGATTCCTCCTGGAGAAGAGGTTCCTGGGCTGCGTTTGCAGCATCCCAGTGATACAGCTCTTTTGTTATGCCAAGCCAGGGAAGTTTCAGGTGAAATAAAAAGTGAAACCTGGGCTGTGCCAGGGTGCTAGTGAGGCTCTGAACTCAGAGGGATTCCTGCAGGAAACCCAGGAAGGGTTTGGGTTAACTGTATGGGCTAGCTAGGTCAGCCTTTGTCATCCCTTTGGGTTTTGGCAGTGTGAGGAGCTTATCAAACCCTCAAAATACCCAAGAGAGGAAAGCTGGCAGCACTGTTAGCCTGTCTGAGCAGGGGAGGAGGCACCTGGCCTTCTCCAAAGAAAATATAGAGTGCCTTTGGCCATATCTATTATCATTATTGGAGCTGTCAGCTGAGATTCAATACAGAGCTTTAGATAGATGTACCGAGGCCAGCTTCCACCCTGACTTCCCACAGCAGCAAAGCAGCCAGCTCCTGTCTCATTTGTGTTCATTTAATCCCATTGATTTCACTGGAGTGAAGGGTGAGGAGGGAGGCAGCAGTGGGCTTTGCATATTACAGCCCAGGGCTTGGCTCAACCTCCTCGTTCTCCCTGCACCATCACCAGGAGTTGATGGGGAACCTGAGGATTCGATGTCTTGGTCAAACCATGGGACCAAGGCACAGGGATGAGCTTGTCCATATAAAGATTTTGCTCTAAATCAGGTCTGGGAAGCTGGACCCTCTCTGATTTCTATTATTCTCCCTCTGTGGCAGTTCTTACAGCTTAAGTGGTTTGTTCCATCTTAACATTGTACCAAGGAAGGGAAACCATTCCCTGTCTTATCAGAAATTAAGCCAGTATTTCTTTTCTCCAGCCTGTTCCAGAGCTGTGCAGCAGCTGGTCTCAAAGAAGTAGGTCCATGTCAGTTCTCCTCTTCTTGGTTAAAATATTGTGTCAGAAGTCAGAGCCCAGTGAGGTGCTGATTCACCTCAAGGATCTGTACATCTTGAGAACATTGAGGAGAGGTGGTCAGGATGTTCTGAGCCTACACCTGGAGTTTGCTGGCCAGATTAATTGAAAGGCTGGAGAAGCTGCCAATGTGATTACCTCTTCTTATCTTGTTCCAAAGTCCCTGCAATATCTACAGCGTAACAAAGTTTATGTGTATGTTTTTGAAAAAAAAATCAATAGCAGTGGAGGTCTCATTAACACCAGCCTATAAATATGTTTGTGTGAGAAGCAGAGAACGTAAAACTTTCCTGTGGACACATGGTTCACCTTTAGATTTGAGACTGGTTTTTCCCTGTATGAAAAACTACTGAAAATCTAAAAAAATTACTAATGAGAAGCAAACCAAAGCCACCTTGTAACCCATCCTCAGCACCTCCTGTGTGAGAGGCTTTCCAAAGTGGCTGAGCACTCAGGAATCAGATTCCCAAGGTGAAACAGGTGTTGGATTTGTGCTTGGCTGCCAAGCCTCAGTGTATGGCTGCTTCTGTACCTTTTCCTCCATGGACAAGGACAGCTGAATAGCTCCCCACAGAGGACCTGGGGGGACCTCAAAAGATAGACATGGGCCTATTCTTTGTCCCCAAGGGCTGAATGCAGATCCCTCAAGCTTCCCTTCTCCCAAGCCATGTGAGTCTCAAGTAAAGAGACTCTATTCAAGTCACTCTCATTATTTGAAAGCACAGCATTTGAGAGGAGGGCAGACTTTATACCTGTGGAGGATGTTTTCTCCCATCCATCTCTTGGGGATCTCACCACCACCCCACTTGTGCCCTCCCTTGCTGCCACCACTGGTTTTGGGTGGAGGAAGGCAGCTGTATTTTACCTCCGGGCTGTGCTGCTTTAGTGGCTCAGCACCAGCCTGGTGGGCTGGGACCCTCCAGTCCCAGGAGGATTCAGGAGTTGCCTCTGCCATCAGAACTCTTCCAAAAGCCACCAGCACAGCCCGCTCAGCTCCAGGGCTGTCACACACTGCCATCTGCAAGCAGCAAGGTCAGCACTGTTCCTAGTGCCCTTTTAGCCTGCTGTGATAAACACACAGTCACAAAGGTGTTACAGCAGAAGGGAGAACAGGATCTGCCCTTTGTTATCCAAATGAGGTCGAATTTGTGCCAGCACATTGCTGTGAGCCACTGCAGGTTTCGACTGGGGTTCCTGATTCCTGAACAAGGACTGATGAGGCTCCCTGGTAGCTCCCATTAATCTTCCTGGTGAGCTCTGCATGGCTGCAGCCAGAGAGGTTTTGTGTTTTCTCTCTCTCTCATTTGCACAAAAGGTGATGGTGATCCTTCCCCTGACAGATGGGAAGGATTTCGGATGGGTTTCAGGCCAGGGATTTCACAGTGGTCCTAAGTCATGTCTCAGCAATGCCTTGGAGAAAGGAAGCTGCAGGGAGATGTCTTGGTCTGTTCCTGTGATGTGGTAGCTCAGGGCAGCTTCTCCATGGATGAAGGGAGTTGCTTTTTTGCTGGCAAAAAGCAGCATCACCAGAGCATCCCATCCTTGGAGAATTCCTTAGCAGGACAGTGGTGCAAATGATTGCCCACTGTCCTGTTACTGGTGTTCATCAGCCTGGAAGCCTTCCTGCTCCAAGCTGTGTGGTTTAGGTCTCTCCTTAATATTTCAGGAAGTTTTCAGACCAATTAAATCTTTAATGTTTGCCTCTCGGCTCTTTGCACAGTGGCTTTGCTTCTACCTTTGTTGCAGAGGAGCTGCCTTCCCCGCTATAAACCACTTTAAACATCCCCAGAATGAGCCAAAAATTCATCTCCCTCCTCCCCTCCCCAGACCACACTCTGCCAAGGAGAGGGGAAACCAGAAGCCCTGAGTTCACAGTCCTGGAAAGCTGAAGGAATTTGTTTTATACTAAATCTTTCGTTCTCCAGATATCAAAACATTTTGTGAAGTCAGGGCCTGTAGGGAAGCAGTGCTGCTATTTATGTGATCAATAAAAAGTTTTACACGGAGCCTTGGATGCTCACAAAAGATGGGAAGGAATGTAGCTGAAACAGCTCTTCGCATGAAAACAAGATGTTTATTGGTATTGAAACACCCTGCTAGGCTGAAATCGGATGCCAAGCAATGTGTGCTCAGTCCTGGATGGTTTTTGTTGGGGAGGGGAGAGGAGCAGGCTGGCTTATTGCATAGGACTAGCTAAAATTTCCCTGTCATTATGTGTAATAATAGAAGGATAAATGCACAGCATGGTGAGATGATTGAGGTTGGAGCCAAGGGGGACAGAGCCAATAACATTTTATATATTTTCCTGCCAAATGAATTCTTCACACCTTGAACTACTTTTCTTTGATTTTCTTTTTTTTTTTTTTATATTGAGGCAACAGCCAATAAAAGAAACTAATGGGTTAGAAACCACGTCAGCAATCTCCCACTGCACTATATTCCCCACAGACTCCTTGCGTCAAAGGGAAGGCAGCAAAATAGGGTGACCAAAGGCCACCTAATAACCAAAATGAGTTGGTGCCTGCTCTGCCCCATGCTCAGGGCAGCTCCTGGTACCTGCAGGGGCTGTTGGACTGGTAGGGACCATGGCAGCTGCCTGGCCTGAGGTGAAGTTGACATTTTGGGGCGTGACACCAAGGAGCTCAGCTTGGGACTTTGCATTCCTCCTGCCCCACTCCTTCAAATGTAAATACATCTCTGGGGCTGCCCTGCTTCTTCCTCTGACAACCCCATGCTGGGAGAAGATCTTGTTTGCTTGCTGCAATTCCTCTCTTGATGCATTTAGTCTTGTTTCCTGTCTGGGAAGTGCAGAGAAACAATTTATCCTGTGGATCGCCTGCCTGCCCCTTCATCAGGAAGGGCAATTTCATCCCACTCACGATGTGTTCCTTCCCTCATTGCACTTTACTGACCTCAGCAACATCCAATTAGCAAATCTGGGCCTCCCATACACAGCAGATATTACTTCCACCTCATTTCAAGTTTACCACTCTGCTGGTTTTTGTTTTCCTCTTACCAGCACTTGGTAATTTTGCTGTATAATAATGGGATCAGTGTCTCATTATTAGTGGGAACCATGGTGCTACATCTTGGGAAATGAGGCACGGTGGGAAAACACTGACTGGCCCCAGTGCTTCCTGGGAGGCATCAACTCTGGAGCTTCAGAGCCTTCAGGAAGGGGGGCAAACACTGGTTATGCCACAGAAATGTAGCCCGTGGAAAGTGCAGCATTCAACCTTATGCTCTTGGTATAAAGCCTTGAGGAGGAACAGCATCGACACGGTCTGCAGCTTTAGTAAGGGCTCTGACAGCTGGAATAAGGCCTTCATGCAGAATAAACTTAGATCTTTTTGTAAAGGCTCCTCTATACCCTAAATCCTGCTCTCAGTTGGTGCCTTTGCTCTGCAGGGCAGGCAGTGCAGCTCGGGGTGTCCTGCACCCCCTGTTGCAGGCATCAGGTCTTACCTGAACTGGTCAGAGATTCTTCTCCCACCCCATGCAGGACACAACTGTGGAGCTGCTCTTCAGTTTCTGCATTACCAAGCCACAGGCACTGCTGCTGAAGCTGCACACTGGGAAAGAGCATTAGGATATAATATGTCTTATTTATAGCTTGGAGAATCCGCATCTTAGAGCGAGACGCTGCACTTAAAAATCAGGAGAGACAAAGGGGCACCTTGCAAAAGTGAGTGTTGCCTGGGCAACATCAGCATCTGCATCCCCACGTCTCCCTGGCCCTGTGCTTAGCAAATATCCTCCCAAATATCTGTGGTGCTTCTGTGTGTGCTCAGGCTCACACTTCACTCCCTCTCGTTCACATCCGCATCTGCTTCTCCACGGTGGAACGCAGAAGGATTGGCACAAGAAGCCTGCATATGCTGCTGGAAAGAAATGAATCTTCCTTCCCTCTTTTGGCTTGGCTCTCCTGCTGTGTTCTGCAGAATCCCAGGTCTGTGCTCACACAGTGCAAGCTTCACCCCATGTGTGTGCCTTCCCACAGAGCCAAGTGCTGTTGTGCCCTCCCTGTGTGAAGCTGGACCACAGATCCTGTGTCTTATCTCAAAGTCACATTTATGTAGTAGTTACATTTAAGGACAGATGCTTTTTCTCTCCCCCCTCTCTGCTCTTTTTTTTTTTTTTTTTTTTTAACACCATAAAAGAGAAACACACTTTATCTTCCAGATTTGGGAGTTCTCTTGACAGCAGGCTGTGTGATGGATGTGCCAGGGCATCATTTCATCAGAATATCAAGCCATGAGGTTGGCTACTGCCATTCATTCTTGTCATTTGAATCCTCTTGATGTGTAGGATCACATTAAAATCCTGTAAGATAAAAGTGCTGCATCTCTCCTTGTCAGAGAGGACTAGGCTGGCTCATCCGTCCCAGCCTGGGACAGCACAGTGGAGGGAACCCCTTCCTTGGACCCTTCTTTGAAGGTGAAACGTGAAAGTCTGCAGGTACCTAACCCCTATCCTGCTCTGATTTCTAAAGGAAGAAAAGGAAAGCTACCATAGCATTTATTGTTTGCAGATTTCTCCACCCTGGTAGTCAAAAAAAGTTGGGTTTTTCCTTTCATCTTGCCAATGACAAAAGGAATTTGTCTTTCTTACGCCTTTTACTCTCTCCTGGTTGCTTGGGTTGTTTTTTTTTTCAGCATCTTGAGCAGTGGGCTGGTGGCCAGATTTCTGAAGGTGTTTAAGCATCGACAGATGCAGCTGGGTACCTAGAGGGATTTTTCAAAAGCATCTTGCTGTAATTGTTTATGATATTCTCCAGTAGCATCCCTATTCCTGCCAGCACGGCAGCCCCTTTTGCAGAACTGAGCTGGATTTTGTTTCTCTTCTTACTTTTAGTCTCTACTCCAGGTAACTCTACAAAAGGGGAAGAAAACGGGCAAAATTTGCTGCAAATGGTTACATTTGGGTAGATTTTGGTGTCCTTACAGATACTGATGGGAGAGTGAGGAGGTGCACGCTTTCATTTACAGCAGCAGAACTCCAGCATGAGCTGAACCTTTCCACAGATCTGATCTTAAACTGAGTAAGGTTCAGAGAAATCAGCCGCCTGCTCCCTTTGAAATGCAAAATACTCCCGTGTTGCAGCGTCATGACTGAATTTGCCAGTGGATTTTGAGCATCTGGATGGGTTTGGTTTGTTGTTTGTTGTTTTGTTGTTTTTTGGGTTTTTTTTTACAAGCAATTATTTTGCTGAGAGCTTCCGCGTCACTTTTGCCCACTTTAAATTCTGGGGGTTACGTTTGTGATCAAAACTGGAATGAGATTGGCAGGCAGGTCTGCAGAAAGCAGTGAGCTGACAAGGGACAAGCTGCAGGAGCCATCGCAGCCCAGAGCTGTTCCTAAAAGAGCGAAGGGATCTGGAATTTCCATCCTGCAGTGCCATCTATAGCGCAGAGCTGGGCACAGCAAAGGGCTCTGCAAAAAAAAAAAAAAACCCAAACCAGAAGCCATAAAAGAAAACCCCAAACACACCAAACTGAGGCAGCAGCCTGCGAGAAACCTTAGTGCTAGAAATTAAATTTGCAGTTTAGGGATCCGGGCCATGTTGTGTTGGACTGGATGGGAGTGGAGGAGCTTGGAGTGTGAGTTCTACCCACCCTCCTGTCTAGGCAGCATCCTTAATTTTGAGGGACTTGCAAGAGAATTTCATCCCCCCCCCACTCCCCAATTAATGTAGGAATGGGCAGTTTTCTCCAGGGGACAGCTCAGGTTTTACAAAATCAAAGTGGGCAGTTTTCTCCAGGGGACAAGCTCAGGTTTTACAAAATCAGAGGCATGAAACCAAAACCCATTTTGACTCTGATGAGCAAAGGGAATTTCTTTTATTTTTGATTTTCCCACCAGATGTTGCTTTCATGCTCTGAAACCTCTGAAACAGCTGAATGGATATTCTTCAAACTCCTCACACACACAAAAATTCACCTTTGGGCTGTGAACAAGTTTTAGACATTGCACTATGATGCTATGAAGGAGATTTTTTTTTATCCCTCCACTCATTTTTTTTTTTTTAATTTGGAAAGTTAAAAGGATCCTAAAATAGCAGCTGAGAAATGGATTAAATGTCCCTTTGTTAACTCTTAGCACTGCTCCAAGTCTGTAATTATCATTTGTTAAGGTGCCTGGCTCCCATCCGTCTTACACTGCCAGCTGCCATATTTTTTATTAAAATAACTGCTGAAATAATGCTGAGGACCAGCTCATGTCTGGTGCAGTCTGAAGAGGGAGCTTTGCTGAGAAAACCAGGAGAAAGCCCAGGTTTGAGCTTCCAAATTGCCCTCTGAATTTGAGGAAGGAGATGGAGATGCTCCTTGGGACCCCACAGAATCCTTTGGCTGGAGGGGCAGAGGAACTGCTCAGCAACGTTGAGTGCTTTGTCCTGAGCTGTTTGGTATTGAAACCTGTATCATGAGACCTGCAATGCTATCAGAGCAGAAAAAATCAGCCAGTTCACCACCAGAAATGGGTAAATCCATCACAGGCAGCTTCCCTGACCTAAATTTAGCTCGAAAGGGACATGAGAAATAAAAGTTACATCATGTACATACCACATGCAGTTACCCAAGAAACCTTGCTATACTGTGGAAATCTGAGGGGGTTTTCCCACCAGTTCTCTGTTTTTCAAGAGCAGTTTCCAACAGGAAGGACCTGTGGGGTGCCCAGTCCCAACAACAGCCCCATGGTAATATATGTTAATGCTTTGGGGAAACACATATCTAGCTTATTTTAGCCCCTTTTTGTATTGCATGGGAATATTTAGGAGCACTGGACACCTGGGAAATTATTTCCTTGACAAAGCATGGGCCAAAATCAGCAGCTCTTGCTCTCACCATTACTTTTCAGTGACTCCCATTTGCACTGATGAAATGTCTTCGATGAGTAACTACTCCCAGTCTGAGCACAGAGCAGATCAAGCCCTGGGTCAGTATGCCAGTGTCTGAAGAAGGGATTTCAGCCACCCAAAGGTGCTGGAGATGGAGAAGGAGCCACTTGTGACCTCTGGAAAGGGTTTGGTGAGCAGAGCCCTTTGCACAGGAGAGCCGGACGGGCTCTCTGTGGATGGATGAGTTCCTCAGCTCAGCCACTGCCTGGTTTGAGCAGCAAATTATGTGCTAAATTAAGCCCTGGAAAACAAATTGCACACTCAGCTTGGCTGGAAGGGCAGCCTCTGGCACAAGGTAGATTTCCTCCATGGAGCCACATCCACCTCCCCCAGGACTTGCCACCGGGATTTGCATGGATGACTGGAACAAACTCTGGAGTCTCAAGGGGACCTTCAGCTTGTGGGTGCTGTTTGCTGCCAAAGCTTGGGGATTTTTTTCACTAAGGAAATGTGGGGGCTTGGCTGGGGAAGGGAATCAGGGAAGGGCTGGAACTCACTCAGCTAAAGCCCTTTGGGCAAGCCAAGGTGTTCCTGGAGGGATGGGATGTGGCTTCATGTGCCCTCATGAAAGAACAAAGCATCTCTGGAGCTGAAGGCACGAAGAGGTGAACCAGAAACACACTTTAGCACCTTAGCTAATGAGATCAGCAGTAATCCCCACCCCGTGTCTATACCTCCAGTAATTCCTCCCCTTTTCCTCGTGAATCCAGTCCAATTTTCTTTTCATTCTTGGGCATGCATGTGTAAATAGCCAATTACTTGTGCTCAACCCTGCCAATGCTTTTTGTTTCTTTCCCTTCCTTCCAGAGCTGGTTTGCTTGAAGTGCCACTGCAGTGTGCAGAAGGGGTTGAGATGATGCCTTGGTGGCCACGTAAAAGAAGTTCTTTTTGAGCAGGGCCCTTCTTTCTGGTGAAAGAACCCCGTGGAAGACACAAGCACCTGGCATCTGGGTATTTTCGTGACCGTAAAAACTTCATTTTACTTTTATTTCTACTGAAAAGCCCTGGATAGGCGTATTTCTCATCAGAGACCTCCACACAAACAGCTACACTCATCTGTACCTTTGTGCATGTGGAAGTGGTGTATTTCCACCTCTTTCCAGAGGAAAACCAGAGGCAAAACGTTGCTAGCATGGACACACAAATAATCCTTCTCTTTTTCATCCGAGACTCCAGCGCAGGTTCGCTACACCCACTTAGGCTCCTTTCAGCTCCCAATATGCCTCCGGGTTGCCTAGCAATCCTAACAATATTTTATGAGATCTTATTCCACAGGCACATTTTGCTAATGCTGAATTTTAGCTAGAAGCTCCAGGAGAGGCACGGAGGAAGCCTGAGATAGCATGGCTCCAATTTATTCCAGCAAATAGACGGGGGGGGGGGGGAAAATAATAAAATCTCAAATTATGATGATGGGCACTTAGCAAGAAGGATTCACATCATGCCCCACGGGGCAGTGTGCTGCCAGGGGTGGTCTCTGTGCTATCAACCAGGTGTAGCAACACAACCAGGTACCTGTGAATGTGCACAGCCAAAAGGAACCAGTTGCTAGCAGCCAGGTTTCCAAGCAAACATCTAATGGAAAGGAATGATGAGGGAAAGCAACTTCTGGCTGAATGAGACAGAAAAGAAACTCCTCCATGATTATTAGTTTGTTGATGAAGAATGAGCTTCAGTTAAATCCAGCAACTGTTTCATTTTGGGAAAATGTGTTTAAAAAAAAAATAAAATCAATAGATATGTTTTCATGCTTTTTTTATTTCTTTCTGCCTGGTTTTGGAGTGATTTTAATTTTTTTCAGTTTCCAGAGTGCACAGATTTTTCTCTGAGCAGGTAAACACCTCCCCTCCTGCCCGTGAAGCAAGACCATTAGCATGAGACAACTGGTAAGTGAGAATTACTCTAAACAAATGAGAGACCCATTTCATTGATTTTCTTTTCACTGGCCATGCTGAAGGACAAGTAAATTGGATTTTTAAAATCCTTTCACTTTTAATACTATTCAGTATTAATAGTAATGTAAGTAAGTAAAACTGTATATAGCAGATGTTTTCCTAAAGTTGACAGTGTGCCCTTAAGTGAGGCAGGATAATTGTAAATCCAAGGTTTTCCAGCACTTACGAATGCCCTTTCTCTAACAGAACTAATGCAACCAACTGGAAAGGGGAGCACAGAGTGGGAAAAGGAAAGTTTCACACTTAATTCAGGATTTTACTCAGAACCAGCGTTAGTGCTGGAAATATAATCAAAAGTCAGGTTTGCTCAGTGCCTTAGAGGTGTTTCTGGAACAGCAGGACATTTGCAGGAGGGTCCCTTCCCCAGCATCTGCTGAGATGCAGTGACCCCAAAGGATGCTCAGGACCCACTGCAACTATGGTTTAGAAGTGCCTTTACGAGTCCCTACTTTGAGGATAATCTGTAGGCAGCCAAACTTAAGAACAGGCCACAGAAACCTCAGATTTGCTCCACTGGAATGATACACAGCAGCTGAAATCCAGGGAGGTTGCCACGTGGGTCCCTGGACACCTCGGCTGGTGTAAGGGTACCACACCAACTCTTCCCCTCTGCCTTCACTCCTTTGTCCCTTATCTGAGAAAACCCAAAGCCACATGAAGACCATCTTAGCACATCCTCTAGGTCTAACCCAGCTGCCCAGCGTGTCCCTCTGAGCCAGGAGACCCGAGCAGGTTGAACAAGGTTGAATCCAAACCTTTTCCCTTTTTCCAGACACGGCTTGGCCCAGAGTTTGCGGTTTTTCCCCATTTGGAAGGAAAGTTGTTGGTATCCAGCAGATTGAGAGGTGATAGTTGGTTAAAAGAGAAAAGTTATTAATTTCTGGAGGGGGAATATGCACTTGAATGCAGCCATGCCCAGTGAGAGCAACACAGAGTCCAAGCTGCTGGTGAGGTAGCAAGGAGGCTGTTTACACACATAACCTGCCGTGGGGTTATGGATCCAATTCCAGATTGTCCTGACCTTCTTCCCTGGGTGGTTTCTGCCTGTGAAAATACAGGAAGGATGTTGGGATCAGGTGTGACCACTGTGGTTTTGGCAGCATGTTATGCCAGCTGTACGTCATGATAGGTATATCCTCCCAGGTGTGAATCAGGATATAAGGTTTGGGACAGGAAACATCCAGGTGCTGGGTTTTTTGTTTAAGTGTTCTGTAATCACACAGGGGAAATTTTGTAGCTTTACTGGCTCCTCTAGCTTCTCAGGCAGGTTATAAAGCAAGCTATTTAAGATGAGCTGCTTCAAACCCTCCAGACACCACACAGAGCTTGTTTTCAGCAGCAACAGGCAGTATATACTACAGTTGCTCATAAAAGTCCAAAACCATATTCCTTTTTGGACTGAAATGCTTTGTGTCTGATACCAGATTTTATACTTACTGGTTCAGTTGTTTTTAGCTGTTGAAAAGTATGGGGCTTTGTTTTCTTTTCTCTGCATCGATGGGAAGTGAGAAAATGAGATCATTCAACAATGACTAAAGGAAATAATTCAGACCTGGATTGTGTTATGTATTTCACCGAGGTCTACATTTCAAGCCAAATTGAAAGAAAATTCTCTGAGCAGGTTTACAGCTCGAAGCACACACACGGGTGTAAATTTTATGAATTATTTTAACTGCAACCCATGAAATGGTATTGCTTTTGTAAAATTATCTCGACAACAAATGGTCTTGTTCAAGGCTTTCCAAAATGGGCTGTCATACATCAGACAGTCACTGGCATGGATTCTAGAAAAGTGACAGCATTTCTGCATGGGGAATGAGCTGATCATATAATATCTTATGGAAAGGCAGAGTCTGGGCATCAGATGTTCCTAGGTCTTTATTGTATTTCTGAGAACTTGCTGTGAAAATATATTCTTGTTAAGTGTGAATTGGAAAAAAAAAAAAAAAATATCCCTGTGAAACCTAAATAAACTGTGACAGAAACATTTCCAGTGTACTGGAGTTTACAGTAAACAGGATCACAGCTGATTTAAAAATGAAAAGATTCATTACTATAGAAAGAAGTATCTTTCCAGGCTGTTCTGCTCTTAGGAGGGAGCTAACAGATACAGCATTTTGTTTAGCCCCATCTTGCCAGGCACCATGGCTGCTGCTCAGCACCCAGAATGTAGCACACAGCACCTTGCAGAAGGCAGCCCTGACCAGGCAGGGTTTGATGGATGCCTGCCTTGTGGCAGGTCCCACTGTCTGAATGTTTTTTCCTTTCTCTGATGCTTCTGCCTTCAGCCCAGCAGAAAAAAAAAATAATGGTGGGTTTGCATCTTTTGTAAGCTTTCAGGACCTTGTGTGCTCCCACCATATTTCTGACTCACTGCTATTGTTTTCCCCAACCTTCTGCTGATTAAAAACTCTGCAGGGAAAGAAAGAATTTTGCCATCAATATAGCAGCACCTCCTCCACAAGCAAACCCTTTCTTATCAGGCCATGTGGATTCAAACCTGGAGCAGAGGTGCTACGAAGATTTTTGTAAAGTTGCTCTGATTGAGGAGGGGTATTTATGGGTGAGCCAGGTGGGATTAGGGCTCTGCTGGGCTCTCCAGACCCTTGGCAGCAGGTCTCATCCTTGATGCTGCTGTGAGCATCATCGGTGTCCTCATGGTCAGAGACCCAAGTGGTGGATGCAGGCTCTGCAGACAGGCAGATTTACACACACTGCCCCAGGTCAGGCTCAGGGATGTCGCTGGAGAGACATAAGGATCAGGGTTAAAAGCACAGATCATGCAACAGAATTGAGAAAACAGGTAGAAATCCCATAGGAAACTGGATGAGACACTGTGAGTGTGCAGGTGTGTGCCAGATACTATCATGCTCCCGAGCATGTTTCAGTACAATGAATTTTATTTAACTTCTTGCAGCTGCTTGGTTAAGAAGAAATCCTACCCGACACTTATAAGTCCATACCCTTCTTTGCTCCTGTGTCACAGCACTGTGATTTCCTGAGACAGAAGGCAGAATTAAAAGCCACTCAGCTGGAGAAAGAAGTGAGGCTGCTCCTGAGCACAGGTATGTTGGGGGAAGTAGCTCCACTGATACAGAACACGTTGTCCATCACTTAAATTGCCCATCACCTTCATTGCTTCAAATCAGTTTGGACAAAAATCACAACAGTGTTTAAAACCTCCTTGATGGCTGAGGGAAGGGAAAGGGAGAAGGGTTGCTGGGCAGGAATCGAAGTGAACACTGCCCTATTTTTCTGTATTTTATCTAAATGTTTGCGTTGATGCATGTCCTGAAGTCCCTGCTTGCTTGCTAATGATGCACAATTCACATCAGCAGAAGCCCTGTCACCCTTAACCCCATCAGATTGGCACTGTGCTCAGGAGGAATGCTGGGCTGGGCTAGCATGGAGACAGCAGAGTCTGTTTTCCTTCGAGTAATTGCTTTCCTTCACTCTTCTCCTCCTCCTTCCTGGGGTCAGGGCCGTGCACATTAGGGTAGATTTCACTATGAGCATCAATGTGTTGTCTGGCTGCTGGGTAAATACATCAAGCAGCTCCTGCCCAGCGTGCAGCTCACATCGTGCCTTTCTGTCGAAGCTGCTTTTCAATTATGCTTTGGTCTGGGTGTAGAACAGATTTCCTGCAGTGCTGAAGCTGGACAGCTTCTCTGCTGAATTGGGGCTTGATAAATATGTATTCAGGTGAGCAACAGCTACATGAAGTGCTGTAGAAATGAAGCATTTCACTTAGAGAAAAGAAGTGTTTTTTAAGCAGATGCAGTCAGCAGATAAATGCAGAAATGTTCCCTTTTATCACTGTTTTTGCGAGGTTTGTGTTTGCCCAATGCAGTGGTATCTGGGTGACCAGAACAACCCATTACATTCATTTGCCCACAACTGATAGCACTAAACAGATTCCTGCTGTACATCACTGCACTGAGACAGTCAGCAATGACACACTGCCAGACAAATATTTGACAAAGGGCAGTCGGGTCTTGCACTGCTCTCTGAGCAATGCTGACTATATTCCAGCTCCTTTCTGCTCTCTCTGTCCCCTTCCCAGCTGCTTTGTTTGAATGTTTCATTTCTCTTGCAGGTTCAGGTGGCCTGATTGCACAAATGTGGGGGAGCAGGGCAGCATCTCAAAATGGCTCAAGGTGTCTCTGTGGAAGTATTTTGGCATGTGCAGAGGCAGTCATGCTTGTACAGGGTCTCAGCACCACACCATGCAAGTGCCCAAGCATGATCCTGGTGGGAGAGAGCCCAGAGCTGGCTGGTTTGGATGGCCAAGGTGCCGTTCCCACATCCAAACACTGTACCAGTGCCTGGGCACATCTCAGGGGTGGCACAAGGACCGTGCAGCTCCTGGCCAGCTGAACATTTTGGTAGTCAACTTGTAGAGTCAGGCAGTTTGGCCACACACCTGCAGACATATTCATCTAAAACCCTGCTGAGGAAAACGAACCACTTTAAAGTCAATCCAGCCATACGGGATGAGATTAATTTAATCCAAACAATTTTGAGTGCATTTACATCAGGCATTTACACTGTGGCAGCCAGCTTGACTTTAAGCAGGATTAGTTGACTGGAGGAGCGCAAAGCCTTTCCTTGTCTGAAGGGCCCTTGGTTTGATGCTGTTGTGGGGTGGATTAGAGCCAAGCAGAGCGTTGGAGGCTGCTGAGCAGAGCTCTGCTTCTCACAGCACAAGCAGCTTAGGGAAGGGATGCTGAGCAGAGCACTGTTCCTCAGAGCACAAGCAGCTTAGGGAAGGGATGCTGCAGGTGGATGGGCTGCTAAGCACAACCCACCAAGCAGCTCGGCAGAATCCTGTTTCTGTACACTGCTTGAGCACATTTTGCATGAGGCTGGGATTTATCTCAGCAGTGGTGCTGGCTTAAGCAGTCAATTCCGCTTGGAAGAAATTTCCAGGCAGAAAGGAAAAGGCTCGTTAGGAAAAGCATCTCACGGGTTGGTGTGGCAGGAGTGTCTCGGTGTCTGCAGAGTGACTGTGACACGGCTGGATGTGCCCACTGGCATCCCCAGCTCTGCAGTCCCGCAGCAGTGAGGCTGTGCCAGCTCTTCCCTGGGTGCTCAGGAAGCCTCTGAGCAGCACGAGGATCTTCACAGCTGGCCTCACGGGCTAGCCCTGGGGTTTTTTGCTGACTGGAGCTGCAGAAATCCATAGCCCATATTCAGTATGGGAGAGGTAATGGGGCACAGCCCTGGCAAGCAACACAACTCTTGGCCCCACATCAGAGAGGTCCATAGGGCTGCATGCAGCTCCTGTGTTCAGAACCACCGCCCCACTCCTGCTCATCCAGGGCTGGTTCCTGCCTGCCAGCCAGCCTGCCCCCAGTGCCTTTTCCCATGCAACCATGGAAACATCTGGTAACAGCCTCACCCTGTTTCTGCTCCTTTTGAGGTTCTTCTGGTCACATGGTAAGATTTTGGGTTTTAGTAAAACATTAGGAATGAACTAAAATCTCTCTGGAGCTGTTTCTCTTTTTTTTTCACCTCCCTTGCTCCCACACGCCTGCCTACCAGCTTGGGTCCCACTCTCATCTTGGTTTGAAGGTGCAAAAGGCATAAGCCAGTTCTCCTATGGGGCAGCGTGTGACACTGGGTCTCGCCTATCAGATGGTCACATTTTACTTTCTGTTTTTTTTCTGATGCTGAGCAGTGTGGTGCAGGAGAAGAGCTCAGGCAGATGGGTACCAGCGGAGCAGCTCCCCACCAGAGCCCTGGTTACACCACTGCAGTGTGCCATGACCCTGCTTATTTGTTTCTCACTGCCTGAGAGCACTATTTCAGCTGTGATTTAATTCCAGGCCTTCAGGATGGACACTTCTTGTGACCAACCTCCCTTCTCCCCATATTCCCTTCGGGAATGCTTTTCATCCCTCTCATGCCCTGGGGACTGCAACATTGTGCTGTGTCTCAGCTGAGTCTGGCTGAAGAGCAGACACACTCCCTGGGTAGGCAGTGGTTATCAGTGTTTCATTAGCTGGTACTTTCCTTTCTTCCTCTCCTTTTGTGTTCTTTGGTGGCAAAGAGCACGCTGACTGAAGATGTCTCGGGTGAGATGTCTAATTCAAGTCTCAACTGCTCAGCAGTCATTAAACATCTCCGGGAAGATGTTCCAGGCACAGGGACGTTAACCTTGCGCTCCTGGAGCAATTCCAGCTCTTTTAATTACAGCTTTCAGAGCTGGAATTTGCTCTGCACTTTTGACTGGTCGTAGGATTTTTTTTTCCCCCCATCTCCGCCAAGGTTTTGAGCAGCCTCGCAACGCGCTGCTGCGTTCCCCGCCTGAGCTCAAGCAATGCGTAAATTACAGCTGCTCCTTCTCCCCAAAATCTCAAATTAATTTTATTTCCTTATTACTTAGGAACTGGGGATTCTGCAAAGTGTCACTGGTACCTGTTCCGCATAAATAATCTAACTGGGAATCCTGCAAAGTGTCACTGCCGTAAATAATCTAACCAGTACAGAGTACGTATGGCCCAGATACAGGATGTTGCTGCAGAGAATTGTGACCGTTACAATTCAGAAAATAACTCATGTAAAGAATATATATAAAGTAATTTGAAGAATGACTTTATTAATTAAAGAATTAAAATAATTTAATCCACGCTAATCGACCTACACACACTCCCTGATGATGAAAAACTTTCCTGCCCCACAGACCGCCCCAAAAGGGGAACGGTTTTGGGGTGGGGGCGGGCGGCACTTTCACGATTCATCTGACGGAGACGGCACAAAGCGATTTCCCTGCCGGGGTTCGGGGGGTGTGCGGCGGGAGCCCCCTCCCAGGGCTCCGCTTCTTCAGCACCTGCCCGAGGTCCGGGCCCAGGGCCCAGCGCTGCCCGCCCGCCCGTGCCTGCAGGCGGCGCCGCGCTCCCACCGAGCCCGGAGCCGCCAGCCCCCGCCCCACGCCATAAATCGCAGCGGGGCGGCCCTGGGCCCCGGCGC
>JAAWXA010000035.1:3592494-3649448 GCA_038090715.1 Florisuga fusca | reverse complement strand
GGGCCGGGGGCGCGGGGGCGGTGGCTCCGTAGGGAGGTGGCGGGGGCCTGGGGGCTGTGCCCGCTCCGGAGGGAGACGGAGAGCCCGCGGCCTGCGGGGAGGGACCCGAGGAAGGGCATGAGGGGGTGGAGAGGGACCCACTCCGTCCCGGGGAGGAGAGGTGGGTCTGGGTGGAGAGGGGCCGAGGAGGAGGAAGGAGGCGGCGAGGGGACAGTGAGGTGCCAAGGTCCCAAGGGGTCTGCCAGAAGCAGGGCCTGAGGATGAGGGGCTGGCGCTGATAAAAGGGGTTGATGATGATCAGAAAGGTGCGGGATGATACCTCTACCCACAGAGCCTGAGGGGACGGTGTGGGGCCCTTCGGATGAAGTTGGTCACGGTGGGTGAGGGACCCTCCTCCCCTGAAAGGGTGATCTGTGACCAAGGTAGTGAATTCATCCACGAGGGATGCCCTCATCTTCCTGGCCCTGCTGCTGTCTGAGAAAGAGGATGATGTTGCTTAGTGCTGGAGCTGCCCCCTCTGTGGAAACCATGCCTGGGGAAGAAGTGTGAGCTTCTCACCCCAACGTGTTCTGACAGTGCGATGTCCCCCATGGTCATCCATCATCTTCCATGCTTGCATCCCAGCTGCCTCTGTTCAACTTGTGGTCTTTAAGTTGTTTCCCAAAGAAGGAGCTTCTAGCCAGTGGGCTAAAACTTGCTATACCCATGACCTGTATTCCCTGGAAAAGATCTCGTGGAAAAAGTTGGGGAAACTGCTTTGCTAGAGTGCTTATTTTAGGGTTGGCGAGTTTAGTGTTGTTCCTGGTGTCTCTTTGGGGCAACAGAAAAAAGGGAGTTGGACCAGGCCAGGGTGATATTGCTCACCAGGACATCCTGAGAGCAGATGCCCAGGAGGTGGTTTTGCTTCATTGAGGATGGGTTAGAGGACTGCAGAAAGGTTTTCTGTGCTAGCAGGGAGGTGGTTGTCTGAGCTGTGCTGGAGATAAATTCTCTTGCAGAAAGAAGAATGAGGCTGATGTTAATCTGTTTCTTCCTCTGAAAACGTTGTTCATGGTTGCTGAGCACTGTCCAACGACTGCAGGGCTTCACCCCAGGGGCAGCAGCAGGGTAGTGGTGAGTGATGTAATTCCTGCCTGTGCCTCTTCAGATCATACCAGACCGTGTCCAGTGCCATTTCTGAGTGAAAACATGCTCTGAAGGCAGGAGATTAGGGCTTTATGGTGCTCCACTAGGCTTTTTCTCTGTACAAAACATCAGTTTTCATCTATGGTTTTATGGCTTTCCTACAGTTTACTTCTAGCACCAGGGTCCTGGAGTTCTCCCTGTCCTGCCAGCCTGTTGCTCAGGGGAAGGTTTTTTAATTACTCATTTCCTCTGCAGGCTGCTGCATTTTGTACATAGTAATTTAGTTATAACTCCCTAGCTGCTTGCTCTCTGAGGCATTTTGGTTTGTAACGTGTTTTTCATTTTCTAAGAGGTGTCTTTTAGTGTCTATTTAATTAATCTTGCTTTGTAAAACAAGACCATCAAAAGCCCAGGGCACTTCTGTTGTCAGCCCCTCTGGCCCTGGGTTTATCTGTGTGAGCTCTCTCCTCCCTGTCCTTCTGTTTCTTCAGCTGGTTAATCATAAGCATTGTCCACAAAACCTCTCTCAAACAGTGACTTGGTTGCTTATTTCTCTCCCCTTCTGTTTGCTTGTGATTCTTGGAATAGCAATTTTCCTTCTTCATTGCTTTAAAGGGAGGAGTTTAATGTACAGTTATGACCTCTGCACAGTAAGGCATCCTCTTTGCTTGGCCCTTGTTTGAGCTGCACAAATAAACTTGATGCTCCTCCCTTTCTGAGCAGAAAAATGTTTTGCATCAATCTAAAGGAATTTGCCCCTTTGCTTGGAACAGGTAAACAACTCCTTGTCTTCTGCTGGCCAGTCAAGGGTTTGTAACCCAGACCAGGGGGAGGAAAAAGAATCCTGTTGAAACTTAGTGTATATACAGTCTCAGTTGAGGCTTAAAACTGTTCTCCTGTCCACTTTCTTCTCCACTCTTGGAAAAACAGACAATTCACACATACATATTATGTTACATTTCAGGAATTAATTACCAGTTCATTCAGTTATTAGATGGGAGGCCCTTGTGATCTGGGGAGCTGATAAGTTTTTTTTTTTTTTTTCCCCTACCTGTAAAGGTTAGCAGAACTATGCCAAGTCCTGTTTCTTTTGGGCCACCACAGTCACTGTTGCTGTTGTATTGCCAGCAAGGAGATGCTTTTGTATCTTGAGATCAGAATGGGAGCAGAGGGGTCTGTATTTCAGGTGTCGTTCATATTATTGGTTAAAAAACAAAACAAAACAAAACACAAACGAAACCAAACAACAAACAGATTGTGTGGACTCATAGATTCTCTTTCTGAGGTTTCTCTTCACTTTTCTGTATAAAACTTCTCTGTTACAAGCCTGCTTCTGAGTTTAGGAGTGATTGTTCCTAACAGTCTTGACAAAGCTTTTGTCAAGAGGGCAGGGAAGGGAGGAAGGAGAGTTTGAGACCTTTCTTGGAGACTGTATCTACCAACTAACACAACAGGGGCCTTTGGAAATTTTCTTCCTGCTTATTCCATTGACATTGTGTGTACATATAATCTGCTGTCACCAGAATTTCACTGCTGGGCAGGAGTATCATATTTCACAGCTGTATTGTTAGGGAAGATTATATTTCACAGATGTGATGACATAACTATGAAGTATAATTAAACAATAAGGAGAACGTTTCCTAGAGGTTAATGACAGTTAGAAACAAAGTGGGTGGAAGAGTGGAGGGCCCACAGTACAGCTGAAGACCCTGTAATTTCTTTAATTAACATGAGTGCCAGACTGCTGTAAGCATCACCAATATAAATCAAGATGAACTGAAGGAAGTACTTACATCAAAAATAAGGGCTTTGAACCAAATTAATGATTGCTAGAAACTGATTATTTTTTAAGATGTGCTAGTGGAAGCTGGCAGTCTGTGGGTAAAGTATCTGGCTGGTTTTCTATTTTAAAAAAAGAGAAACTCAGTAGAATATGCACTGGATTTTTCAAACTAGTGATACAAGCAAAATAGAAGATACAGCATTATTAGGTGGAGCATTTTTTCCTACTGAAGATAGTAATTTTTTCAAATCTATCACATAATGAGGTGTTCACAGGATCAGGTTAATGCTGCATTGTTCATTTTTCATTTATTCTTAGAATTGACTCTATTTTTAAAAGAAGTTATAACAACAAGTTAAGAGTCTCCCAGCAACTGAAATAAGCATATATTGATTCCCACCACCACCACCTCCCAGTGAAACCTAAGGAACTGAAACAGTGGAAAGTTAAGCTTGCTAACCTGAATTTTAAGCAGCTGTGGGTCAGGTTTTCAAATGCTCTGAAGTACAAAAGTCCTATTGACTAAGAACTGCAAATGTTGATTGAGCGTAGCCTGATAATAGCACTTGAGCTTTCTGAACTGGGAGCTCAATAGATGGGAAAATGGTGCTTGTCTGTGAATATTTCATGGGATATTTGCTTATTGCTTCTGTGCCCGTTTTGTGTTTTTGTAGCAGTGCTATTAATGGAGCCTGAAGTTTATTTTTTGGTGTAAATTGATATTTTCAGCACAAGATTTGTAAGCATGAAAACTTTTAGATTTTTTTAGCATTTAAGAATTAGAAGAAATGAATGGAGGAATTTTTTGTTTGAGTGGAAAATACAAGGGAAATAAATATATGGTTGTGTGAAATTAAATTTAAGCATGGAGTTAATTTTTTTTTTTAATTGTGTATGTAAGCTCCATTATAAATTGAAAACTTACCATGCATGTGAAGTTTTATTAAGAGTATGCTGCTTTATTTATAGTGAGATTTTTTTTCCTAGGTACTTAATAAACTTGACAAAAAAAAATAGTCCAGTATTCTGAACACATATATCAAGGTGCTGATCCCACAAAATTTTATGCCTGCATTAATCTTTCTGGAGTGTGAGTACACAAGTTCAACTCAGTGTTGAGGTAGTGGAGGTTTAGTAACCAAGGAGAAAATGGAGAGCCAGATCCAACAGTCTTTTCATTTCCCTTTCTAAAGAAGATTGTTCAGTCTGGTGGCCAATAACTGAAGGCACTAAGGAAAGTTTTTTAAGAAATTGACATAATCTAGAAAAGCAGAGGTGTAAGCAATGTGTGGCAGTGTTGTGATGACCTCACTAACCACTCAGCCTCCATTCTTGTGGTCAGACTGATGCCATCATGGTGTGTAGAGTGTGAGTATCCTTACATCTCAGAGCAAACTGCAAGCTGTACGTACACATACTCAGGAAATGCTTTGCCCACATAACCACAACTCCAGAACTGGTTGTTTCTGAAATGCTGCTTGTATATCTTGACTCTGATAACTCCCGGTGTAGTTTTACTCCTAAAATGTTGCATCATCTCCATTTGCAACATTTTTTTTGTTGTTTGAAATGCATAGTTTGGTTTGCTTTGCTGCAACTTGTGGATGGTGGTTTTACTCTGACTAAAAGCTCTTGTAAAGATTTGCTGTCCTAGTGCTTCATCTTACATTTTTCATGTTCTTATTTGATTTCAAAGACTCTTTAAGAACAGGTTTTTTTGTTGCACGGCAAGATGGTGATAAAGGTTTAATTATGGAATTTATGTCAAGTAGTAATTTTTGGCTAAGCAGCTCAATTTGTCATGGGTTATATTAAAACGTTTAAGGAAAGTTTCTCATTATGTGAAAATACTGCTCAATTTGATTCAAAAATAGCTGTGCTGTACATCAGGCTGTGAGTACAAGCTGATGCTGTGCAGAAGTCAGTGTCTGTTCTCAAGTGTTCTTTTAAACCAAGTTTAGTTCAGTTTAGCAGATCTGTTGATTAGGAAAAGATTAACCAAAACATGCCACACTTGTCTTGTTTATTCTTGTGCAGCCTCTTAATTGTGAAGTTTTAAAGGTAGATTCAAGTTGTGCTGGTGTGACTTCTTTGTGTTAAGAAATCACCACGGGTCTGCTTAGCTGACTGTGGGATTCTTCCAGTTGGAACTGGTGTGTTTTTATATAAATTTAGGGGAGTGAGAGTCTTTGCTTCTATGAAAACATGAATAAAAATGATGAAACCTCGAGTAACTCCTATCTGAGTTATTTTGGTGCCAGCTGTGTGGGCATCCTCACTGCAGACTGTCTGTTTGGACTTCTGGTAACAAATCAAAATAATGTTTTCTTTGCTTCCTCCCTGCTCCAGAAAATGGGACACGCAGTCTTGAACCAAATGACTGAAAGCATAAATGAAAAGCAGAGTAATGGGATTGTTTTCTTTGTAAGCAAGTTCCTGGTAACTGCTCTGATAGCCATTTGGCATCAGAGCTCTTCTGTGGGATGCCAAATTCTCTTGCTCAGTGTTGCAGTTTCCTGGAGGAGGAGATGTGGCAACAGGATGTTGGTAAAGAACAGGAAACTGCTGGAATTGGCTACTTCTGCCATGCAAATAAAGTCTTATTACTGGCCCATGTGTAGTAATTGCTGTCTGCTGTTGACAGAAGGTGTTTTTTTTTAGCAGCTGCAGAGTGTGGAGGGTGACAAGTGTGTTCCTCTGTTGGGAGAGCTGCACCCTGAGTCTGGGGAGTAACAAAAGGGGTAGGGGCTGGTTAGGTGCTGTTAAACCCCTGTTTGAGCCTTGACAGTTAGCTCCAGCTGGCTTCCTTATTCAGAGTTGATCTCTACTAGCACTTAGCTCTCTATCAGTTCTTCTGACATGAGCTGATTTACTTTGAGCTCCTTCTAGCTCTAGTAAGTGTCTGTGCAGGCAGTGTCTGGGTGTTCTGTAGCCAGAGCCAAGGGGCACCACAACCAGAAATGCTTCCCAGATCAAGATTCACCTTCTTACTGGTTAGATGGGGGTGAGCCAGCTTTGTCTTCCCAATCCACTTGGAAATGTGGTTTAAAAAAGAAAAATCCCATGCTTTTGAGCTGCCTCCTCCTTCATATGTGGCCATGGCCATACATTTGGTTTGTGTCATTGGTTCAGTCCCCATGCAGGAGTTTCCTGAGGTTGCATACTCACAGCTGGGACATCCACTTCAGGATTCTTACTTGAAAGAAGTAAGTGTGAAGTAATAGGCTGTAGAGCTTAGTCCAGAGTGGTTTGGGGTGGTTAAAAGGTCCTTGCTGTGTTACAGTGTGTAAGGCAGGCAGCAAATGCCCAAGGAATCTGCTGACCTTGTGTGGTGCTTTCTGACTGGAAACTAAGGTGAAAAGGTTAAAGCATTTTTTGGTCTCCTGAACGTGGGCTGTGAAAAGATATCTTAATGTACTTCCAGCCTGGCTCACTAATTGTGAATACAAATTACTGTGTAGTGTTCATCCATTCACTTCAGTCAATAATTCAGTATTAATCATGGAAGAGGTTTTCAGTTAATTCTGAGCCTCAGTTGTTTGCTGACCCCTATAAAAGCAGATTGAGGTGATGACAGAGTAGATCAGTCTCTCCCAATTTCTGATAGTATGTTCTTTGTTTCCACAGTACAGGGACAGTTTTGGTGATGTGTTTTCACTCATGTCCACAAATGTTTCTTGCTAGCAGTTCACATCCTCAGGTTTTTTCAGAACAGCTCAATAAAATGCATCTGTGCATCCCTTCTGCGTGGCACTTAATTTTCACGAAATACATATTTTATTGCACAGCAAAACATTTAAAGATCTTAATGGTGTAATTAATACTCTGTATCCACTTCTGCCTTGTCTGTTTTGCTCTTTGGTATCCTCCTGCTCCTTTTTCATGTCCTCCTGCATTTTTTATCATGAAAATTTCAAGCAGTCTTGAGAGAGCACTCTATTAGAAGCCTGTTCTTTGAATATTCAGCAACTCTTAAGTAAGATTTGATTGATACTCCCTTCCCTCCCTACCCAACCTATTTTTAGTAATTTAAAAGCGAGTTTAATTTTTGGGTCGTCGTTTGCTGTGTGTGCTCAATTTACTTTGGTGGTTTTCCTTCCTCCTTTAAATGTAAGATACATAATTTTCATGTTGTTCAAGGACATCTTGACAGTTTGGGAGAAATAATGGAGAAATTAATTAGGAGCTCTGCCTTAGCAGAAGGAGCAAAGATGGACAGTCTTTGGAACTGTGTGATTAAAAGATGAGCATAAGTGGGAGCAAACTTTTAAGAACATTTTTACTGCCGATTATCCTGCTTCAAGGATCTTTTAGCAGAAGAGACTATTTTTATTTACAAGTACAACCCACTCCATCTTTTCAAACAGAATGAGGAGACAAAAAAAACCTTGCAGAGGTGGTCTAAGAACTTTGGAAAAGGACATCCCTCCCTTTCTCTCTGAAAAATAACATTATAACTAGACCCCCTTTTTTTTTTCCCTGCTTCGTGCCACTTTAAAAAGAGCCTTGGGAAGTCTTCCCACACAAACTTTTAATCTTCTATCTCCCTTAAGGCCACATACAGAAGCCACCAACGTTTTGACTGAGCAGGACTGGACTCCCTGCAGAGCCAGTTTGTGCACTTGCTAAAGGAATTGCTCTTGAGCAACTTAAGGTCTTTCCTCTCTCCAGGGCATAAGAACTATGGACTCTTAAACACTCCAAATCCTGATTGTGTGGGAGGAGAAAAGGACTAGACACAGAAAGCAAATTTTCTTTCCACTTGATGGGTAGACCAGAAATGGTTTTGCTTTTCATATTCAGTTTGAGGTGTAGCTCCAACTAGTAAGGGTTGACTCTTGGGGTGGGAGGTGTGCCAACTGCTATTTATTTATTGATCTTTTTCTTTCTTTTTCTTTTTTTTTTTTTTAATTGTTTCATGGCTTGCATAACACGGTGTACCTTGGATTGGCTGCCTGCCCCCTGTGTGTAAAGGGGTGTTGACTGTCAACAAGCCTGGCAATTGGGTGACTTTGCTTCTTTCTCTCTAGTCCATTCATCTCTGTAGTTTCTTTTTCTGCCCTGTCTCCCTCAGCCACCATCTAATGAAACAATTCATAATGAAACTCTAAAGACCTGCAAAGGAAGTCAAAGGCTGGCACATGCTTTGCTGCTAATATTAACCTTTATGGAGTATAAAGGCAAGCATTGCTGTTTTCTTCAGGCATAGGAATTCTTAGGAGAAAATTCCTGACGTGTTCAATAAAAGTGTTGCTGCATTTTTTTTTTTCTATTTGGTGTAAACAAGGCATATGCAAACCAGCTGTTAGAAACAGGGGTAATCAAGTAGTTTAGACTTGTACGTGATCTGTTTATGCTTGAGTGTCCCAGATGAGTGCTTTGGAATGAAGCAGAGCCACAGAATTAATTGGGGAAACAAAACTATCTTGATGGACAATGATTCCAAAACTTAAGTACTTGGGTGACAAGTGGGTGTGTCCTCTCCTCCAGGTGGTTTCTTCTCACTTTGTGCTTCACCAGAAATTAGAGCAAGTATAAGAATTTTTCTTTAACAAAAACAAACCAAAGAAAAACCACCACAGAACACTGTAGCATAAAAGAGGTAGAATCTTCTTCCCGAAAAAGCTGATAATGTGAAGTTTGGATGAAGCTTTCTGGTAAGGAACATCTATTAAAGTAAAATGTTGCCTTAATTCTCTGTCTACTACATTGAGCAAAGGAAAAGCATTAGGATATACCAGTGATGTGACAAGAAACTCTCTAGAATTTCCTGATTTCAAAATAATGAAGCTCTTCGTGGCATCAGCTTCCATATATCCTGTCATTTTGCAGGAATCATTGTCACTTCAGTTTGTTAAACTTTCAAGGAGGAAGACACGCTCAGACCAGTTGTTTATGCTGGCAGGATTTAAGATATCATCATAATCTCACAATTGTTTTCCCTTGTTTGCCATTTTAGCCATCCCCTGCTAGGTGGTCTTCCCCAAGCCAGTCCAGTGCATCATCTCCCTAGAACTCCATCAGAGTCAAATGATTTTTCATTTCTTCTCTACAGTAGGCAGGGTTTGTTACCAAGTTGTGGTTGAGCTTCTCATCTGACCTTTATTTTCAGTAGTTTGGAGGCTGTAGGTGGATGTCAGACTCTAGATGTGTGTGAGAGATGCTGTGTTGCCCCAAACACTTGTTTGACTCCGTGTCTAGAAGATGTCAGCTTTTAAAAAACATTTTAATTGCCCTCAGAGCCTCTTCTAAAACACTAATCCTGGCTTCCTCTACTGGGTATTGAATGGATTGTGAAATGTCTTCAGAGTGGAATGGACTTGAGTGAACATTTTGCCAGGTCTGGCTCCATATGGATCGTTTTCTGTAATGTGCATGAATAGTACATTAGCTCTTTCAAATCACTTTCTAAGTGACCTGAACCAGACTCAAAGGAAAATACATCACAGTCATTCTCTGTGTGCTAGAGAGCCTGATTGAACTCCAAAGGTTGGTAACACCCCACACAAAAAGTTTTTCTGGAATATGTATGTGGGAATTAGGATGTTCTCCCGAGCTGTACAGAGGTTATTTTGTTTTGGACAGCCTTTGCTAATGTGCTTGTAGGTAGATCCTTAGATTCAGAAAGGAAAAGTCTTTTGGTGGCTTGTGAGACCTTTCAAGGAGCTGGGCTGGCTTGGCAAGGAGCTTTGCTTTCAGGGAAACCCTACAGTGATGAATGGCCCATTTGAAGAAAGCTGATGGCATTGCAAATGAGATTTACATGAGAATTAAACTGCTGTAGTGTATCCAACAAAGATGCTGAAACAAATGGCTCTCTCCGATGGTTATTAAGCCATTTTATGAACTGATCTTTTCAGACACTTTCTCCTTCTTCTCCAGGGTATAAAAATTGCCCAAGGATCTCCCAGGAAGATGAGAAGTAGGATGAAAATAGGGGGTTGAAAGTTGCATGTTGCCTGCGGCAGCCGTGGCCAGATGTCTGTGGTGCCAGGGACAGGATCTGTGGCAGGCTGGAAATGCCCCAGCAGTTGAGCAAAGTTTTAAAATGCTTGGTGTTGAGATAGGTTATGGAAATGAATAACCAGTGCTACTTGTAGAGGCCGAATGCTGTCATTAGATTTTTAATTTTCAGTGTACCGCTCAATTTCTCATTGAAAATAAGAATTTTCCTCATGAAAAATTATTCTTTCTTACTGAAAGTCTTTGTAGAAGCTGTTTCAGGGAAGTTCCCTGAAGTGTGGGTGCAGGTGGGGCTTTTTTGGCCCTGAGGTTGAGTGTGGTTTATGATTGAGGGAGTACCATACTTAACTGAGCATTTCTGCCAAGATGAGTGAAGAAGGAAAATAGTTCATATTGACCTTTTCAGTTTTAACCCAGATCTGTGTGAGCAACAGAGGCTTGGAAAGCCTCTCAGAAGGGCTCCTGGATTTCACAGAAGCAGAGGAAGAGTCAGAGATGCTGGTGGTGGCCATGCTCTGTTGAGTCACTTCTTGTGGTCTCCTCTGTGGCAGAATGGGAGCCAGACTTAGGCTCTGATCTTCAGGTTTGTCTTGGAGCAGGGGGAGAACTCAACCCATCATGAATGGGGATAGGCAACCTTTTCTGGCACAGGAACACTCTGGGTGAGTGTGTGTGTGTGTGTGTGTGTGTGTGTGTGTTTGTGTGTGTTACAGAGCTCAGATTTTCTATTTCTGTGACTTCTCTGAAAGTAGTGTCTGACTGCTTGCTGCCTGGTGCTGCCAGGATCCAGGGGGCTTGAGGCAGCCAGGGAATGATGTATCCTGGTTGGGGTTGGGAGCTGTGGTTTGGCAGGACTCCCCTAGGACTGGGGAAAGTACAAGAAGTCCTCCAGGGAGTTGAGATTCATCGTACTTTGAAGGGCTGAGCAAAACTTAGTCCTGATCCAAGTTTTTAGGCCATATCTGGTGGATAGTTTGCCACTGCCTGGTGAAACATAGGTGTAGGACAAAGGTGCTGAGAGCAGGACATAGAAATAAGTATCATCCCACTTTGTTTCATACAAGTTACCTTTCATTATACACTTGAATTAACTTAGTCTGACAGCAGGCTAGCATGGGGGTGGATGGAATAACCTTGTTTGTCTCTGTGGGGTGAATTGTATTTTTTTAGTAGCATAAAACCTTGGCTGCTTTCAGGCATACAGTCAAAGAATATTTATCTCCCCACGGTGCTTTTTTCTTTTAGGCTTCTGTTCCACTCCATAGGTCTGCCAGTTTGATCTGCACTTTAGCTTTGTTTAATGGGTATTGTCTGGTAGGGTTGGGATTTTTTGATTTGGCTTTTTTTCCTCTGAAACATCACACAGGGGTTTAAAATGGAGTTGTTTTAAACCCAAACACTAGGCTATGGCATGTGGGTTTGTGTTTTGGTTTGTTTGGGGGTTTTTTTGCCAATGTTGTCAGAGTGGCAACCATAGAAAATGAATTTCTGTTCTTTAAATTTGCCCCAAATGTATCTGAATCCCCCAGGGTTCTGTGGAGGTGCTGGCTGAAGACACATCTTTGCTGTCTGTCAAAGCAGGAGTGACAAGTAAGATGTTGATTCTTTTAAGACAGATACTGGCTTAACAGGGCTGAAATCCCTGCTGTCCTGCAGCCCATTTTACAGAGGTCTGTAGAGGCCTAGAATGACTAGAAAGTGTTCAGAATTATTTGACCTAGGTCTGTTAGAGCTACTTCTTCTGACACCCACCCTAAGCAGCTATCCAGCCCCAGGATGGATGTGGTTCAGGTCCCCCAAGCAGTCCTGTACATCCTGAATATACATTTATCACCCAAGCAAGGTGGACTTCACTTGTGGAGAGAACCAACTGATCCTGCCCCAGTGTTGAGTTTCATGGTGCAAGTGTGTGTGGTAAGCAGGAGAGGAGTTAAATTTAGCTTGATTAGCAACACAGAAGGGAATCAAGATGTCTGTAGTGTAAATGGCAGTGGAAGGAGATCAATAAGTGTAGTTTATTTCCATGCATCCAATAAATTGTTCCAAACAATTTATTTTATTTTTTTCTGGGTTTTTTGTTTTGTTTTTTTGTTTGTTTGTTTGTTTTGGTTTTTTGTTTGTTTGTTTGTTTGTTTTTGTTTGTTTTTTTTAATAGAACCAGGAATGTTAATGCATTTAGTCCTTGAAATCCTTCTGTGATAGTAATTCTGGATTTTTGAATGTTGTGTGGTGGAGATTTGAAATCAATATCAGGTGCTTTTATTCTCTTGCTTAGCTCTTCCTTGTTCCTTTGCACTCTTCCCTGGTTCAGCAGCAAGTGATGAGGGGTTCTTGGAAATGGACTCTCATTTCTTCTCCTACTCACCTTTGTTGATATTCTGGAGCATGTTCAAAACTGTTTATGATTAAACATTGCTCAAACAGCCAGGTTAAGATTTATTGACATCAAGGAGGCTGGGAGGAGGGAGTGGCTGACTGGTCATCCGTGGCTACTTCCAGCTGACTGGGATGTTGCTGAAGTTGCCCACATGTCTGTGCAAGGGCTGTGGTGTGTCAGGATGCTCTTCAAAAGCCCAGTGACCAATACCTCTCAGCAGGGTCCTGGTTTTCCTTTGTGTGGCTCAGTCAAAGCTCAGTCAAGGCTGTGTACATGTGGGTGATGCTCTGCTGCCTCTGAAGCTTGGGGTTTTGAAAACATCCCATGGCTCTTGAGCAGGGCCCTGCTATTTTTCTCTCTGTGGGAGAGAGATCAGGCTTTCCAACTTGCTAGTAGGGATGTTATCTACAGGAGTTTTGAGAAGGAATCCTTTTAAAAAAAAAAAAAAAAAAAAAAAAAAAAAAAACGTACTTCTTAAAAGACAGTGATGTTATATGGACTGCAAGGAGAGTCAAAATGGCAGGTTGGAAGGTGAGTGCTATTTAGGAAGATAAATTCAAAAGAAAAGAAAATACAGTAGTATCAGAGCTGGGAAGAGGGCAGTTTCATGAAAAAAAAAAATATCCTTTCTGAAGCTAGAACAGTTTGTTTCCTGGCTCATCTTAGCTACATGCAAACCAAAGATGTTAAACAGCTATTTGGCTTGTGAGCAAGTCTTTATGTAGCATGTTCAGTTCAGCTTAAAATCAGCTATTGAGAATTTTCAGGCTTTGGATAAAAAACACAGGACTGACAATATGCTTGAAAAAAAATTCAAGATGGATCAGGCTGACACGGGGAGGGATTTTTGCCATTTGAAGACTTGTTGATAAAAGTCAGATACACACAGACCTCATCTGTAGCCTGTAATTTACATTTGCTCTGAAGATCACCTATTTATTGGCTGGGGAAGAAATGGTTAAGATAGGATCTAGACCTCTGCAGGCTGCAATACCTGATGAGAGCAGGAGTGGTGCACAGGCTGTTGAGTGTTATATGGTCTCTTAACTATCCTTATTTTTATGTATACAAGCACACACACAACAAAATAACATAATAGGCTTGCTGTGTGTTACAGATGATATCAGGCATCTGCAGTGCTGATTGTGAAACTCTCTGGTGCTGGCAGCCAACCTCATTTCAATAAAAGCATCATTTGCTCTTTGTGCCAGCCCACTTCTTTGGTGGCAAACTTTCATATCAAGTTTTTGGTGTCAGGCCACTCGTTCTAACACTTAAAACGCCTCCCTGTTCCCAGGCTTCAAAGCAAACAGCAGCTTTAGGATTAAATTTAGACTTTAAAGACAGCTTACTAAGTGTTCTCAGCAGGCAGCTAAATGTTGACATCCCTGGCAATGCAACTGCAAAGTTTTACTCCTCTGTCACTATTCTGGGGGATGTAATAACTGAGAGAGACTGTAATTGACTGGCAGTGTTGTTGGTTTAAGATGTGGCTTGCCATTTAACACACAGAAAAGAGTTCACTGTATCTTAATTTGCTCAGAGATATGAAGTTGGTTATAGCAGGGACTGCACAGGGAAACGGGGAAAATTCTGAGTGTGGTGGAAATGGGGATGGGAATTTACCTTCAGGAGACTTCAATAATGAGAAAAAAAAAAAAAAAAAAACACAAAGAAAAAGCCTAACCAGTATTGCTTAAAAGACAGGTGTCACTGTTGAGGCTGCAGATTAATTTGTACTGATGTAAAATCACATTGGGAGATTTGAGACAGCTCTTGCAATGCTTCAGACTGTCTGCACTCCTTGTCATCTGCTCTTCATGCTGCTGACCTGCAGCTTGCTTGTCTTTGAAGAAATAGGAGCACTCAGGAGAGGAAGAGGAATTTGTCTTCTGATAGCAAGCCCTGTGCCCAGAACTCCTGGTTTGGAGTGAATGGCATATTTTGAAGCTGACTCCAGTGTTTTGAAATGTGAAACGGAGTGAGGTACAATTATAGCACCACCTCTTTGTTTCTCTGGGCCTGGCAGGTGGGTACCAAGTAACAACCATGTTGTCTTGGCATCCATATGTAAAAGGTGGGCTTCAGAGAACAGCTTGTTAATAATATTCTTTTGATTATACCAAGGCTTGGTTTCTGAGATTATTTTACAGATTTATAATCCATCTGTAAATAACAGGAGTTTTCAGAATTAATTTTAACTTAAGTGTTTGTAGTTGAGATTTTTCTGTATTTTAAATAGATAAATGAATTAATCCCTAATCAGGTGTGGATTGACCAATGATCCGAGTTTGTAAACAGGTGATGACAATGCTATTTCAAGAATATCCTTCAGCTTTTTTTGCAGGCCTTAAAGGGAATGAAAAGACACTACTACTAGCTGGGTAACAGTGGTTTCTGCTTGAAAAGTTTCAGAAAAATCACTTGTAAAATTGCACGTTCCTGGCCCTTTGCACTCTGGTAGCTTTCTGGAGGAGAGTGGAGCAGCTTCTGGTAGGTTGTTTTTTTGCATTGTACTGAGCAGGATTACTGTAAGACCCATCAAAGCTGAGATGGGAGAAGACTTGTCCATAATGTGAATTTCCCAGGCACTGTGATGATTTTGGAGGGAACCTCCTGCCATTCTTGCTGACTCTCTGTTAGCTGAGTGAAACACCCTTCTCAGCAGTTGATGATATTCTTCCCTGTTCTTCTATGAGATTCTGTTTTGATACTCTGTTAATTTATTCCCTGATGTTATTGTGCTATTTCACTACACCAGAAAACCAACAACTGCAGTCTTACATGTTTTTGGTTTTTTTTCCCTGCTCTGTGCTTTATTCCAGGAAGGAGTAAAGCTTTACTCCCTCAAAGGGGAGAATCTCCAAGTGAAACTGTGCTTGATGTCTCAAATAATTTTCAAAGAGTAGAATCACAGCTTTGTTGAAGAGATATAAAGGGTATAAAAATGCAGCTCTAAAGGGTATAAAAATGCAGCACTATTTATTCTCCAGTGGGAAACAAGCTCAAATGTTCTCACCTGAATGAAAAAAAATAACTGTTTCTGTCAGTGGTGTTGCTCTGTTTGCTCTGTGACAGCAATTAAAAGGTTTGCTGGAAAAGAAATGGTAGGGAAGCTGTTGTAGAATAAGATGCTTGAAGTTTCCCAGCGTGGTATCCTAGTGCAAACTCCCCTGAAGGTTTTGCTTTTCACATGTAGTTATTGGAACCTCAAAACAGCTACAAAAGAGTGCTGATTTTTCCTGTGCATTTGTGAAGAAGATACAGATGAACTAAAGCAGCATTTTTCTATTCCATAGGTTGGGCTTCTGGTGTCTCTCTTCTTTTTTAGCCTCCCTGATCAGCCTGGGGGTGTTTACCCTCTTCCCCCTCCACCACCTGCTTGGCTCACTTTTCACTCTCTGCCTTTTCCCAGGATGGGCAGTGGCTGAGACCTTGTTGTTCATCAGCTCTGGAGGTGGGATGTCTGCAGAGATTGGAGGGACTGAAGACGAGAAAAAAACCAAAACAAAAAACAAACCACAATTTCTGTGGGTGCCCCTGTGTGCATGATACTGGCAGGGAGAGAAATCCCAGAGTTTGCCCAAGCTTTCCTGGGAACATTGCTGCCTTCAAAGGACTTTGCTAAAATATCTGTTTGAAAACCTGCCTGTGTGTGGAAGCTTTTCTCAGTGTGTTTGAACCTCAATGAAATGGCATCAAGGGAAGTCCTGTGCAACTGAGCTCAATGGAAATGTTCATTGCAGCTAATTTTCTTGGTGCTTTTAAGAGACATAGCTATTCATAAGCTGTGGTTTTGCCTGATGCTGCTGGTAGTATTTGCTGTAAATAGCTACACTTGTCTGCACACACTCTTTGCCCATCTGAAACCTTGTCTGGCTGTGTTGGAACTCTCATTTTAAACACAGTAATCTGCAGTGTTAGGCAAATTCCACTGTCACCTGTGGTGCCTTCTCATTAAGGGAAAAAGTTCTTTATATGTGTACAGTTCCAGCTAAAGAATAGCAAGCAGCATAAGGAAAAGGTCTGGTCTGTGACAAAGAGAAATGGCAATTTTAACTTTTTCTGCAGCATTACTCCTTGTTGAGCCATCTTATGCACTTGTTTTTCTCAAGGACAATCAGCAAATAAACTTCAGAAGTGTAGAGGTACGAAAACCCACTTCTTCTGCAGCATCCATAGCCTGCCTGTCCTGCCTGAGATGACCACAAACCAACTTCTCTTCCTGCAGACCTGACCTGCAGGTTGCTATGGCAGAAATTCCCAGGGGAAGCACTTGCTGGTAATGCAAAAAAAATGAAAAAAAACCAAACCCAAACCAACATTTTTGGTCTTTGGTCCATTAGTGTACAGCTGAGTGATTTGGGGTTTGAAATAATTAAGCTGAATGAAAAAAATAAATTAAAAAATCTGTTTGCTGTTTCTGAACTCTTGAAAATTTTCAGCCTTGGAGAATCATTGTGGTGGCAGATGTGATTTACCTGATAAAGAACAGAGCTTTTCTTAAAAATAATTAATTATGTTTGATTTTCTGGAAGACTAAGGCACTATTTGGATCATGTGATGCTTAAATATCAGTTTTTCTAATCTGTTCTAAATCTGCAACATTTTTTTTGCTGGGATCTCCTCATTTCTTTCCTCCCCTTGATACTTGTCCCCTCCAGCTCCTCTGGGTCAGTGTTGGTGCTTGTGTTGCCATGTGGAAGGCAAGATAAAGGATCTGATTTGCCTGACAACTTAGGCCCAACAAAAATAAAAAGGAATTTACCAGCTACCTGGTTTGATTTGCTGTGCTGTTTGGATGGCACCATTGGCAGGAGGGTGACAGAGAGAGGAAATGGCTGAGGGGATGGGATGGCAGCAGGGATAAAGGAAATGCCTCTTACAGCAGAGGAGCAGATTTAGATTGTGTTAAAATAAATCTGCATGAGATTGAGTGGCATAATTGAGATCTCTTGGGGGAGAAAATAATTTTTAAGGCAGAGGAGAGCAGTGGGCCATCCACATGAGCTGCAGAATTTTACCCAGTTGTGCAGTTCTGTATCCCAGAGAGTCCAAGGTGACCATGGAAAGAGGATTTCCAGTGAACTCTGGAGTTCAGGGGAAGGACAGAAAATCCTGCCAATGATCTGGAATTACAGGCTAGTCAGTACTGAAGAATTCTCAATTACTTCAGTGTGGGTTTGCCTTTGGGAAAACCAGGTTTACCTTAGTAGAGGAGCAATACCTAAGCAGGGGTTAATACCAGGAACCCTAGAACACTGGAACTGAGCTGCTGGTGCCTCTGGTGTAGCAGGGCAATGGAAATAGTCACTGGTGCTTTTCCTGGAAAAAGTTCCCAACAGAAGAAAATGAAAATTAGTAAAGTATAAAACCACTCTCTGCTGAATTTAACTAATTATTTCCAACCTGAGCTCACTCACAAATGCACACAGATAATTTTAGCTCAGTCTCAGCTGGTATCTGTGCTTCTCTATGTGTCTGAAATGTTAAGCACCACAGTATATATTAAATAAAGTGATTGTGTTAAAAACGTGCAAGGCAAGTGATTTGTGAGCTTAGGGGTAACTGTGAGGTTAGAAACCAGTCCCTGTCATAAAAACCCTTGTTGTGACATACAGAGTAATGATGACCAAACATTTCAGTGGGTTTCTCTCTCTCTTCAGCAGTGCCAGAAATCTCTGGGCTCCTTTCTTTGCAGGTAATCTCAGTGCTCTCTAAATCTACTTTTACCTTCAGTTATGTTACAGACACTAACGGTGACTTTTAGAGCTTTTCCTTTAATTAAACACCAGTGGATAATATCAGAGGTGGTTTTGTAGGGAGCTCTGGAGTTTATTTCTTTGTCCTGCTGCTGTCTGGCAACGTGCTTGTCTTGCCTTGTCTTCAGATTGAGCTGATTCATTCCAGGAAGAACAATCTGGGCTTCACCATTTACTTGCAGACTCTTTGCTTATCTCTTCATGAATGCAACAAATGGTTTATCACGTTCCAGATATTTCTCCTGTGTGGTTGATAAAGGACTTTATGGGTAGGCCTTCAGTGAGATTTCTGTGTTAAATCTGAGCAGCTCAGTAGAGCAATGGAAAGGGAAATAGGAAATGCTGCAAACTCATTACACTATGACTGCAGTAACCTCCAAAATAAACCAGCACTCCTAAAAACCTGGCAATTAATGCTGCCTGTGTCCCCTCAAAGAGATAGAAAGAGAAGAGATGTAAAGAAAAGAATGGTAATGACTCTTAAATTGCCATGGTGATAGGTACATGCTTGTTTTGTAATGTGTGTTTAGACTTCACAGAGTAAAATGGTTTTGTCTTCCTTCAAGAAGTCTTCCTTTAGTCTTAGTGGAATTAGCTTTTTCATTTGGAATGCTGATAGCACCAGCCAAGTGGATGATACAACTGGTTTCTTACTGGTATTGCTTACAAAGTGTTATTTAGGAGGGAGAGAAATTCTGGAGTAGGGAGTGGAACAAGAAATGTTGGATGATTTTATTATTATTATATTATAAAGGAGGGGTGAATAGTACATAATCTTCTGTGACAGCTCAGACAGATTTCAGAGCTTGTGGCACAGTTTTATGAAATTCATTCAAACTAATGTTCATTTTAATTCACTTGTGATTGAAAGGTGGGTTACTCATGTTTTTCCCCACCTTGCTGCTTCAGACAGCTGTAGTTCCAGCAAAATAATACTTTTGAGCACAACCCTTGGGATGATTATTCCCGTCGGAATGTAAGGGTCTGGCTTATTTTTGTGAAGGTGGAGGAAATTGATTTGATTCTTTCAGTTGCTGGAATGAGGGGAATCTCTTATAAATATTTTGCAGTTGAAGTGTTGGATTTTGTGCTGGGTGAGGCAGTGAGGTTTGCTGTAGAAAAGCTGAAGTTTTGAAGACTTTCCCTGGGCAGAGGGCAGCATCCCAAAGCAACAAATCTTTGTCAAGAAATGTTCTCAGCTCAGCTGGTTTGCAGTGGTCAGAGCAATTATCACAGCCTTGTTTCTGAAGAAACATGAATCTGGGGTGGTTGTTCTGCTCTGAGTTTGCTTCTCTCTCCCAGGGCAGCCCCTCAGGGCTCCCAGACATGTTCAGTCACGTGAAGCAAACTCTTTATCTTTTTCTAAGCAAATTTAGTTTGATATTGGGTGCCTTGGTGCTTAAACTTTCCCAGTGAATCTTTTTATGTTGTCTAAGGCACCTCCTTTCAGGCTGCTTCCAAGTAGCAGAGGAATAGGGAGTGGATTTCTGACTTACTGGAACTCTATTTTCAGAGTTGCAGGAGTGTGGTTCTTCCCTTTGCTGATTACAGAAGATGAGGAAAATGAGTTACAGAAAGCAATTGGGGCATTTCTCTGTAAAAGCTGCTATGTACAGGACCTGCACATTGTGGCCTGAAATGTTGGTATTTATCCTGCATGCTGACTGAAACAGTGAGAAGTATCCACCTTTCCCTCTGGAGAAATCATGTCAGGTACCTTGAAATAATTGGTAATAGCCTGGCAACAGTGACTGACAGCCAATTCTCACTTGTGCTGAGAAAACCAAGGTATTTTTGGAACTCTGTGCATGGGAATAATAGTGTATTCTTCAGGTTAGCTACATGCAACTGGCACAAAACAAATAGATTTCCAAGAAGGTACAGGGAACAGAGAAACAGCTGCTGCGTGAGGCTTCTTTGGGATTTCTTTCTCTTTTACAAGGGTTTTTTTGGGAATCCGTAGCCAAACTGCATTTAGTAATGACATAATTCTGTTTCATCATGACACCTGCTGTAATTAAAAGTTGTCTGCCCACATTTACTGAATCCAAGGTGTTTATTGATGGTAGAGATGACTGCCTCATCCTTAGGAGCTGGGCTGCTGTCCCCTTGCATCACAGAAGCAGTTTGATTGGAAAAGACCTTTCAGATCATTGAGTCTAACCTCAAACCTAATCCTGTCCACCACTAAACCATGTCCCTGAGCACCACATTTATGTCTTTTGGATACCTCCAGGGATGGTGACTGAGCCATGTCCCTGGGCAGCCTGTTACAGGGCTTGTCAACTCTTTTGGTGAAGAAAGTTTTCCTGATACCCAATCTCTGCTGGTGCAGTTTGAGTCGACTTCCTCTCGTCACTTAACTGACCCTCCCTTCCCAACCTCCTTTCAGGTATTTATAGAGAGCCAGAAGGTCTCTCCTCATCCTCTTTTCCTCCAGGCTAAACAACCCCAGTTCCCTCAGCTGCTCCTGGTCAGACTTGTGCTCCAGGCCTTTCCCCAGCTCCATTGCCCTTCTCTGGACATGCTCTTGCCCCTCAATCTCCTTGTAGTGAGGGGCCCAAAACTGACCCCAGTGCTGATGCCTGCCCTGGTCTTGCTGCCCAAACTACTCCTGACACAAATGCAGAGGGGAAGGGATGTAAATATGAGAGTCAGTGGTGTGGGAACAGTATTTGCAAGTTTAAAAACAACTGGCAGTTACAGCAAAGGGACAGTCATGCTTAGCTGTGGTTTTGTGGGTTGGTTTTTTTTTTAATGAAACCTGTGATTCAAACAGCAAAAAAAAGTGTTATTTTTAAGCAAAGCACTTCCTACAGGGCTTGACCTGCTGCTGCATTTTTAGCCCCAACGTTCAGGAATAACAGGATTTCATAAATTATGGCAAGATGGCTACCAACTTGCTGATGACAATGCATGTGTAACAACCTTCCACCTTTTCTGGTTATGACCTTTTGCCTAATAAACAGGAATGATGTTTATATGTAGCGTAACAGATTATATATAATGTTTATATATGTCATCCTGTATATAAATATTCTAGGGTTTATATATACATTCTTATATATCTTATATATATGCTTCACCTTGGCTTTTTCATGATTTGTCTTCTCCATTTTGTCACTGGGCTCTTTCACAGTGTAAATGTGAAAACATGAATCCAGCAGTTTCCTGTCTCCTTTTAAAATCTTTAAATAGCCTTTTCTTGTCTTGTGCAGCAGATCTTAGAAGTAATTTGTTGTTGGAGAGAACTCGGAGTGCTCTAACAAAGAGATCAGTGACTGCAGTATTTTCTATTGAACCTGGTACTGTGTTCTGGCCAATCCATCTCTTTTTTCCTTTGCATCTGTGAGCAAAAGGTGCTTTGAGGAGGGGGAGAATATGTCTGCTTTCTACAGAGTCATTTTGTTGTTTCTTTGTTTGTTTTTACCTAACGATTTTTCCTGAAGTCTGCTGCAGGAGTGACTCTTTATATAAAGTCAAGTGTTTCCCAGCAATTTATTTTCAAATGCTTGTGGTCACTGTCCCTGGTTCACCGTATGAAGGATGTCTAATGGCACTGGTGCTGCTTTCTCAGTGCAAGGAGCTCATCCAGGAAACTTTGGGGAAAAAAATGTATCTTATTTAAAATAAACAAAATTCTAGCAACATTTTTCATATCACAGTAACCATGTGTGGCATGTGCACTCCTCCTCCACTTGGGCTCCAATGTATATATAGCATGCATTCAGCCACTGCTATGGGGTCTGTGAGCTCAAGAATGCAGCAGGGAGCCAGCAACCCATTTTCTTTGACTTTCTGCTGCCTGTAATCTAATAAGGCAAGAATTGTTTCTGTGAAGTTATCAGAGGTGGTGTGTTTGTGAGATTTGAGTTCTAACACAAACTAAAAAAAAAAAAAGCTTTCTCTTCTCACTGCCTTGCAAAGCATCCTAAAGAAATGGAAATCTTTTCCCACAAGGAATTTATGTATGCAAGGTACTGTTGCTCTATATGAACACAATACCTATGGTTTTATGGCCAGGCATTGCAGGACAGGAGTATCCATAGCAGCTCATAAGTAAAATTTGCCACTTCTGGAGCTGAAGCAGGTTGCTTCTTGCCTCTTCCAGGACCAGGAGATTTTGCAGACCTATTTGCTCCTCTAATCAGTTGGAAATTTGAGAGGTGCTTCTGAAAGACTTGTCTCCTGGGCATCTTTGGAAATGCCAGTTAATTTCCTCAGGCTTTTTGTTGAGTCTAATCTGCTTTCAGATTGATCTTTTGCTCATGATGGAAATGTTAAGCATTGCCATGCATCTTTGATAGGAATCATGCAACATGGATCAAATGGAATAACTCAGTTTAAATAACTTGGAATATATACAGTAATCTGGAGGAATGCATGCTTGGTTTTGCTTGGGCTGTCTGTCTTGTCCTGCTTATCTTCTGTAGAATTCTAATTCTCGTAGGTTTAAATCATGTGCTAACATGCCTCACTCCTAAATAGGACTACCTGATATAATTTGAGTTTACCCTCTTTGGGCTGGAAAGAGGTTAATGAAGGGAATTAGAAAAGCTCATTAAAGCTGCATTTAGGTTCAGGGTAATGAAAAGTGAGCTTCCTGTGACAGGGTGATTCAGCAATCATGCTTTTCTGATTTCTCCTTGACACAGTTACCCACTATTAGCCTGTGTGCTGGTTTGAAGCTGTGTCTTGGGCTGTGCTGTTGCTGTTTGCATTGCTGTGGTGGTTGTGATGGAGACAGGAGCAGTAACATTTATCCCAGACACCTTCTCACCCCTGGGGTTGGGGGGGGGGCAGTTCAGCAGAAATTTACACCATATTTTGCATTGTATTTCCATTCCTTGGGTCCCAGGTTTTTACAGCAGTTATAAAGCATACAGGCTCTTGGGATCAGTTACCCCCTCCTTGGCTTTGCAGGCAGTGTCAATATTGGAAGGCAGCACAGACCATGCTGGGGAAACTTTCTAAAGCTCAGCACCCTCCTACGTATCCACTCTGTTTCTGGGACTGGTTCCTCAGAAAACAGCCACGTTCTTGCTAGTTAGCAGAATGTGTGAAAACTTTTTCTGTGTCCTGGCTTCTGCTTCAGTGGATGGGGAAGCCTGTCTTTCTAAAAATGAAATGACAAAACAAAACTGTTTGCTGGTGTAGTCAGCCCAGGCCAGTCTCTGGTTCCAAGCTGAGGCTGTGGGTAAGTCACATGCTGGATGGGGTCACTCTGGGGAGGCTCTGAAAGAAAAGCAATGTTAGGTGGGTGTTTTCAGTGCACATTTACTGGGTTGCTTTAAACCTCGTATTTCAGGTTGACTCATGATTTTGGAAAAGCAAACAGTTGGCTTTTGTTAAGATTGCCCATACTTGCTGGCTGGTGGGACTGCCTCACAGTGTTTTGGGTGCAGCTATCAACTTCTCTAACGTTGTTACAGCATTGCTAAGTATAGAGTTGAGGTTGCATCATCCCCTGGAAGCAGTAATGTTTAGAAGATGGGGCTCTTTGAGTTCTTGAGTCCTTATGAAAAGAAAGATACAAGGAAGATAGAAGTGGCAGCTGGATAGAGCTCTGTGCTGATAGGAAGCTGTGCTGGGGATCTTCTGGCCTCAACAGTGCTGCAAAATGCCCTTGGGCTGTACACTCAGACCTGTTGAGATCAGCAGGAGGTTGGGATTGCACTGAACACTGTTAAACAAGGACTGATTTGTATCTTGACTCAGATGTTGAACTATTCCCGGGCACCTGGCATTACAGCAGAGAATTCAATCACTTGGTGAAAGGAAGCTCAGCTTTTCCCCTGTAAGGACTTCAGAAATGATGAAGCTTTGCTTGTACTGGTGTTGAGCCTGAGTCCATGTGATGCTCATTGCAAATTTATGTATTCTCAGCTTCTTCTATAAGCATATCCATGTAGCAGTACAAAAGCTTGCAATCCAGAAGAGTGGTTCAACAGCCTTGTTTCAGGTCCTGCTCAGTAAGCTGTGTGCCTGCTGCTGGCAGACAAGGACACTGCTGGTTTGAATTGTCCATTTGTATTGGCTCTGCAGAGAGCCCTGTTCAGAAGGGTTAGATAAACACGAGGAGGCTGCATTGCCAGCAATGATGTTCTTATTTAATGCATTAATGAGTGCAGGTGGCAGGACCTCTGAAGTCAATTGAATGCAATGCAAACTTCTGCTGTATGTAGCAGAGCCATTGTGAGTCCAAGCTGCTGAATGCTGAGCCAGCTCATCTGGGAGATGAGGTGGGAGATGGGAATGAGCTTCCCACGCCTGAATGATAATTTTGCACTCTGAACAGCAGGTTTCTGAACATTACCTCACAGCAGAACTAGCTCGTGCAGAAGAACCAAGAGCAAGAGAGTATGTTTTTAGAGCTGTAATAGGATGTGTCTCTGCACTTCTGTTGATTGCAGCGTGAAGATAAGGTAGTCACAGATACAGATTTATTTGCCTGACACCTTGTTCTGTTACCTGACAGGATTCAGTAATGCACTGGTTAAAAGAATTACGTTCACTTGAAGTGCTGGAGCAACACTGCCAGAGTTCTTGATTCCCTTCTGCAGGCAAGATGCTGGAAGCCAGCACAATTGCTGTGTTCTGCCTGCCTTTCCCACAGCGAAACCTGGTTTTTATTTCCTGCATCTTTAACCTTAGTATCAGTGAAATGATCCCTGGAAAGCCTGTATTGATTGCACGTTATTGTCTAATTAAAGTGCAATAAGAAGGATTGCAGAACACTTGCTCTCGCAGCCCTGTGCCTGCTGTAGACACTATAAATTAGAAAGCTTTCTGTTCAAATATGGAAAATGTCAGTGCTTATTTCCTTCTGAATTTCCCAGAATCTCCTGAAGGCTATGCTGGTAGATGTGTGATTATTTTTTTTTCCTTAAATAACAATTGGAAAAAAGTGTTATTTAGAGAAGAAATGAGACCCTGTAGGCTTGCAGGGGCCCTTTTCTGACCCTGTTAGCTATAACCCTTTCTGTCTAAAGGGAGGCACATCTAAATGAATCTATTTTCATCTGAAGCCTGCTAGATGATCCTTTAGCATCATGTGCAAAGATATAAATGGGTATTAGTTACACAATATGTTGAGATCTGTCTTTAAATATTGCTGTCTAGTTTTACCTGGAGGCTGTTTGTTGTCATGTCTGGACTTTATGGCTTTTTTATTCAATGTTGCCGGTGGTTTGATACTTTCTAGTAACTTGGGCCATCCCGAGTTCTGTGAAAGGTGCTAATTAGAGAAACCCTGGTCTTTGAAATGGCAGGAACTTGAGAGTGTGTCATTGTAATTCTGCATCTTGCCCAGTCATTGATTGACTGCGAGGCCCTGGGGAACTGGCTTAGCTTACCCAAACCTTCAGCTTGCACACAGTCACTAGATGATGCATGGTACACTAAAATACATAGACAGAGATTTGTGAGTGATCAGTAATTTTGCCCAGAACTCTGGGCAGAAAGATGCAATAGTGGATGGTGGACAATCAATGAATCAGTGATTCACCAATTAATTGCACACAGAAACACTTGAAACGTGTTTAGTATCAGGGATGAAACTGACTTTTTCCTTTCTTTCCCTTACAGATGTACTTTCCGATTCCCTAGCACAGTTATAAAGATCCAGTTCACATCTTTATATCATAAAGAAGAAGCAAAAGAGGAAGCTTCATCACCTCCCCTCCGGCCACTTTATCCTCAAATATCTCCTCTGAAGATCCACATCCCGGAGCCGGATCTCCGGACCGTGGTCAGTCCCCTCCCGTCCCCCACAGGCACTATCAGGTAAGCTGTTACCTCTCAAAAGTGTGCTCTCTGGAAAAAGTATTCCCTGACACCCATCTGTCAGCCTTGTGTTGTTTGTCTGGTATACTTGGGGCATTAAATATCTTTGAAAAAAAAAAAACCAAACCATGATACAAAAACTTCTAAAATATTTGCAGTTCGAAATTATGAACATCTTAACAACTGTTAAAAGGGCTGGAAATAAGGCACACAACTGTTTTCTTATAAGCCTACAGGGCTGGGAGGGGTAAAAACTTGAGTCTCTTTCACCCTATAGAGTTACTAGTCTATCTTTGGCAGTGGAATTATAAATATTTATCAAGCGCTACCTATATGCGTGGAGAAAAGAAAGCAGGCAAATATTTTCTATGTTAGGACTGCCCATTTTATTTTTATCTCAATAATATTCTGTTGTTGCTGGGTGGTGCTGGTGTTATCTGAAGCTAGGGACAAGGGGTGGCCATTGGCACGTGGTTTCCTGGGAATAAAAGGAAGTGGGGGTAGGATGCTGAGCATGTACTGGGGGGCTGTAGCAATCTGAATGTACATCTGTGTGAGTATCCTGTTTTGTAAATGATCTGATTTCTGAGTGTGCAATAGAAACCTGAACTCCAAGTTAATGTCTGGAATATTTTCTTTCTTTCTCAGCAGAGCTGATGTTACAGAGTTGCAGTAACCTCTTTCAAGACTAAAGCTGCTATTTGAAGTATAACAAATTTTATGAATCAAAGCAGACTAATTTTGTAGGATGATGTATCAGTTTTAAAACATGCAGGCCTTAGACTAGCAAGAGTGTACCTGATAACTGTAATAGCCTTCAGGTTTTAGGTGTTTTTTTGGCTGCACATTTGAAAAATGTGTAATACACAAATATCATCTGACAGTTAGTACTAAGTCAGTGAGTAGTAGTCAAATTGAGAAGGACCTAAGTGCCACAGTGAAGCCAGTTTGGTTTTGCATAGATCTGGAGGTGTTTGCTTGTTTGGGTTTTTCCCCGGGCCTTGCAGAACTACACAGATGTGCAGTGCAGATATTCTAGAAAGAGGGGGCTGGAGGTAGCTGTGGTTTTAGTCCCTCTGTTCAGGCACTGCTTTTAGTTTATATTTAACCTTCTCTTTTTAGATGAAGCTTGTTGCTGGGAGGGGAGGGGGATGGTTTCTTTGCCAACATATGGTAGGTAGTTTCCATTCAGTCATCTTGCGCAAAGCAGCGCTGTGTGGTTTGTGTTACTAACGGAGCCTGGAGCTTTTGACTCTGGCATATCCCTGCAACTGTTATTTGACTCCCCGAGAATGTTTCTTTTGCATAAGGAGAAAGTGGAAATAGTAGTGTTGAATTGTGCTCGGCCCCGAACGGAGTGTTTACCAAGGGTGATTAATGATTGCATCCGTTTGTCTTGAGCAGAAGCTGCTCCAGCCAAGTCTTCAGAAAACCTCAAAAGACATCTGAGGTTTCACTTGCCAAACCCCTTTCGTTTCCGAGTTCCTCTTGCAAGAGGAGGGACAGACACGTTTGTAAACATCCCTGCTCAGCCCCTTCAACCTTCCCCTCTCCCCCAGCAAGGTCGTGCAGCTCTCGGACCCTGTGGGCCACCAGTTGGGAAGTGATTTGGGTGTTTCTGCCCACAAAAGGGAAAGGTTTTCAGGGAGCATGGAGCTGTGCATTCTGCCTTTCAGGGCAGCTCTCTGCAGTCGTAGTGGCTGAGGCTGGCACAATGTCCCTTGCCCCTTCCCAAGGGCAGGGCTGGGGGGGGGGGACTCAGCAAAGGACCCACACCCCTGTCCCATGGACTGCTTCTGGAGGTGGTTGCTTGAGCTGGGCTCTCCTCCTCCTCCTTCTCCTCCCTCTCCCCCTTCCAGTATTTACTTTCCTAATTTGGTGCGTTTGCCTCGCTCCTCCCTGATTGGCCCATGGAAAATTATTGCAGTTTGGAAATCCTGGGCAGGGTGAAATTTCAATCCTGGGCAGGGTGAAATTTCCTTTTTGGAAAGTGCCTCCTGGCCTCTTTTTTTTCCTGCCTCCGCCCCGGTGCTGGGGCAGGGGCTGTACCTGCACTCTCACAGCCGGACCCAGCCCTGCTTTCCTGACACCCCAGCCCTGCTTTGCCTCCCTGTTGACATTGGAGTTTACTTCCCTGCAGTTTCCCCCCTGCCAGCTGCTGGGTTTTATCCTATTTATCTATTTATTTGCCTTCTGTGAAGTGCGCTGCCTGGAGAGGGAAGGAGTTTGAGTTAAACAAAACCAAACCTGCCACCCTCAGCAGCTTTGCAAAGCAAGATTCCTGCTTACTCCGAGGCAGAAATGTGTCCTCTGTTTTCTTAGCTAGGTGTTTTATCTCCAGGAGGGGCCGTTTGTAGATGTTGTTAATGTGGTTGTACATCTTTAAGGGAAAATGTTGGTTGGCAGCTTGCTGTGAGGCCTACACTCAGGCATGGCTTATTTCTCCCTGCTTTGAGTTTAAAAATCCTTTTTTTAAAAAAAGTCAGATTTAGATGTTTGGAAAAGGAAAAGGCCACTGTGGTTGTAAGAAATCAATAGAAGCAGCTTGTACATTTTACACAACATAAGGAAGGGCAGAACAGCACCAAATCTTTTAGTAGACTGAAGACACTGAAAAAGCTGTGTGAAACTGTGTGTGGTTTGGTTGAATTCAGCTCTGCCTGTTGGGAGCTAGGAGTGATTCACAGTTTAAGGAGTTAAAGCCTTTAAGTACGTGGCTTTAGGATTCTCCAGCTTGCACTTGGAGGACCTTCTTTGGAGAACACTGGTGACATGAAGTTCCTTCCTGTGCTTCAAATCCTGGCTTTGCTGCAGGTCACTGACACATTGCTGCATGTGATTCCATATATTTGTAATCTCAGTCCCAGAGTGGCTTGTGCTTTGGGTTGTTTTGGTGTTCATAAGGTGTGTTTTAGGACCATATCCCTGGTCTCAGTCATGCTCAGTTGGAGTTCAGGTTTACAGTGTTTATATTCATTTTTTAATCTCTCAGTTGATGTTAATACCCTGTAGTAGTAATTCAACTCAGTTTTCCAAATAGCATCTCTCCCCAGCACTGCCCTTCATGGCAGTTGCTTTTTTTTAGTATTTGTGAAAATGAAATTATTTCTCTGTAAATTTTTCCCCTATTCTAAGCAGCAATTATGATCTCACTCTTGTGTATTTCTAAAAAGCTACAGTAAACAAATCCTATCTGCTGTTCTGCACAGGTCAGTATAGGTCAGTATTGTTATTCATATTGTACAGCTGCTACTTCTGGCTTATCTCTGCACTAAAATGACTGGGCTTGAACACTTTTTCTTGTACTTGTTTGTTTTTTCACTGAAAGGGCATGGATAGGTAGCTCACGTACTCAGTCTTTGCCAGTTGAAAAAAAAAAAATTATTTGGCATGTAGGAGGAAGAGCCTAAGAGCCCTGTGAGAACCACTGCTTGAGAAGTGTCTGGTGAGGTTCTGTGCCAACAGCTAAACTGGTAGACATTTGGATGTAGACCTCAATTTGTAGTTTAGAGATTTATTAGTACTTAATGAGCCTGCCCATGATCAGCTGTTGCTGGAAGGGTCAATACCTAGTTTACAATGAAATTAAAGGCATGAATAATGAAAGATCAGCTGGTATCTTTCTCCATTTTTGTTTTATAAGCTTGATTAGTAAACCAGAAGATTTGAGATGAATTGGCATGGTTTCAGAAGTTTTTTGTTGTCTTGTTGGGTTGGGTTTTTTAAACCTTATTTGTGCTTTCCTTATTTTCACTAGGCAAAATTAGTTCAGTAAAATGCTGCATGCCCTGATAGTGAATTACTCAGAGGCTGCACTCCAGGAACTGCAATTATCTTGGCTTAGCCACCAACTTGCTTTGTGGCCTTTAACAGGTCATTTAAATTCATTGTCTGATTTTTATGCATGTATAGTGTAATTACCACTTTCCAAGAGTGTGTAGTAGATAAATTATGTATTGAGCTTTTATTCCATAAAGCATGACAGAAGAGCCATGTTACAGTACACGTGCAAACGCTGGCTATGCTTTGATTAAAACATGCTTGGAAAAAGGGAGTGCTGTTTAACAGGCTCAGGGACAGCCATACAACACTGATTCAGAACACTTGGGATTTAATCTGAACTTGGATGTTTCCTCTAAAGGCCTGTAGTGAGAAGCTGAATGAACCCTGACTTCAGTGGGTGCATCCACTCGCTGGAAGAGGATGCATAAATACTGCCTGCTCAGCTTCATTCAGGCTTTCCATCTTCCCATAGCAATTGGACTGAAAAGCCTGTGAAGAGCTCCAAGGCAGGGTTTTTTTGCAGGCTCTTTTGCATTGTCTTGGTTATCCCTTACTTCCTGCATCCAGGCAGAATCTGCAGCTCAGGTAACTCCCACAGTTGAGCAGACTGGTGATTAAAAATTATCACCCAAACCACAAGCCAACTAGTGTGATGCATATACGTTGGGTAAGAAAAGCAATGATCTATACCAGGCTTGGGAGTTCCTACACATGTTTATTTCAGATAATGGACCATGTGCTTGAGGAGATATGCCAAGCCTTGGCCTGGAGGAAAGGTTGCAGATGTCCCCAGCTACACAAGCACTTCCTCTTCCCCTGATCAGTGTAAAATGTTCACTGAATCGATGGTGAGAGTGACCTCACTTCCTTTGAAAGTGGGGAACCACTGGAGCACAGAGAAGTTATAGAATTTCAGCTGTTGCAGAGTTTTAACTTTCACTGTGGCTTGTTCAACAGCTTTGGTTTTCTTCAGTGCTAAGCAGGCAGGGTAGCTCTCAGATTTCTCCTTTCACATCAAAAATCCAGCTTGGTTTGGCAGTCTCACCACTTATGATTTTTTTATTATTATTATTTGTTTGTTTGTTTTTATTTTTTTTTTTCCTGAAACCTGTCTGAAACATACAACATGCAAGGACTTGCCTTTCTTTGAGCTAGGATTTCAGGGCTAGGCTGGGGAAGGAGAGAGCTGCGAAGGATTCTCACCCATTCTTGCTGATTGGCATATGGAAATGCTGGTTTCGCAAGATGAAGGGCTGTACTTTGACCTGATTCTTGCTCATTGCATGTAAAAACATCCCTATATCTTTTGGTGCCCCTTTTTGCCAGCTTATGAAATGGCATAGAGGGGTAATCAGTGGTCAGTGGCATTTCTGTAACCTTAGTCCAGTGTGAGGGCAGCACACCTTGCATTTGAGGGGGAGACAGGGGAAGATTTCATGAAATGGGGATTCTCCCTTTTATACTCAATAGGGGTTTAAGAAAAATGGCCTATTCAGACACAAATCTGTGTACCAGTAGTGTTGCCAAGGTTGTAACTCTTATCACTGCTGTCTCTTGCTCCTGCTTCACAAATGTGCACTCAGGCAAGGCACTGCCCCTGTGCACAGCATATGCCAAACCACAAAGTTGAAGAGATGGTTTTTTTCCTCTTCAGCAAGGCAGATTCCAAGTCAATGAACAATTTTATGTGGGATCCCAGGTAATCTTTCCTCTTTGTCACAGATAGTATAGATGTTTTATCTATATACCTGGCTTAAATTAAGCTTCTGTAGCTTGATCCCTACAGCTCCCTTTCTAGCTGAAGAGAATGAAGTTAAATAATAAAGCAACTTTCCTGCTTTCACATACTGCCTTTCTTTCTGGGAAAATTGGCACTGGAGTTTGGGAGTGTTTCTGTTCCCAGCTTGTTCGTGGACTTGTAATCTGTCCATAAATATATCATTTAACCACTTCATTTTGATTTTTTTCTCCCCAGTCTGTAAAATGTGGCTACTATCGAGAGAGTCGGGAGATTTTTACATAAGAATTTTTATATGTGCTCAGGCAACAGATCCCTGTAGCCCAGTATTCTGCTTCAGATGGGTATATTTGGAGTAATATGAGAATACAGGAAAAATACAGTTCTGCTGAGTTTCATGCAGTCTGCCTCCACCATTTTCTTGGACCAGGGTCTGCCTTCAAGCAGGGACAGACTGTCTGTCTAGGAAAGCCCCTGGCAGATTCTGTCTTGTTCCTTTCCCTAAGAACTTGCCTAATGGTCTTTTGCATTCACACAGACCTGTCTTACAGCATGTCATCCCACAGTGTAACTACAAACAGAAGCACTTTTATCTTGGTTTGGACATGCTGCTTAGTTTCATTTTGTGTTCACCATTTCTTCTGTTGGAAGGAGCTGAACCAGCCCTCTTGGCTTTGTTTTTATAGGCTGTCATTTTGCCCCTCATCTTCTCTTTTAAACTATTTGTTTTCTGTATGGAGTCAGTTTCATATCTCTACTTAACCCTGTCAGTACCTTCTCTGGACCTGCTATATCCTTCTCTTTTTTTTGAAATGAGATAAGCACCCTGCAGTGTCCAGGCACACAGTGGTATATCCTATTTTGGCACTCTAATTCTTTAGTTAAAGCAAACTGGTTTGGGACATTGCAGTAAGTTGTATATATCATCCAAAAGCTCATGTTTAAAGCCTTAAGTTCACAGCACTTCCTAGCAATTATTAAGATTCTTGTTGGCTGGAGTTGAAAGTGAATCGTGATGCTACCAGACCTGTTATGTTCTGAATTAGCCAGAAGTTAAACCCTGTGTTTAAAAAGCCTCTCACATGGGTTAATGTATTTCAGACAACTGCATTCAGCCCTCATCTCTCTGGCATTGCAGCTGAAGAAGGGTTAAGTATTAAATGGAAAACATGCTTCACAGGACCAATGTGATCCAGCACGTGGTTGTAGTCTGACTCTAAAGCTGTGTCTCAGCATGATATTTGGGGAACTGCAGCTCTATGGCTGCCTGCAGTCAGTGTTTCAAGCTGAGATGCTGAATCCTCAGTGGACATCAAAGATCTCTGGGACTTGGCATTAACCATAGTGCCACAGGATTAAGCCTGTGGGTAATTGCAGCTGGTTTGTGTATGTGCTGTGTGTCTTTCAGTGGTGTAAAACACTTGCTTCCTCTCCAGAATGGTCTCTTCTGTAACAGGCAAGCTTAACCCAAATTAGCTTGGATTTCTGGTAAGCTAAGCTTGCCTGCATGGTTGGTAAGCATGGATCACAGCTAAGATGTCTGAGAGCTGGCTGAAACTGCAAACCTGCCTGTGCTTTTCTCAATCAAGGTTACAGTTCCAAAATGAACTGGCAATAATACCCAACCAGTTGTAATCACTGTCCCCACACTTGGTTTTTGTTTCAGAAGACACACAGGTGTTCATAGGGTAAAGTCTCTTTGTTCCATAATATTTTTAAAGAGGTGTGAGTGCTTGCAAGCAGCCCCTGCTCTGGGTGGCGAGGAGAATTCCAGGAACTCCAGGAAACTGATGTCAGTGCATTGTGCTTGCTTGTTTTCTTTTGACTTCACTAATGTTTAATTTTAACTTAACCCTCAGAGGGGTATTTTTAGTAAAACTGTTTCTTCACTCCTTTAGTCCCATGTTTGCCGGGTCGGGGGGGATGTGAACAGATTGTGCCTCCTTGTTTTTTCCAGTAGTCAGCTCTTTCTTCCTTCCCAGCTCTCTGATGATTGACTGAAAGCTTGAACACTTCACAGCATGTGTTACCCTGTCTCTTTGCATGAAGTAGCTAAAAGTTCCTGTTGCTTTTTCTGTACCCCTTTCTCTTGATTTTGATCACTGATCCACGTTGAATGGAGGCAGATCTACCTGGGCAGAAGAGCTCCATTCTGGCAAATTTTTCTGCTACTGCAGAAATTTGTCCCCCCCTAAGGGACAGCTGCACCTTTAGGTGGGGGGAGTATGATGTTCCTCAGTGACTATCTACTGGGAGAAGCTGGCTTTTGTAAAACTTAAACACTTCAGGTTGGAGAGGCTTTGTGAGCTCCCAGGAGAAACACAGGAGCCCTGCAGGATAAGGGTTTCATCCTTTGTTTTTAGAAAAAGAAGAAAAAAAAAGGAGGGGAAGGGGAGAAATCATACTTAGAATTATTATTATTGGCCTCAGAAGCAAAAATTTGAACAGCAAAAACTGGAAAACATGCTCTGCTGATCTTGAATTGAGTGAGTTCTTCTGTCTGAGCTGTATGGAACAGTTCTTGAAGTCTGTGCAGTGCATGGATTTACAGGAGAGCTTTTTTCCTTTTCCATATCCTTGACCTGAGGTTTGGCTGATCTCTCTGTAGTTGCTTGTTCATATATTTCTTCAGACAAAGAACAAAATCAGAAAACTGTTTCATCCTATTCCATTCCTTGCCTCTGTGTTACAGTAATTGCTCAGGTGCTAAACACAAAGATAAAAAGAGCTGCAGTGGTTTCGGTTTGTCATTGTTTCATGTATGAAAATGGCTTTCATTTGTAATTATCTCCACATTATAAGTGTGTGTGTGGAGAAGTTATTGAAAAATGACAGCAGAATAATTAAATTCACACCAGCTCCCCATGTGAATACTAAGACATCAAGAGTGTCTTCTGTGGTTTAGCATTACCTGCTTCCAAAGCAGGCTTCAAGCAAGGAACAGCAAACTTTGATTCATTTCCCTGCACAAAGAGGTCACTACTTTCTGAAAGACTAGGCAAGGAATGTCTTTATCTCCAGCAAAGGGAGAGAGGAAGGTATGTGCTCATCAATGCTATATACCTCACACATCCTGAAAGCTTCACCTCCTGCTGTATTTCTGAAAGGCATCACCTATTAATGCCAAGAACTACTGGAAGGGTTACCAAGCAGTGTGCAGCACTTTGCATGCCTAGATCCAGGAGATGGGTGAGCTTGGCTGTCTAGGTGTGAAGCTTTGGCATGGCTGGGTATTTCTCTTGCCTTTTTCCCCTCTTCCTGGACTCCCCCCTATCCCAGAATTCGCTTTGAAAAGAAACCAGTCTGGGTTGTGCTGAGCTCAGCACTGCAGCCATTTGAAAAAGGCCACAAGGAGAAGCTGTGCTGCTCAGTTTCCAGCCTGGATTGCAGTAGGGAACACTCCTTTTTTACCCTGTCCAGTTGCTCATACACCAAAGGTGTTGCCCATGGGGCAAACAAGAGCTGTCTTGCTGCTTCCTCTCCCTCTGCACGTGTATGTTCGTGTGCGGGAAGCCCTTTAGACCATCCCTTTTTTGAGTGTAGGGCTGGCTCTGGTTTTCTCCTGCATCATTCAGCACCCGGGGCTGTGATGAGTGTCACCTCATTTATTTGTGTCAGGGTTAGCATTGCTGTTGGGCAGGTAAGGGGGTTGTTTATTTGTTTATGCCTGCTTTGGTTCCCAGCTGTGGGCTTCAATTTGCATCTTTTCATGCAGTTTGAACTGCTTGTTTGGCTATGTAAATTTTCTGGAGCGTTTTGTGGGGTGGTTTTTTTTCCCCCCTCATGTTTTGCTTTCTTGTTTCTTGCTCCTCTGCTCTTACACAGAAGACACATGTAATCCTGGGATTTGGCTGGGCCTCATGCTGCTCTGGCATTGCATCCCTCAACGCCAGGCAGTGCAGAATGGAGGAGCTTCAGGAAAAGGGAACTTCAGATTCCCAGGCTTATCCCTCTCCTCCCATCCTTCCAACCCCACAAATCCAGGATGGTTGATCCCTAGACAAGCCTCTCTGATTAGTTCCCATCTTGTAGCACTCATCTCTGTGTGCCTGCTGCAAATGACGGGGATTTGTTTGTAGCTTTTCAGCAGCTGTCTCACGGCTTTCCTGCTCAGTAGTCGTTCCTGCAATGCCATCGTGTGGTGGCCCTGCGACCCTGAATTTATCATTTCCCTGTGCTGGCCAGAGCTGATAAGTGAGCTGCCTCCTGTCTTGTATGCCAAGGATTGCAGCTCTTTTGTTCCTTGTATTTGGCTGCTGGTGAATCGAGGGAATCTCTGCCCCTAACTCTGTGGCACTGACTAAAATCTGATCTTCTGAAGCTCATGATTTGGGTTTGACAGGGACCTTCGTGGCAGATGTCTGCACTGGGTGCTTTAACCATGACACTGTAACCCACATCTGCTAAAAGGATTGATTAACTGTTACCTGTGTTACAAGGAGAGCTGTGGTGTTCATTCACTAGGTACAGTAGCAAGCTATTTGTTTAGTTTAATTATTCATCCCTGGTATATGTTGTTTTAGGTCCCACATTGTTTTTAAGGGCTTCTCCAAAGCCAGAGGAGCTGTTCAGTGCTTTGAGACTCTACTGCCTCGTGATCATGGGGAGGGGGGAGTGTCACAATTTTGTAGAAATTAGTTTTATCTCTGACAGGTTTTTTCCTTAGTGTCTCTCAGCTTTTGATAAGCCACAAGGACAAAACCAAGCCCACTGCTGAACTGCTTCTCAGTGACCTGGGAGCTTTCCTTTGCCTTAGAGGATAAGAACCGGGTGTCTTGTTAAGAAATGAAATAACAAACAATTTTTATTTCCTTTTTCTCCTCTCCAGTGTTCCCAACTCTTGCCCGGCCAGTCCACGTGGTGCTGGATCCTCAGGATACCGTTTTGTTCACAACATTACCTCGGATCTGCAGCTGGCAGCAGAGTATGCAGCAAAAGCAGCATCAGAACAGCAGGCAGATGCATCTGGCGGGGACAGCCCAAAGGTTCAGAGAAACATTCCTTACCCAGCAGTGCTTGTTGCAAGGCTTGCTAAGACCTGGAAGTTTGTTGGATATAGTTAAAAGGGGTCTAAGAATACCCTGGCCAAAAGGGTGCTGTGTGCAATGTCCTCCAGGGTTTTCAGACCTTCAAATTAGGATCTTTGTAGATGATGAATCTGCTTGCTTCAGCTGCCCAAAATGCATTTAAGTCCTTCAATGGAAGGGTTAAGCAAGAAGAACTTCTGTTGCTTGTTTGGTACATCAAGAACCCATAAAAAAGAGGTGCATTAAAATTCAGAGCCTTCTTTTCTCCTTCTTCATTAATGGTATTTTGCAAAACACAGTTGGAGAAAGGGGAAGCAGGGGAAGAAACCAGATCCTCGCCATGAGAAATCTGTAGTCTGACTTTAAAACAAATACAAAAGGCCTGTCAAGCAAGCACTAAATGAGGAGAGTAGCAAGTGAAATTTAGATTAAAAAATAACTTAGCTGTAATGATAAAATGTAATTTTGGTAAGCTGATCTTTAGATCAAAGTTAAAGGTCTAGATCCAAAACCACCTGATTTGGGATTGGGTGGAGGAGCACAGTACTAGGTAGGTTTTTTTGTAGATTGAATTCTCCCTTGAGACAAGAAGGGCTGTTCTTGATGGAGTAATATGAAGAGCTGGGAATATGAGGTCTGGCAAACAAATTAAAGTTTCTAGAATGAAACAAATCCTGCTGGAGCGGGAAAGGGATAGGATCAGGTTTCATATTGTTGCTGGGAGGAGAGCTGATAGCATATTTGCATGAAACCTTTCTGACAAAGATTAGTTGTAGCTGGGCAGATTTGAAGGCTGCAGTTTCATGAACACTAAAAGCAGTGGCTTTTTTATTTGTGCATAAAACAAGAGTGAAAGAGAAGAGGGTGATGCTGCTCTTAGCATCTGTGTAAACTAGAGCACGATGGGCTTTTTCAGGTTGGTTTATAGGTACACTCTAGCTTAGAAATTTTGTTAGTGACTGATTTTGTTTTGTTTTTTCTTCCTTAGGATGAGTCCAAGCCACCCTATTCTTACGCTCAACTAATTGTGCAGGCTATATCATCAGCACAGGACAGGCAATTAACACTAAGTGGGATCTATGCCCACATTACCAAGCATTATCCATATTACAGAACTGCTGACAAAGGCTGGCAGGTGAGCTCTTGACACTGACACATTTTTAAACTACTTTGACAGGGCTTATCTTCATAGAAATGTATTTATTAAAGATTTAGGGCAGTGAGAATAGAGCTACTTTGAGTATTCCCAGAGTGATTTTGTTTAACATAAGCTGACAAGTTTGTCTGTGGGTGATGGGCTTTTTTAAACACTTTCTGAGACAATGTAGTGTGTTACTTTTAGGCTTTCTAGTTTCTGAAACCCTTTCAATATTGTAGTCATGTGTCTTCCATTTTTCTTTTGGTTTTTTTAATCTTCCACATCCTTTCTATCAGTCACTCAGATACTTGCCTGAATCTTGGTTAATCCTTCACCTTGTCTTTGTTGCAATGTTCTGTCCCAGCTGCAGATGTAAAACTGAGGTCAAAGTTTTTAATCAGACCTTAAACCTTTACAGATGTTTTGTTTTCTCAGTGTACATTGCCCAAGTCACACTTTGCAAGTTTTGCATCTCAGAATGGGAACTTCAAGTCTGTGCCTTCCTTTTGGTATTAAAGGAAATCTGACCAGCTTCAGAGGGGAGCTTGGATGTAGTTAACACATGCTAAATCAAGCATAAATGTTCACTTGAGGGCTGTTTTCAAAGTTCCAGAAACCTCAGCTCCACCTGCCTTCAGACTCTTTCTTGGCATTGCACCTCTAAAAGGAGTGTTGTCACTTGAATGTAAACACTAATGCAGCTGGAAAGACTCTTGCAGCTGCTAATTTCATTGTGTTCAACTGGCAGGAGCAGCACAGCTTGGTGTTCTTTGAGTACAGTTGGAATAAGTACGTTTCTGCCTCCCTGGGTTTTCCCTGAAGTTGTAATTAATTGTGGAATTCACTTCCTGCCTTAACCTGCTCAGCAGAGTTGTGCTTTGCAGACCAGTTGCTGCATCCTGCTTCCAAGAGAGCTGCATTTCAGTGGAGGATGAACTTGTCTTTTCTCCTCCCCTACCAGGACTATTGTAAGGCTTCACAGGTGAAGAGCTTGTCTTAAAGCTGCTACAAAAGCTTTTGTTTGGCTTTGAAAGGAGAAGAGGATTTAGTTTGTGCACACCTGGGCTGAGTTTTCTCCCTAGCTCAAAAGACAGTGCTGCACCAGGTCAGAGGGGGCTTTTGCAATGAAATGGATAAATAGTTGTGTCAACATCTGGAGAGCTGTACAGTGCTAGGCTAGTGCCACATCAAGAATGGATTCATCTTGGAGAGAGCTGTCTGAGGGCATGTTGGCTGCCTTTTCTATTCTGATTACCATGAGATGCAGTGTCCTTCAGGGCATGTTTGGGCTCCACACTGATTGTTTGGCAGGTAAGCAGCTAGCACGGGCTCAGACAATTTTTTCCACTTGCCTGGGATAAGGGCTGTCTTTTGAGAGAGTTCTGATGTGGTTTGCAGTGGTATCTCCCTGTCTCAGCAAAAAACTCTGCTTTCATTGCTTTCCACAGAAAACTCACTGCACTGCCAGGCTCCAGATGCATTCAAGTGTTGGTGTAGTACCAAGCAACCCCATCTTTCAGCTTGGTTAGCAGGAGCTGTCTGACACATTTCCCCAGGTGTCTTTTGTGGTTCTGCTGTGACTCTGGAGCTGTTTGAGTCAACTGACTTGTTTCTGTGTCCTCCACACTGATTCTGGCAGTCTGGGTCTTATTTTTCCTAGCCATGTGGTGAAGCCCATTAGTCTTTGTTATAAACTTCCTCACAGCAAAATAATCATCTCATTCCTCTGCTTCCTGCAGAATTCCATTCGGCACAACCTCTCCTTGAACCGTTACTTCATTAAAGTCCCACGCTCCCAGGAGGAGCCTGGAAAGGGCTCCTTTTGGAGAATTGACCCTGCCTCTGAAGCCAAACTAGTAGAGCAAGCATTTAGAAAAAGAAGGCAAAGAGGAGTGTCCTGCTTCCGAACACCTTTTGGGCCTCTCTCCTCCAGGTAACTTCAGCTTCCTCTAATCTCTGTCCCAAAAACATTGGAAGAAAACAAGCAAAAACCTCTCCTGAAGTGCAGTGAGCAAACTTAACTTCTGTTTATAGTTTCAGAGGTAATGTAGTTAGATATTCCTGAGGCATGATCTGAAAATTGTCCTGACTTCTTGGGTGTTTACAAAAAAAAATAAAAAAAATAAAAACAAATCTGTAACCAAACTGTAAAAATGCATCAAATAACATATCTGTTTTGGCATCATTTCAAAGAAATTAAGAGCAGTTATCACTGGAGCAAATGTTTTCAGATGCCAATCTCTTGCTCACTTCAGGAAAGCTGTGTTTAGATGTGGATTAGATCATAATGGAAATAACTTTTGTGGTATTTAAAACACTCATAGGGAAGATCATGTTGATCTTGGCTGTCAGCAGGGAAGCAGTGGGGAGGTGTTCTGTGTAGCAGCTCCAAAAGAATGGCTGCAAAAGAGGACCTGAATCCAGTACAGCCCTGTAGATGTGAGGAATAAGACTTGCAATTTAACACAAGCTGGAGGAGTTTCATGTAGCATTCTCCACAAACCTTGCTCCCATTCTGCCCCTTAAAACAGAGGGAAACAGGAGGAGAACTGTAGAATCGTGCAAGTTGTCAGCTGATCAGCTTCTCTCTAGTCTCTGTCATTAAAGAAATGTTAGGATTCCTCATGTGGTTGGAGAGGGAAGAGGGAACAACTGCTCTGGAAGCATCTCCAATGTCACTCTCCAATACTGACGGTTCCTTTGAGAACAGCCTGAAGTTAGGAAACTGATCTGAACCTGAGACATTTCCAGCTTCTCTGACAGCCAGAGGGTCTTCAAATGAAATGTTAAGCCTGCTCTGCAGGGTCTGGCTTGCTTCAGCAAGGAATAATATGACAATATCTGGTGCTGGAGCATTTGTGAGGTTGCTGTGTTCTTTTGAACTCTGCTCAGCAGGACTGTGGTGGGTAGTGTGGAAGAAAGGCTGCCCTTCTCTGCTGGAGAACAACTCTTGGTCTCTTCTGTTATCTTATGGTTGAAATGCATCTAATCTCCCCTTTCCAACACTACCATCTGGTGTTTCAGGAGTGCTCCTGCCTCCCCTACTCACCCTGGCCTGCTGTCCCCTCGCTCCAGTGGCCTCCAGACTCCAGAGTGCCTGTCACGGGAGGGCTCACCCATTCCACATGATCACGACTTTGGGTCAAAGTTAGCTTCAGTTCCAGAGTATCGGTATTCACAGAGTGCCCCTGGTGAGTAGCTCTGGTGTCACAGAGGGTGACTGTTCAGTTCCATCATGTGCCACACTGAGGACACCACAGGAATGGTTCTGCCAGGGTGTTACAGGAGAATCTCTCCTCTCTCTCCACTTCATTGGTAAAGACTGATGGTGCATATGCAACTTCAGACCATTTTTCTTACTCTTTGGATGGAGGGGCAGGAGATGAAGGAGTCAGGAAACACATGAGCTGACTTTGAACTGGGTGGCTCTAAGCAGCAGAGTAGCTGTGGTGGTGTGTAGCTCACTCCCCCTGATTTGTCAGCCATCTGAATAAGATCAGCTTGGCTACACAGAGCTCTGAGGTGCTGTGGCCAGGCACTCAGTAATTTGTTAAGCACTGGTGAGTGCCTGCCTGTCCCCTGCACTGTAACAGGGCTGATGTATGAAGTGCTCCTGGTAAAGTTGGGAGACAAAGCCCTCTAAGCAAAGCTTCATTTGGGGGGGCGTTATTGTTGTTTTTCACAGAAATGTGCTCAGGTGGCAAGTAAGGTTTTTGTAGATTAGGCAAGAGAAGATTGAGGGTGGTATTTTTGAAGCCCTGTTTTTTGCTCCCAACCCCACTCCTGCCAATGCTGAAGGACTGATTGTTGCAGGTCAGAAGTGCATAGGTGAAATGAATGCCTCTACTGTTAATGCATGCTTCTCTCTTCTGTTTAGGATCTCCAGTGAGTGCTCAACCAGTGATTATGGCTGTTCCTCCACGACCATCTACTCTGGTGGCAAAACCAGTTGCATACATGCCAGCATCAATAGTGACTTCTCAGCAGCCTCCATGTCATGCAATTCATGTAGTCCAGCAAGCTCCCACTGTTACAATGGTCCGAGTTGTGACCTCCTCTGCAAACTCTGCAAATGGATACATCCTGACAAATCAGGCCACAGCAGGAGGAGCTCATGAAGCTGCAGGAGCAGTGTTGGACTTAGCTGGTGACCACCGAGGTAGCTCCCTTGTTACTCCACTATTAAGTCTTGAGCAGGCTTACAGGGGATGGGGTGGTCAAACACAGTTTCACTCACTGGGTGCTTAGCCCTTTATAAAAGGTGTTTTCTCCAGGTAAAACTTAAGCCAAGTAAATGCTCATCCATTTGATGTCTTTACCAGTGAGCTGGACAGCTGTGCTCCCTTGTCTCCTGTGAGGAACAAGTCTAACAGAGTTTGGATGCTGAAGAATCATGCCATGCTTATTCCTCTTATCCCCCATGTCAATATCGTGCCTGTGTATTGGTCAGCTGAATGTGCTATGGAAATATGTCCTTTTTGTAGCCAAAAGAGGTGGCCTGGGAAAAAGATGAAGCTCTCTGCTTCAGGATGGCCTTGTAAAGAAATGATTGAGACTTTCTTTTCTGCAAGCCTGGATTCCTAGAGGAAAGCATGTGCTTCTGGAGGTGCAGGCAGTGCCCCATGAAGACAGTCTTCAAAAACCAGTTTCAACAAAGGCCTCTCTTTTCCTAAGCTGGAAATTCCAGCCTTGAGGGATTTAGTGAGTGAAATGTTCTCTTGCTGTGATCCAGAACAACACCTTGTCTGCTTGCCATCTCAGAAGGGCTTAGTGCTGCAAGATAGATGTGTGTTGAACCAGCAGCAAAACTAGTTACTCTGCTTGCTTTTATGTGGAATGGGGCAATGGTTCTTCTCTAAGGGAAAGAAAAAAATTACAAAGGCCTTCCTCCACAGCAATAGCCAGACCACTAGCATTTTTAGTTCAACACATGCTGCTTGAGTTTCATCCGCATTCTCTAGAAATTCCTGTCTCAGTCCCATATATGTTCCTGTAGTGCTAACAGTTGCAGCTCCCTCTCTGTCACCTGCTCCCTTCTTTCATTCACTTGTTCTTGCTGTCATTTGTTCTTTCCCTACTTGTTCCTCTCTTATTCTCATTCGTATACTCTTCTAGTTTCTACCTTCCCTTTGGTTTTTCCTGATTGCTCCATTTTCCTTCCTAATCTCCCTTTCCTTGCCTTTTCTCTCCCCGCTTCCCATCAGCCTGCCTGCAGGTCTCAGCTCAATGCCTGTGTCCCCTCTAACTCCACTCTTGTTGTCTTCTGATGTTAAAATGGGAGAAATCTTCTCATCCCATAGGACTAGTGAATTTGTGCTTTCTGCCTTCCTTCTCTGCTTTGAGACCCACAGAGCCCCTGGAAGAGAAGTGTCTCCCCTCTCCTGCATGCCCAGCAGGAGGCTGCCCTGTATCTGCTACATACCTGCTGAATTAACCCCTTACCTGTCCTGAGAAGTGAGTTAAGTGTCTGAGTGCTCTCAAACAGTTACCTCTATCCAGGAACTCAACCCTCAGTTGTTAATTTTTTCCTCTTGGTTTCTTCCCATACTTCCATAGCAGGCTACAGCTTGCAACTGTGGAATGACCTCCGTGTAAATCAGCCTGACAGCAAGCTGGGGCAGACTTTTGGCTTCAGGCAGTGTTTAAGATCTTAATTCCTTCAGCTGTGTGGTATTGAGAGTCAGGCCAATTTGCCTGTAATTACAAAGCAAGCTATGAGATTTGCAGTGAGTGCTGTCCATGTCACAGCTGTAATGTGCCAATAAGGGAGATAATGCCTTCTTAGGACAAAGGGTCAGGTTTGCAATCTTGATTTTTATTTTATTTCTGATGGGGTGGCTTATGCTGTAAGAAAAATGTTCTTAATACTGATCCAGTATATGTATAATAGAGGATATTTTAATATTTTCTAATATTCATTCCCTCACCTTCAGATATGCTTCAAGATAAGTGTTGTAGGGGACCTGATTTTCCCAAGTCTGTCCCTTTTTCCAGTGTTCTTCCCCTAATGAGCAGGGTGAATGAACCCTCTCAGAACTGAGTACTCTGTATGAATCAGCCTGCAGAAAGTGTGTGTGTGTGTGTGTGTGTGTGTAGAGGCTCCTGCCTAACAAGTTCTCAGCCCTTGTCCCATTATTAGCCCTCTAGGAATATTCTCAGCATTTTTGGAGGCCAAACACATTACTTTTGTGACTAAGCTGCTTCACTCGGAAGCAATGCTTTCTGTTGCCACCTGTAAACCTTGCAGGACACGTCAAAGGCAAGTTACTTTGTGCTCCTGAGGTGTTTTCACAAATTTTAAGCCTGGTGTGTCACTGCTAAAATGTCAATGAGAACAAAGCCAGGGCAGCTTAACAGCCGTTGTTGTCTGTTCCCCTCTTAAGCAGCCGTGGATGAAAAGCCAACCATCGCCTTTGCCACCATCCCTACAGCCAGCCGGGTTATTCAGACAGTTGCCAGCCAGATGGCACAGGGGGTTCCAGGACAGACTGTCACCATCCTCCAGCAGGCAGCTCCAGTGACCCTCGGGCAGCACCAGCTCCCCGTCCGGGCGGTCACTCAGAACGGGAAACACGCCGTCCCCACCAACAGCGTCGCCGGCAGCGCTTACGGTAGGTTCTGGTGCCAGCTCTCTCTGGTTTTTGGTTGCTCCCTGAGCTTAGTTGTAAAGCTGTAAGGGTTTTCCTTTCTTCATTGAGAAATCAAGCTGTTCCCTGTGTCCTCCGAGTGGTAAAAATACCCATCTGTCCACATCTGTTTGCTCCCTTTGCCTGGTGGAAAAGTTCTGCTGGCTGTTAGTGCTTCTGAATATGCCAGTGTCTTTGCTTTGTCCTTGGCTATACATTTATTACTACTCCTACTCTCTGCTTTTGGAGGTTGACTTGTTGAAAGTGTTGGTGATTCTTGCGTAGAGCCTCCTTTCATTTGTTTTCCTCTGACAAACAGCCTTTGCTTTCAGCATGCCAAATAATAAAATTTCCACGGTGCTGTTTAGATCTTGTGAAATATGACTCCATAGAGTATTAAGAAAATAACATACTTTCTCTTCTTAAGGGCTTAAAGCCCAAGAGAAATAAGATCTATTTCATCAGGTGAATGGCTGTAGGATTTTTTTTATATAGAGGATGTGTTCCAGTCATTTGTCAAGCCAGATTTTTAAAATCCCCCACCAGCTATGTCTTAGCAGCTTCTTCTTCTTGCTTGCTCAGTTCCTCATGTTTTGTCCAGTTAAGGATGATGATGAGATGGTAATACCCAGATTTCTTACAGCCCTTTTGAATTAGATGCTAAGCACCTCTGCTCTCTCAGGCTGGTGCCTGTGCAGAGTTTGAAATGAAGGGCACTGGTGGGATTTTGATGGCTTTCATGAAGCAAAATAGGAATGTTTCAACAGAATTTTCTGCCATGTCTATTCATACTATCACTTGGCCTGCACCTGAATTGCAAGAATCTTATTGGAGCAGTGAAAAAATTACAGCAATAAGGCTTTTATGCAACTAGAATATTCAGATATGAAATACAGATAGGTGGACTTGCTGGTCTGATGAAGAAAAAGAGTTTTATTTAACATCTTTATGTTAAGGTACTCTGATCTCATGAAAACTTTTTTACTTCTCTCATCAAACTGGGAAGTATTTCAGTTGCATCTGAATGTTTTTTGTAAGTGGTACAGAACTTTCTAGTTGGCAGAAGAGAGCCTGAATCTCTTGACTTGTCTGTACAAAGTTAATTTTTCTTCAGCTACATGGTTCAGGTTCTCTAAGTCACTGAATGGTAATTGCTGATTGCCCTTGTCCTTGCCTTATTTTTTTTTTCTTTATCCCCTCAATACTCTACCACCTTCCCCTGCCTTGATAGAACTTGCTGGGCCTTGAGGACCTTTGTTCTCTTTGCTTTGTTTGTTTACCCTAGGGCTCTTTTTTTGATTCACTTAGCAGTGAACACACCACTCATGTTCTGTCATTCCATCCTTTGCAAATCGGTCTGGAGGGCAGAGGATGTGCTGTCTCCTGAGTCCCCTTTGGCTGCCTCTCTGATTGATGCAGAGGCCAAAAACTACATGTGTGGTGTTTTTCAAGCAGTGGTGTGTGCCAGAGCCAGCGTGTAAGCACATTCTCTGTCTGGAACTAGGAATTGTAGACATTTTTACCAAGGGCTGCTACTTAACCAGTCTTCTTTCTCACCACTTGTATTCATTGGAGAGTGAGAGCTTTTGTCAGTACTGGAATACAAGATTGGGAGCCAGAAATTCCTACTTTCTGATGGGAATGCATTTGGTTGTCTGGGGTAAGATCTTTTCTGCCTCTTTTGCAAGTGACACGTCAGTACACTCAACATTTGGACTGCAATTTAGTTTCCCAACCAGCTGGCTGCTTTTCCTGAGCAAGCAGGGCTAAGGATGGTCCTCTGAAGGGAAGGCAAAGCACACAGATAATTTTACCTTCCAAGAAGTTCTGATTGAAGGTGGCCTGAGGACAAGCTCTCAAAGAGGAGGTGTGCTGGAGTTTTAAGAGGAGATTGATCCTTCTGCAGAGGAATGCTTAGGTGGCAATGCTGTGTTTGACAAGGGATAGGATAAGAAGCAAGTTCTCCCTTGAACAGTTATTGCCAGTTTGGTGCATGTGCTAGCCTTGTCTCTACCTCTCCCCCTACAATCTCAGCTTTGTGCAAGGCTTGAAAAATGGACTTGAAAAGAGCACTTGAATGTGTACCAGCTAGCACGTTTGACCATGGTGCTTTGTTTTCTTGTTTTCTGGAATAACAAACACTTGTGCTGCTTCATCACATTAACTCTCTTTCTCTTTTCCTACCCCCCCAGCTCTTACAAATCCACTGCAGCTTCTTGCAGCCCAGGCCAGCTCATCCACTCCTGTTGTAGTCAGTCGGGTGTGTGAGACAGGGACTGAAGAGACAGCAGCAGCTTCCTCCAGTGAACCTGAAGTCAAAAGACCCCGGACAGAAGAGCCCAGTGGAGCAGTCTCAGCCCAAACTGGAGTCATCACCTCTACAGCACCACAAGGACAGGCAACCAGTGAATGAAGAAGCAGTGAGAGGAGCTGGAGTGAAGCAGGGTGGGCAATGGATGGCAGGAGCCCTAGAGCAGCTTTCAAAGAAAACAAACCACAACTGTCACAGCTCAAAACATAGAGGATAAAGAGCTCTTTTTAAAGTCAGATTTTTAAATGGGAGGTCAACAGCTGTTGAAAATCACAAGGTGCCAAAAAGAATGGAAAACCTCTCCCAAGAACCCATGTCTGCAACTGTTCTGTCTTTACCTATGGGATATATTTTCCTTCTTTTTTTTTAAAAAAAAAAAAAAAAAATCAAAAAAAAAATAGACAACTGATTGTATGACTGCTGGGATATTTTTAACTGTCTTTTCTCCTTTTGGCTCCAAGGGGCTGGGATTTGCAGTTCAGCATCTAAAGGAATGTAACACAATTATAGTCTGCTCCCTGGAAAGAAAACTCCTCACTTTCTATGCCTTAATACTGTGCTTCTCAGAGCTTTGAACCATAGGACCATTTTAAAAAGATCACCTAAGGCAATCAGATGCTGAAAGATGGGTGCAGTATCTCACAACAACAGCATTAAAGAAACATGGTACCAAGCTTAAAGAAAAAGGCAAATGATTTTGTTTAAAACAGAAAAAAAAATCTGAATATGAACTAATGTTTATTTATGTGGGAATTCAGGAGGAAGAGTTGCAGGGCTCAAACACCTGGATTCCAGATGCAATTTCTCTCCATTCCCTCTGAGGGCAAATAAGATGACAGAGAAACTGTATTAATTTAGACCCTGTAAAGATATTAAAAGCAAAGGATTTTCTACCTTCAATGATTTCATACAATTATTCATCACTTGCTGTGGACAACAGCTGAAGCATCTTGATGACTGAGGATCCCGTGGGGAGAGGTGTCTCAAGAAGGTTCTGGGTGCATTTGATCACAACCTGTGCTGGAGCACCAGGTGTTGTTCAGAACAGCACTGTAGGTGCAGACACTGCCACGGTCTCTGGGAACCTGAAAAAATATTGATTGGTCTTCTGCACTAAAGCAGTTTGCCTTCACCTGTTGCTAGTGTGGTTCTCAACTGAGATGATGATTGGGAGGCCAAGATTAGTTAGGAATCTGTCACTGACCCTCTGCCAGGGCTAACAGCAAAGCTCCTGTGTTAGTTTTCTGAGAGAGAAGTTGAGAGCTGGAGTGAGAGGCAGCAGAGTTCATACAGTGATTAATGCAAATTCTGGAAGTGTGCAAAGGACAAGGCAAAAGAGGCCTTAAATTTTCCATGTGGCAGAAGTCACTGGAGGTCTTAAACAGGTTTTCCAAAAGGAATTTGGAGGTTTCCTTTCATCTCCTGACTGCCTCTCCCACTTCTCCCTTGAGGACCATTTGGGGTGGCCAGTAGGAAAAGGTTTTTATTCAAACTGTGTTTCCAGGCTCTTTGTGTACCACAAGTACATCTTGGGAGCAAAGCAGATTTGAATCATTTCAGCCATAGGGAGCAGTGGGAGTGTGTTACACCTTGTGACTGGCAAAGAAATCAACCCCTGTGTAGCCTCTAGCCTAAGCCTTTTGGTTTTATGCCCCTTTGCAGTCCCCTTGGCTAACATGTCTTCTGGCAGCACAGCAGAGATCTTTTAATTTAGAAAATATTATGGCTTTGGTCATGGCAAAAGGGACTTGAGAGGCTGGGCTTTGCCTTTGGTAGGTTATCTCCCTCTCTGCACTGATTTGTTGGCAGGTTGCTGTCCTGCACAGCCTTACAGTGAGATCCCAGGCAAAGCCACTGCTTAAACATGTTACAAAATAGTTTCCCCAATGTGCAGTAAATGATACTGTCACTGTGTCTTGGGGATTAGGGAGTAAGGCCCAAGCATTCACTGTCTTCTGGAATTTGGGGAGGGGGAGAAAATCCACAAAGCAACAGCTGGCAGCACTTGTTCCCTTCTGGGTTTCCGTTCTCTTTGCCAAATCCTGTTCAATAACCAAGTCCCACAGCTTGAATAAACCCAGCCATGTTTTATTCCCAAGTCAATTGTTTTGCAGGAAGTATTTCTGAAAGGAGGAAAGAATTCCTTGGGTCTTGTGGTTTGTGGTTATGTTCTGCAGTTCGAGGTGCACAAAGTCTTCAGGACAAGGACAGTTCATTTCCCTGCAGCTAGGCTTTCCTAATTTAGGTGGGTGCTTTGAGTGACAAGTTATTAGATTGGATTTTAGTACTTTGAAATGATTTTGTGAAGGAGGGTTGTTTTGCTGGAAAGTTTTGTGGGTTTTTCTCTGCTGCTGCTTTTCTCTTGGAAAGTCGAAATAATCAAGCCCTAAACTTCAGTAAACTGGTCCAGTACCATGGAAATACATCAGCTGGGTAACAGTGTTCTCACAGATCAGCTGCTGCTTTATAATACCTCTTGAAAGTCCATCCTCAGGGTGCATGTGTAGCTCTGCCTCCTCAGTATTTAGACCAGAAAAACACTTTTTCACTCTTCCTTGTATGGCTCCCAATACCTGCTGGTTAAAATGCAAGTTGAGGATAAACAAATATCTTTGATCTGCTTGAGGTCTCTGGAACTTGTCAGTTCATCCTATCCAAGGATTTTTATTTATCAGTCTGCTATCAGTTTTTATTTATCAGTTTAGCATCCCCCTGCTACTGTAGGAAGCAGCTCTGCCAGTTGCAGATTTATTTTTTGGTAGGTTTGCCTGTATCATTGCCTGATACCTGGTTAAAATAACAATTCTACTAAATCCTGTTGAGAGCTGTGGAAAAATGCAGTCCTCATCTGGAACACCTGAGATGGGGATGTCTCATTTCTGGCCTCCAGATTAATTCTTCAAACACTCAGCTCAATCTGGAAGGCAGCACCATTCTTTTGACACATCAGTTCCCCAGGCTTTTAGTTTGGAGCACTGCAGAGAATGTAAAAGTGATGGTGGAATTAAACCTTCAGCTCTGAAGAAAATGTTCCCTTACTGGTTACCTTAATGGCAGTACTCAGATGATTTTACATGGATTGTCTGCCTTGTTTTTATTGTCTGAAAAATTGCATCTCATGTCTTCAATTAATTGTATCAACTGAGGGGATGGGGGGGGGGAAGAAGTAGGAGACTTCACTGTATCTTCTGTCTGTTTAAAAAAGCTGAAGGCTTATTGAATATTTAACCTCTGCTAATTTAGACTTGGAAAAACTTTGACACTTGAAGAACTCAGTTCTAATTCACTTGTCACCATTCCCTGTTGGCTTGGGGTTTTTTCCATCTTAGGCAATGACAAAGACTAATGTTACTTTGATTGCAATCAATTTATAGCAACTTCTGTTGTCTCAGCTTGCAAAAGCTGACTGCAGTTGCTCTTGGGTTTATTCCACTCGAATTCCTTAGTTATTGTTTTGTCTTGACCTTGGCTCTTCTGATACAGGAAGCTTTTTCCAGTGAGATCAACTTAATGTGATTTAGTGATAACATTACACAGTGCTGAGCACAGAACTGAAATTCATGATTAGCTCGTATATTCTTTGCAACTCCTTTTTCTTCCCATATTCCTCCCTCCCCCATACCATTGGTGCTGTCCCCTCTAACCCACCCATCCAGTTTTATCCCCCCATGGGAGCAGCACCATGCAATAAGCTCTGCCCAAGGGCTCAAGGTTAAAAACACCAGTGGGATACGTAGAGCTCCTTAACAGGTTGGGAAAGGTCAATTTGGTCACCTGTTATTTAATTTCCATGCTCCTTTTTAAACTTGTTGGGCATAGTTTGTTTCAGGAGGGTGTTTTCAGAGCCATGTTAAAGCTTTCTAAGAGGGAAATGGTTGAATAACAGCTGAAGCCTTTACTGTGCTTCTGCAGTGAATGTCATGGTCTGACTTCAGGATTTGGGGGACTAAACTTGGTCTTGCATTCTTGAGACAGGCATCTGTCTGATCTACTGACTGAGAGCTGTCATTCAGAGTTAACTTCCACATTTTTTTCCCCTTGTTCAGCAGGGAAATACCAGCACTGAAATAAAACCTGAAGGACAGAGGGCTGGTGACCTGTTTGTAAGCAAGTGAGAGTGTCTGACCTGAGCTTTCATGCAGTGTGGTGTGGAAGAATTTTCAGTGACCACTGGGGATATTAAGTTGATGTTTGAGCTTTTCATCTGTTAGCAAGAGGGTTTCCCAGTGAGATATTTGGTTTCACTGGTGTCATGTGTAGCATGTAAACTAACATCAAAGTGTAGGGTGAAAGGAGGAACCTAGGTCTGGGGATCACGGATGGCCAGGATTTTATCTAGTAATAGTTCTCTACCTTTCTATAGAGGATCAAAAGCCATTTCTTCAAGCTTATTGTGTCAAAGAATTCATTTCCAACTGATTGCTTGTTTCATCTTTCTGAGGTTTAAACCATAACTTAGGAATTAGGGTTTATCACTGTGATAAACATAGATCACATAAAATGTCACTATCAGGGAAGACCAAACCTCTGTTGTCTCTTCCATTGACCAGTTGTAGCTGTGGAGAAATATGGAATAACTTGGGGTGGAATGAATGAACCTTTGGAGTTCTCTGCTGTAACCTCCTCCTGAGAGCAGGTCCAACATTGCTGTGACTTTGTCCAGCTGAGGTTTTAATGTCTGCAGAGAGAGCTCCATGACTTTGGTCCATATTCCCACTCTGACCCTGAGGTGGAAAAACTTTCACCATGAGGTGAAACCTTTCTCAGCTATCTAAGAAGAAATTCCCATCTCTTCTTTCCAACAAGGGTTTTCCCATTGCGTGCTCTTGTTGCCTCTTCTCCTGTCACATCACAGCTCTGAGGAGAGCCCAGCTCTGCCCTCTCTGCATCTGGGCAGAGATGAGATCTGAGCCTGGCCACAGTACTGCAGGTGTGAGCTGATAAATGCTGGATGGAGTGGAAAAACAATCACTTCCCTTGGCCTGGTAGCTACACCTCTGCAAGTGCAGCCCAGTACCTGTTTGTCTCTTGCTGCAAGACAGAAATAGGTAAGAAATTAATCCCAAAGTGACCTGAAAATGCTTTGGATTTGTATGCAGCCATCTTGTCCTTGCCTTCCAAGGAAGAGTGCCAGCCTGGGTCTTGGAGCTTTTTGGACAGGAGGCAGTGCTGGTGAATCCTGGTCACATTTAGAAATATCTGTTCTGTACCTTATCAAATGCTGATAGCTTCAGTCCTGATGGGGAACTTGCCTGGTGTTTCCTCCCTAATGAAAAATCTTTCAGGTTTTTTATGTCCTGCTGCTAATCCATTGGATATGGGCATTAAGAATGAACTTCTAAAGCAACATAACTAGCTTCATAATTTTGCCCTTGCTGCAGTGCCATCCTGCAGCAAATTATCTGTCTTCCTTTGCCAGCCAGTCTCTCAGGCAGCTCCCAGTTCTGCTCCCCATCACAATTTTTCTCCTATTTGTAGCTGCTTCTGTCAACTCCAGAGTCTTTTAATACAGCTCCTAATTTAATGCCATTGCTTGAAGGTCTGCATCTGGTGGGAATCTGCCCGTTGGGGTGCATTTACACAACAGATGGTTCAGTCATGTAACTTTTTGTTTCCTTCTGGATGAAAAATTATGCCAGAGCTGCTGCTACCAGAGCACACACTACTGTCACAAAAGTGTAGCTTACAATGGAGCCAGCTGTGCTGCAGAAAACAGTTGCACTACAAGGTCATCTGGATGGCTGGAACTGCTGGGAGTGGGGAGTGATGCTTTCTTGCTTTCTGTTGATCTGGACCTGAGCAAAACCTAGCAGTGACTGGGGGCTGCAGCTCCTCTCTGCTATTTGGCTGCCATTGGTTAGCTCAGCCCCCTCTCTGCCTGCCAGGTGGCTTTTAGGAGGACAGCACTTGTGTTTGTGTACATGGGGATGAAGAGACAGAGACAACAACCTAGCTGTGGTGATGGGCTTTCCCTGAGGTTCTTTTTCACAGGGCAGTAGCACAACAACGAGCATTTCACTGAGCAAGACACATACTTGGGTTTTCTTGGAGCACTGTATTCCAATTTTCTAATTGACTTTTAACCTTTGTATTTCTATGTTAAGAAAATTCTTTTGATACCTTTTCGATTTACCAAATCAACAATTAATTAAAACCCTTCAGAATATATGGCTGGGCCTCTCCTTATGTGTCACTTCTGAGCTTCAGAGCTCGATCCTAGTTGTGCTCAAGGTAGAAGAAACCATTGACAATGGTGGCAGCTAAGGAAGAAACCTTTTAAATATTTTTTTTTTTCAGAGAATATTAAATTAGAACTGTGTAAACATAAGAATTTATATTTATTAACGTGTGTGTGAGTGTTTGTGTAAATATAGATATATAAATGGTCCATGATTATTTCTTTCTGTTAAATGGTACTTTCCAAGACTTACATACAGTATGTTGGTAAATTCCCACACCAGGCACTGATTCTAAATGATGAACCTGTTCTGGTAATCCATTTGGGCAGCCAGTAGAAGCAGCTTTACTTCAGCAATTGCTTCCATCCCTCCCACAGAGCAGAAGCAGCAACTTGGTACTTGCATCTTCCTGGTGTAGGAGCTCCTTCTTGTGACTTTGTCACACTTTCAGCAGCCCCAGGCTGAGCTACTTTTCTGGCAAGAAAATCCCTCAAGTTGCACTAATGAAAGCTGGAATCCTTTCTCACCTCAGACTCTCTCTAGATGCTCTATGGGGGAGTTGCTCACAGATTCTGTTCTGTAAGTAATGGGACCTCACTTCTAACAGGGGAAATGAATGCATGAGAAATTCCTCTCTGTCTGTCAGGTGGCTTAGCCAGCACCAGGGCACTATGAAATTAGTTTCTTTTCATCTGTGGTGAGATTATTCTCCTTTTATGGTGCTTCTATATCCTCATAGGGTGTGAGGTGTGTAAATCCCCTTTTAAACAAAACCCCAAGTGTTTTTCTAATGTGCTCGCTCACAGGGAGTAAATTTTACCAAACTGGCCAAATTTCAGTCACAGTTTAGTTCCACAAGGATCACTAAATTCCCAGAAATGTGTGGTTTTCACCCACTGGAACCTTTCGAGAATTAATCTTCGAAGCAGGTGATACTTGGCTTCTTAATCCTAATTGCTCTTCCAGAAGTAGAAGCTCCTTTCCCTGTAAGGACCTGGGTGAATGCTTCAGCAGGGTTTCTGCTTGCTCTCTGGTGCTCAGACTTTGGTATTTAAGGGAGGGATTGGTGGCAACAGCAGTGACCAGGGTAGGAGCAGTGACAGGCAAGAGCTTTCCTCCTTAGCAGAAAACAAGCCTTGAGAAAACCAGACCTCCCCAAGTATTTGGTAAACTGCTTTGTGTCTGCTGCTGAGTTAAGCAATGCACCCGGTATCCCAAATCCTGGCACCTTTGCTGTGATCTGGACCTTTCAGTCCTGCTTCTACCCCACCTCAGTCTCACTTAAAGCAGTCTGAAACAGAGCCTTCCTTCAAGCTAAGGACAAAGGAAAAAGAAAAGGAAAAGGAGACTTAAATGGAGCAGAAAAAAAGGGAGATTTCCTTCTGTTTCACTGCCTTGCTGCTAAAAGTCTGGTGCAGAACATCCAAATGTTCTGCTGATTTATGTGCTGCTCTTTTGGGGTGGACAGGCTGCTAAGCAGGCAAGTTGGCTCTTTAGCAAATGCATTGCTGTAAACCTGAACTTGCTTCGGCTTGTTTGGGTTTGGGGTTTTTTTTTTCCCTCCCCCAAATGGGCTTGAAGTGGAGGGAGGGAGCCAGAGTATTGTTGTTGGAAAGATTTTTTTCAAAAAAAAGAGAAAAACAGAGAATGTAAAAAAATCTTACTCAAGTATACTGATAGAGAAACCAGAATGGTTTTAAAATACAAAAATCTCCTGAGACCATATTATTGCCTTGGGTGCAGGACATGCCATTTGTCCTGTGATGAGATTGTCCTTGCCCAGCCTGCCGGGCAACCTCTGCATAGCCAAAAAAATGCATTTAGGGATCCTCTATCCATCCAAAGGGCTGTGACTCCAAGGACTGTTCCAAGCTGCCTAGGGATAAACCAAAAGATGGATGTGAGCAATGGATGGTAAGGCTGGAAATTCCAATCCACCTCTGAATGTTTGCTTTAATCCAGAAAACTTGGGATCTCCCCTTGAGCTGCATTCCCACTGAGGGGCAGGCTGCAGTGTGGAATGAGGACCTGAAATACCTCAGTGGCTTGACACAAAACGTTTTGCTAGAAAGATCTGGGGGAGCCTCACCCCTTTCATCTAGATTTGGCACTTAATTTAAAGATGGGGACAGGGGGGGGGACAAAAGCCACGAGTGCATTTCAGTCCCTGGTGTTGCCTGTACGAGACACCTTCAGCCAGATGGTTTTTTGTGGAAATTTTATTTTTTTTTTATCTCAAAAGTGAGCTTTGTGACTTGTTTTCACTATCAGTGCTTTTTAAAAAGCAGGTGTGTATCCCAAGGGCAGAAGCTCCATCTGGGGTGCTGGATGTGAAGTTCAGCATCAGCTTTATTTGGCCGTGGGGCAGCACTGCTCCTCTGAGCTGCTGAACTGCACAGCCAGACCCTGGGTGCTGCTCACCAGATGCAACCAAGAGCATCCCAGGAGCAGGGCCTGCATGTCCACATCAAATGGGATACAGTGGGTTTTGGGTTTTTTTTTTTTCATACGGAGCCATACTTTTTTTTTTTTAAAGTAATTTGAGATCTGAATGTGATTTCTAATGTATCAAGAACGTTAATATTTTAAAGCTATAACAAAGTTTTAAATTTCTACTTTTTTTTTTCATTTATTTTAACTGTTCTGTTACCTTCATTTGATGTTATGTGGTTGGGGAATGTTGCTTCTCCTCTTAGTATTTGTTTCTATAACCAGAAATAAAATTATCTATGAAAGAGAAAATGCCCTGAAATTGCTTTTGACTGTCAGAATTTCATCCTTCCAGGGTAGGATCACAGTTGGGTTGAAATTCCTGCAGCAGTTTGTGCAGTTTGCCCCTTCCAATAGTGTGAGGGGAGAGAGCTGGTAAGTGGGTTGGTGGTTTTTTTTTTTCCTTTTATTATTTTCATTAAAAGCTGTAGGAAGGAAGCACATGGCTGAAGACCTTGCACTGTTTTAAAGAGTTCCCAGCCTACTTTTGATCCCTTGTGAGTTATTTGGGAAGCTGTTACCTCACAGCAGAGTGAACAGAGGTACCTGTGTGTGTCTGAGATTGGTAATGCTTCCCCTGGGGATTATAAAACATTTCTCCAGCTCTATCTTTCACTCTGTCATGAAGTTAAACATGGTTATTTTGAATGATATTTCTATTTTAGTGGATTTCCCTGTGTATTTCAGTCTCTATTCCCTATTTCAGTGGATTTCCCTGTGGCTTATTTGTTTCATTTAAGCACATGAGGACAGAAACAGACTGACTTATTCACCTACCTCAGAGGTTTATCCTTCCTTGTCCTCCTGATGGAGGTGTAAATTTTTTCTGCATTTATTTTGACTAGAAGTCTTTCTGACCACCAAAAGTTGAATTATTCGTGTCTTTTAAGACCCTAGTTGATACAAAGTAGCTGTATTTGACTAATATTTAATTTTTTTATTATTTTTTTTTTAAACGGTGTAGCAAAGCTGTCCAGCCAGAGCCTTTTCTTTCTTTTTTAAGCTTGAAATTGTGTCTCTGGCAGGGCTGAGGCTGCCACTGCCCCTTGAGAGAACAAAAAGGAGCTGAGGTTCATTGCCCTGTTCATTCTGTTAATGAACTTTAGTGCCAGGGCCAAGAGGTTGCCCAAGGGTTGGTGACATCTCCCGGCAGTGAGAGCTTTTGGGGCTGGTGTTAGGAGTCAGGAGGAGATGTTTCTGGTGGGGAAATGTTGGGGAATGCCTCTGTGGCCTCGGGGGTCACCCGCAGAGCAGCATTTTTGTCACATCTCCTGTCCCTTGTGGAACCTGCGGGGTTTGAAGGGGTCACAGGAAAGGCTGATGGCACCTGTTTCGCTCTTTTTTTTTCTTTTTTTTTTTAAGCCAAAACCTGATTTTGCCACCTCGCTGCCCTCCAGGGGTGTTTGCTCTCAGGTTGGAGTCCCAGGAGCTTCTCCACATCCTCTGGGATGCCCTTGGTGCCATCTTCACCCCAGAACATGGTCCAGAGGTGGAAAACATCAGCATTACCCTCTCAATGCACACCCACTCCCGAGGATGTTGCCCTTACCCCTCCTCCCCTCCTCACGGGGGGGACAAGGTTCGGTCCGCTTTCCCCAGGACCTGGACCGGCCCAACCGGAACTTCCCGGCTCACCCGGAACCTTCGTTCAGCAGCAGCCGCGTCCCCCCGGAGGGGTTTCCCCCGGACCGTTCTCCTCAGGGGGACCGCTTTGGCCGCGCACCCAGGCGGGGGGCAGCGGCGGAGCCTCGGGGATGTTCACGGCGGCGGCCGAGAGTTTCCTCAGGCAGGCGAGGTGCCGAGGGGGGGCTGGGGAATGGGAAGGGTGCTGAGGTACCGGGGGAAGGGAGCAGAGCACCCTTCCCAT